>JALMQS010000117.1:9300732-9648232 GCA_024734495.1 Forficula auricularia
TACGTATATCCCCATGACTTCAAGGAACTGGAACTCTCTCCCAGCCTCCATCTTTCCTAGCACTTATAATCTTCAAACCTTCAAAACCCGAGTACATAAATACCTACGTCTCCACCCTCTCACTTAATCAACTTTTCTCCTACTCTTCGATAATGCAAGGGTCTTTCGAGATCCATAAGGGCTGCTTCTTTACTGGTGCGCCCCTTCTTGCATTCGGTTGCATTAAAAAATATATATATATATATATATATATATATATATATATATATATATATATATATATAATAAATATATTTATCTGATAGTGTATAAGAACGAGCAAAAAAATTAAAACCAATTTAAATGAAGAATCATACATCAGAATAATTATAATATGTCAGTTTTTTATTTAAACATCACCATAATAAATATTTAAGTGATACTAAAATAATTCACTTGAACTAATTGAAATAAAAAAAAACAACTTGAAGGAAATGATTTTCTAATAAATTTTTAATAGCAAATTAAATTCGAATTGTTCACATTTTCTATTTTCTCTAAATTTATTGACTTTAGTGGAAATTCAGAAGAAATAAAAATGCTATTTCGTTTTATTGGATTGAATGTTTGATAGAATAACATTCCATTTTCATCGATTGGTTGTTTTCAGAATACCAGCATGTTTAAGGTAACGTATATTTAAGAGAAAAATTACAGAAAAAATAACATTTTTTCAAGACTCATTATACACTCTGCAAATATTGGTGATTTGGAATTTTAATGCCAGCCAACAGTTTGGGCTAGCAAGCTGAAACTTTACACAAAGTTATAAATTATAATTGAATATCCAATTTCGAAAAGGGCACATCTCGCATATTTTGACAAATACACGTTTTCATATAAATGTAATTTAAAAGCTTCCCTGCACCTACTATACTCGAAACAAGAACATCTCTGGTATTAATTTTACTGCCGCCAAAATGTAACTCAAAAATAAATTTTATAAATTTTACACTACTTTAGAAAATACTTAGGTAATTAGTTTTTTTTTCATTCCTGAACATTTTCCATTTTCAAACATGTGCTCTTTTCGAAATTGCATATTCACGTTTTCGAAACCTCCAATAAAATGATTTGACTTTGTTCTGATTTTCTATATTTCTCACTTTAAAATTAAAAGAATTTTTTTTGAAGTTTTCAAGACATTGTATGCCTGTCAGTTAAAGCCGACCTTGTAATAAACTTAAATATAAAAACTATTAGAATTTTTTTTTATTTTAATTATCTTGAAATAAAATTATATTTTTTGCATTTTTGAGCCAAATGACCTAAAGCTATAGAGCCCACAAACTACAATTAGTTCTCCGCATTGACAATACAAACATTTTGCCATCAAAACAATCTTGCTACGACTTCCAGTTCTTCAATTATCGTGGGTATAAGAATCTAGGCAGACCTACACATAGGCAGAAAAAAAATCATAGTTGAAAATTATTTTTCTTTACGTTTCAGAAATATTTAAGCACAATGAGCAAATCTTCAGCCAATTCAATACCGAGTAATTCTCAGGGTCTCAACATCTTATCACTTCTTCCTTATTTTATTTTTATTTTTGAGTTACCGCACACTTGTAATCCAGAAAGAAAAATAAAGTAAATACCAACTTTCGGTTACATACATAAACACCAACTTCCAGTTCTTCTATTTTAGCCAAAATCTAGGGTACTTAAAACTACATAAAACAAATAACTTTTTGTTCCGGAGTAAGAATGATAAAATATACATCCATAAAATATGCAAAAGATCTTTTGAATTTCATGTTTTAACTTAGCAGTAATTAAGAGGGCTAATTTGCAAAACTTAGAAAATTAGAATTCGAAAGTTGGAATTGTCATATATGTGATTGTATCTAATCAGTTGAAATACAGCACGTATGTTTGTGTTTACCTCTGTGCCAAGTTTTAACTCAAACCGTTCTCTAACACTGAATTGCAGAAAGCATACCCAGTATTTATATCATATTTAGAATATTAATCGTTTTCAAAGAATATTATTTTTTTATTTTTTCTCCAAGTTTTGTTTCCAATATCCACAATAAATCAATAACGAAAGTGTATAGAAAGTTCCGTCTGGTGTGAGAATGTTTGAAGTGCGTGGAGCTGATGAGATTTTTGCCTTATTAGATTCAGAACGTCCAGATGAAAAATCTAGAAAATCAGGAAAACTAATTAAAGTGATTTATAGAGTGTTCTGGAAAGATGGTAGCTAACACTTTAGTTTTTATTTTATTTTATTTATTTAAAAGAATGCTCTGAGGTAGCTACCTCGTAGAGCAGAAATAGAAAGAATACAGACATATAGTAAGGAAAGCTTAGTCGCAACTCCATTTAGGCCTTTCAAATCAATTCCAAGAGAATCCGGATGCGCACAATATTGCCTGGAATCAAATAGTTTTTAAAAAATCTGACATCATTTGGTGTCAGACTAGTACTCATCAATTTCAGAGCTAACCGCCTTCACATGCTTCAACATGCCAAGGCCGTTGGCGAGATAAAAATAACGAATAGTATAGGATATATATGTTGCAGTAAAACCCGTTTTTTAGTAAAACGGGTACTTACTAGTTAAAACGCGTTTCACTGAATACCATTGTGGCAATTAGAGTTTACTTATTTTAGTTGAGTTTGGTTCAAAAGTCTAGAAACTTAATTTTTGACCTTCCGCCTCATTTTTGGGTGTTTATTTTCAAAATTTTTTAAATTGCTTCCTAATTTTTGACATTTTCGTTTAAAAAATCTTGAAATTAAACACCCAAAATGAGGCGGAAGGTCAAAAATGAAGATTCTAGACCTTTGAACCAAACTCAACCAACATCAGTAAACCCTAGCTGCCACACAGGTATTTACTGCCTTTGACTTACTAGTTGAAATGCGTTTTAGCTAGTAAGAACCCGTTCGTACTAAAAACGGGCTTTTACTGCAACATATATATATTATAATTCGAACAGAAGACACACTCTTTTATTGTCTTCTTCAATTTATAAAAATTATGTTACTGTCGGCAAAAAGAAACTTACAATTTAAAACTATTTTAATAAAAAACTTCCATTTTTCAAGACTCATAATTTTACTGATTTGTTTATCTTTTTTTCAGCAAACACTTTAAGATAAAAAATCGAAACTTTGCACAGAACTAAAGTTTTAACATACTCAAACATGTGTTCCAAATTTCCGCTGAATAGTTACATTTAATTCGATTTTTTCCACACTCCGATATTCCGAATTTTTAAATCGAAAGATTTTTTATGATAATGATGCAAGAAGTGAAGCTCCTATAGATCTAAATTGGCCTTTAGCATCATGAAAATAAAAAGGAAAAGAGGATGAGGTTTTAGGGTCCCCCTCTTCTCCATTTAAATTTCAGCTACACCCCTTCTAAATACCTTATAAAACATTAATAAATTAAATGGCATGTTCCTTTTTAATTTATTTATTTATCTTATATGATTTTGGAACCGGTTCGAAAAAAATCCAAAAATCATCTACATATGTATATAAAATTAAGGTTTTGTCTGTAAATTGGTCCAAATCTCCTAAAATTTTGTATGCACACGTTTCAAGCAAAGTTACCAAAGAAAATATCTTCAACAAAATTCCTGTCTGTCTGTCTGTCTGTCCGCGCTCTTTTGTGTCCAGTGGGCATAAAAACACCTGGATATATTCTTATAAAATTTTGTATTTGGATCAGATGTCTTCTAACTTGAAATCTGAGATATAAAACATTTTAATATAATGATGGTAGACCGGTTTTATTATATTTTGATACCAAAAGGGGTTTTGTAGGGTCAATAATGGAAATTATAAAATAACACCTATACTATTACTTCTACGGCAGAATCATGTCAGAAGCCAAGTTGTAGAGGATGTGATTTCTGAAATGTTTGTTTAAAAAATTCCCTAAAAATTCATCCAATAAGGGGAGGGGGTCAAAAATGTAAATTCTAGAACTTTGAACCAACCTCAACCAAAATTTGTATACATAATCTGAAGGCCCCCAGAAGACTAGAAATGCAAAAATTTGTCAACCAAAATGGGGGAGGTGGGTCAAAAATTTGAAATTGCATTCGCATTTGGCATAAAAACGGCTGGAGATATTCTTATGAAATTTTGTATTTGGATCAGATCTCTTCCAACTTAAAATCTGAGATATAGAATATTTTGATATATTTTTTCTAGCAAGAGACTCCCGAAGGCACGCCTGACGCCTCTAGTATAATATAAAATAATAAATAAAAAATAAATGTTTGAATTTTTCTTAATAAGTAATTAAGTATATTAGCAATAAATTTAGTTAATATATATTTATTTAGAAAAATGCTATTCAAGAAGGTGAATAAGGCCAGCATACAAACGCTCCCCGCTGCACGCTCTCCACTGAGTCCGGGCCATAAGTCTTTTGGCTAGAAATACCACCCTCTTGGTAGTAAATTGATAAAAATATTAAATTAAAATATTTTTTTTTAATTTTTTAAATGATATTACAGAGGTAAGTGAAAGTCGCGTTCTTTACACAATAAAGTACTATCGAATGATTATTATTATTAAGATAAATTATAAACATTTAAAATCTTTTGTTTTAAATGTTTTTTATTTTATATTAATTGGTGATAGGGGATTCTGGACCCCCTCTCGACCAAGGGGTAGAACCTAAATAAGTAGATGGTTACGTAAGAAATAGAATATATAATATCTAGATTTGCACTTTGAATGTACTTTTTGAAAATATTGAAAAATCCCCCCCCTCCCCCTCCATACCTCCCCTTTTACTTTCAATATAAGGAGAGGAATCTAGGCAGCCGAGCCATTTATGCTCGGATATTCTTACTGGATACATCTTTGGAAAATGTTCTTTACGAGGAAATTGTGAACTGTTTCCCGCCCTTATTAAATATAATCAACCCCTTACATTATTTAACGACGTTTTGAATAAAATTAAGTGACTTTTTAATTAATTATCCTCAAGGACCTTTTGACATTCTCCATCCAAATTGAACCAAATTTTAATTTTAGCTTTCTAATAACATTTTGAATAAAATTAAGTGACTTTTTCATTAATTATCCATAAGGACCTTTTGACATTCTTCATCCAAATTGAACCAAATATTAGTTTTAGCTTTTAAACAATGTTTTGAATAAATTAAGTGACTTTTCATTAATTGTCCTTAAGGACTTTTTTATACTCTTCGTCAAAATTAATCCAAATTTTAGTTTTATATTTCTAACAACATTTTTGAATATAAATTGGCACGTTCTGATTTGGGAATCCACTTGACTTTACCATGCACCCTGGCCCATTTCATATATTTAATAAAATTATTTATAATCATGTAGGGGGGTTAGTTTTTGCATTTTAGACTACTGGGGGTTCACTGATTATGTATACAAAATTTGGTTGAGTTTGGTACAAGGGCAAAGATTTTCATTTTTTTATCCTAACCCCCCCCCCCCCCATTTATGCGGTTAATTATTACATTTTTAGACTTCTAAGGGCCCCCTGATTATATATACAAAATTTGGTTGAGTTCGCTCAAATGGTCTAGATTTTTATTTTTTGACCCTTCCCCGCTAATTTTGGCCCCAGAAAAACAATATTTTCGTTATTATAATTTAATTTTATAGTATATTTCATTTTTCTTGTTTTTTTTTAGTTTTTTTTTTTTTTTTTTAAATTACCTACTTTACTTACTACTTTACTTACTAAGTTCAGTTGAAAATCATAACACCCTGGATAACCAAAGTATTTAATTCACTAATTTTTGGCTTTTTTTTATTCTTATGAATGTCTTTTGTATCTGACTGTATGTATGGATTCAAATACCCTCGATAATTGAAGAACGGATACTCATACAAAGTTTTATTTGGTGTCAAAATTTTTGAGGTTTCTTAATCAAAAACTGATTTTATTTTGGGCTTAGTAGGTTCACAAATTTCAGTTTAAAAATTCAGAAAATCCAAGTGCTCAGAATATAGATAGCTGAAATTTATCACACATATTGGACTCTTGAGCCAAGATTCAACTTTAGCTCAAAATAAAACTATAAATGCTCTTCGGGCGACTAGAGTATTGAAAGTGGATATTGAAATGAATTTCACACATGATAACTTGTTTACAAAGCTCGGAAACATTCTCGAAATGATTGGACTCGCCTAGCTTCTACGCCGCTTTCAATCTTCTAAGTCGAAATAGTTGCCTAAATACCGGCGCACTTGAAATTCTCAAATTAACCCTCTTACTTATTGCTTCTTCTCATCCGCTCTTCTTATTCTTCATCTTCTGGTGCTTAATCCGCTCAGCGAATGTTACCTACCATATAGTCGTTTTGTTGATGGTAGCACAAAACAACTCTAAGTCTAACCCTTGGCCATGATGTTTTCCTTCTTACTGGACCCCGTCGACCGGCTATTTTATCCTGCATAATAAGCTGGAGGAATTGATAGGGTATCTCACCCTTTGCAAGCCACAAATCCGCCCTGTCTCAAAAACTGTCCTCATTGCAATCATTAAAAGTATGTTATAACCTAAATAGCAAATTATAAATTATTACTCCAAAATTTTCGGAGAAATTATGATTAAAATGTGATTTTTTATTCTTCCTTTTTTCACCCCTTTCAAATTAAAATTTTTTAAAAATCATTCCTAGCAAGCATTTGCGCCTTAAGTGTTAACTTTATGCAGCATTTCAAGTTTCTACCATTATTAGTCCTGGAGAAATCATGATATCATATTTACCGTCTATGGTAAAATAAAAATGTGCAAATTCAACAATCGCCTACTTCTCGGGCGTACGTAGTTTTTATCTTTGTTCATTTCATCTGAGCCTCTCTTGTGCGGCACATCCCACATTTTGAAAATTGTTGCTTTAGGGATAATTTTAACTTTCAATTAATTCTCCATGTTTTAAGAAAAATTTCAAATTATTTTCTGCAACTTAAAAGATGCATTTGTTTTGTGGTCGGGAATACAATAGTTTGGTGGAATTACCATGGATGAGTTACCATGGTTAATCTTATCTTACACTTACACTCAAGGTATTATAATTATATATACAGTAAAACCTCGTTTAAGTAAACCCGCATTTATCCGGACCACCGAATTATCCGGGTAGGATTTGTAGATATTTTTATTTTAATAAATGTTCACGTAGATAAATTTTTTTAACTCTCATAGCAATAATGTAATTACAATTTCACCAAAAATGTATTCTATTAAACAATTCTATGTTATTTTGATATAAACATGTTTTATTTATCGTAATAAATTCAAATTCACTTATTTGAGGATTTGTTTTGTTTTTATTACCCATATATGCGGATTTTCGATTATCTGGTTTGTCTTTGGTCACAGTTAGTCCGGATAAACCAGGTTCTACTGTATTTATGTTCCAGTAAAAACCCGTTTTATAGTAAGAACGGCCTCTTACTAGTTAAAACTCATTTCACCTTTGTTGCAACTAGAGTTTACTAATGTTGGTTGTGTTTGGTTCAATGGTCTAGAATCTTCATTTTTGACCTCCCGCCTCATTTTAGGTGTTTATTTTCAAAATTGATTAAACGAAAATGTCAAAAAAACATCCTTTAGAACTTTTCTTCTAATTTTTGACTTTTTTTTTTAAATTTTTTTGAAAATTAACAACAAAAATGAGGCGGAAGGTCAATAATGAAGATTCTAGACCTTTGAACCAAACTCAACCAATATCAGTAAACTCTAGTTGCCACAAAAGATT
Organism: Forficula auricularia; assembly: GCA_024734495.1. Classification (NCBI taxonomy): domain Eukaryota; kingdom Metazoa; phylum Arthropoda; class Insecta; order Dermaptera; family Forficulidae; genus Forficula; species Forficula auricularia. Next base: position 9,308,495 of record JALMQS010000117.1, read on the forward strand.
GTTCAGTAAACGCGTTTTAACTAGTAAGAACCTGTTCTTACTAAAAACGGGTTTTTTTAATCCGAAGGAGAAAGTTTCGATGGATCCTGCAAGAAAGAGATAGAGGGATAATGTGTGGAAATTGATGTCTAAACCAACATTTACTCAAACAAGCCTGATATAAATATAGACCCTAAATGGTAATTTTCTCTATTCAAATATCAGTTCATTTAAATTTCACTATTAATGAGAGATTCTCCATTTCTATTAACTAAACAATATACTCTATTTTCATTTAGAGTGCACAATTATTTTTCATAAATTTGCATAAGAAAAATTATTTTACTTTATTGAAGGAGATAATAAAAGAGTGTGTCTTCTGCTGGAATTATAAATTTTCGTTATAAATAAAAAACCTTCAATATATAAAAATTCTGCTACCCTCGGCACAAAAACTATCAATTTAATTTACTTTATCTTTTGTCATCATAACTTCTTGAACTTGAAGGGTTTTTCCGAGGCCCCTTCCATAAAGGGATACCGCGCCTTCATACATGTAACGATTTTTGTAACATATAATATTATAAATAGAGTGGGGTGTGAATAAACAAGCATCAGGGACTGAAAAAATAATTCCAGTAAAAAACACACGGATACAATAATTGTTAGAGCTATGAAGTCGCGGGGGCCCTTTTTGGCAGATCCTTCCAAGAAAGATATTCATAACACAAGAGATCCCTTAGGACCTTAGACCACTACAAATGAACAGAAACAAGCCAGGCAAACCACTATTGACTTATGCCTCGCTATTCTCCTCCTTCCTCAAAATATTTACACGTGATGTATACAAGGACCGACTTGACCGGTCAAACGATAATCCATTGGTCCGGATAGTTTTTCGGATTCGATTCCCGAGGTGAAAACTTTTGACATATAATAAAAATCATTGAGTTGAGATTGATGAGGCAGTCCAAAAAAGGAGAAGATAATTAATACTATATTTTTATTCACAAACCGACATTTCGGAGGCTATTCACTCCTTCTTCAGGGCTTTGAAAAGTCAGTAACTTCCGAAACGTCGGTTTATGAATAAAAAGATAGTATTAATTATCTTCTTCTTTTTTGACTGCCTCATCAATATCCACTCAATTTCACCTATCAGTCCGTCTCCAAAAATCACTTCGATCTTAATAAATAAGCTGACGTGTTCTAATGTGGCTATCCACTTGACTTTACCATACAACCTGACCTCTTATATTTAATATTTAATAAACTTATTTATAATCATGTAGGGGAGTGGGGTTAGTTTTTGGATTTTTAGATTACTCTGGGCCCACTGATTATGTATATAAAATTTGGTTGAGTTTGGTACAAGAGCCCTTAGATTTTCATTTTTTGACACCCCATTTTGGGAGGTTAGTTTTTGCATTTTTAGACTTCTGGGTCCCACTGATTATATATACAAAATTTGGTTGAGTTTAGTAAATGGCCAAGATTTTCATTTTTTGACACCCTCCCCCTCCGCCCACCTTAATTTTGGGTCGATATGCACTAAAATCTAATCAGCTCTTAATCTCAATGGACCAAAACTACGTTCGAAATTTGGCTTCGATATTCACATTAGTTTTTGAGCTAAGCTCGTCCACAAATTATTTCGATCTTCACTTATTAGGGCTTTTTGTAGAGCGAAATGCCATGGTTTCGCTCAATTTTTTTAATCAAAATAGTTTCAGCCTTTGTCAGATATTTCGAAAAAAGAAGGAAAAAAAAACTTTTTCATGCACGATTACAATACTTGACCATACCCTGTATGGTAAAAGTAAAATCATCTTTAACAACCCGGATTCAGTAGTTGACAATATCTTGTGTTTTATTTAAATATAGGTATATCCACAGGACGTCCATATAACAAAAGGAAAAAGTGATCAATTATGTATTAATATAAAAAAAAAAACAAGTAAAATCAAGAAATGGTTGGGAATTAATTATTTACTTTTTCCAAAAAATATGTCATGTAATAGCTAGCACATTTTTTTAATATTAAAAATATTTTCATTCATCTCCATTAGCGAGCATTTTTTCCCTCTATGGAAATGACTAGACAAAGGGAGGACGAAAAAGATAAGGCTTAAAATAAACAACCTTTGGACATGATTCATAGATTTTTCACTAGCAGCTAATCTAAAAAAGATGATTCAGCCGGGAGCAAAGGTGCCACCTGTCGGCCACCCTCTACAGCCCCCCACCCCCCACGCAACCCAAAAAACGACTGAATATTCATTATCTTTTTGCAATTAACAAAGTAACAGTGAATTTCAACTTGGTGGGATATAATAAATACTAGTATAAAAATAAAATAAAAATGAATAATTGAAATTAAAAAAAGATTTTAAGAATGTTAACAATCTAATTTGTTATAAGCCATAAGCTTAATTATTAGACTAATGAAATTAAAATCTCATCACTATTATGACATAGTTACTGAATGGCTTATTGAGCATCTCTATAATGAATAAACATTAAAAAAATGAATATTTAAAAAGTAACAAGGAGGTTGTCCTCTGCTTGATGCAAATAAACATACACACATATATATCGAAATGATATATCTGTATATATATATATATATTATTTATTTGTTTGAGACTATAGTTTTGAGGACTTGGTCTTCATCATCAGTCTTTTTTAATTATAAATATTGTTTTTCATGGAGTCAATACCGTATGGATATTGAAAATTTTTGATCTTTACTTAGGTATTGACTCCATGAAAAACAATATTTATAATTAAATAAACTGCTAACGGATCGTTGCTAAACTTTATCCAAAGTCATTTGAAATATTAATATGTTATTCCTTTATTATTAATCAGATTTATCACTTGCAATTTGCAGTCCAAATTGACTTAAATTCAAAAATAGTTATCGATTTTCATCTAATACTCGAGGAATAACCATTCTACATTAAAAAACTTTAAAATACACCTTTACTAAAAACTTTATTTAACCTTTTTTGTGGTCTCCAAAGTACTTAATTACGATATTAAATTTCATCAAAATTAGTAGTCATTTTCAAGTTATTTAGAAAAAACTAAAAAAGTACTGAAATAAAGTACTAATGTTTGTGGGCCGATATGTACCAAAAACTATTCTGAAAATCTATATAGGCGCTATATGGTTACTATATAGTTTGAAACATTGTGCTACTAGGTATATTAAGTAAAAATAATATCCGAATTTATATATTTCTGTGTTAAAATAATTAATTTAAATAATTTTCTAATTAATATTGGGTGCGTGCGAAAGTTCGTGCGGAGTTTGTGAGTAAAAGTCACACAGCGATTAGGCAAACAAAAATCTTTATTCAATCAATGATATATTCTCCATCGTTTTCATAATCCTGTTTCCAACGTTCTGGCAGCAGACGGATGCCTCGATCATAAAAGCTGTGCGGTTTAGATTCGAAGAACAAAGACACGCCGTTTTTTAAGGCCTATAAAGAGTCAAAGTTTTTCCATTTAAATAATTTTGCAATGACCGGAACAAGTGATAGTCAGATGGTGCGATATCAGGAGCATACGGTGGATGCGTTAGGACATCCTATTTCAGGCTCTTCAGCTTGCACAGCGTCTTTTTCGAAACGTGTGGTCTGGCGTTGTCCTGATGAAAGATGACTCCCTTGCGATTTGACAAAATCGGACGTTTCTCTTTGATTTCTCGATTCAAATTGGTTAATTGGCGACAATTACTTGTCCGAATAATCGTTTCGCTAAGCAGGAAAGCTCAAAATAGATTATGCCCTTGTAATCCCACCAAACTGAGAGCATCACCTTCATCGGGTGTAAACTGGCCTTTGGCATTGAGTCACCATGCTCACCTGGATGTTTCCATGTCCGTTTACGGTGACCATTGTTGTAGAGGACCCATTTCTCATCGCCCGTCACTAATCGATCCAAAAACGACTCATTATTGAGCCGCCCGAGTAAAGAAACTGCCGCAGAAATTCGTTTGATTTTGTTCTTCTCGTTCAGCAAATGGGGCAACCACATATCGAGCTTCAAATCGAATCTCATCTCTTTTAAACGCCTAAAAGCGATTGATCTGTCAACGTTTAGTGCTGTAGCAACTTCTTCTGTTGAAATTCGCGGGTTATTTAGCACTAAAGTACGAAAAACATCGTCATCAATGTCAGAAGTCCGGCCAGACCGTGGCTCGTCTTCAAGGTTAAATTCTCAGCGCCGAAATTTAGCAAACCATTTTTCCACAGTTCGTTTAGCTGATGCTTGATACTGATAAACATCTTGAATGTTTTCACGGCTGCAACACGTTTATCCCTTCAGAAACTTGTAAAGCATAACATGCCGGCCAATGCTTTATCGATATTAATTTTTAAGTGATATTTATCCAAGCAGTTTGTATGAAAACAAATGATTTTTTTTAATTAAAGCTGAAGACGTCACCTTTCCAAGGATATATAATATGTAGGAGTAGGCATTAGCGACAGCAGTGCGACGCTCATAACTCCATCTATTGAAACTCCGCACGAACTTTTGCACGCACCTCAATAAATTAAGAATCATATATTATATAAAAAACTTTAATATCATCTAAAAAATATTAGAGCTAATATATATAACAATATTAAATTTTGTTTTTTGTTTTCTCTGTCCTGTAAAATTTCCTTGTTGTGAGTTAGCAGGTTTACTTTCTAAGGCGACGATATCTTATTAATTCATTTTTAAATGAAAGAAGAATTGAAACCTTGACGCCTATAGACCATAAGTATAACTTAGGCTAAAATACTTACCAGGAACATACTCAGTAATTTATTAGGACAAAAAAAGGAATTTATTTTTAAATAATGTCCAATTAAGCAATTGAATTTCCGAAAAAGTTGAAATTCAAAATCTAAGAGACGAGAATTTTTCTTTATATTTATGATACAGATTGAAAAATTGAAATATTATATTATTATTATATGTAGGTAAGTATTTACTATAGGAATTAAAATAAAATAAAAATAATGATTTTTATTATATCATTTTATTGGATTGGTGTACCTATAGACCATAAGTGCCTTAACTTAGGCTAAAATACTTACCAGGAACATACTCAGTAATTTATTAGGACAAAAAAGGAATTTATTTTTAAATAATGTCCAATTAAGCAATTGAATTTCGAAAATGTTGAAAGTCAAAATCTGAAAAGGGGAACTGAGAATTTTTCTTTATATTTATGATACATGATTGAAAAATTGAAATATTATATTATTATTATATGTAGGTAAGTATTTACTATAGGAATTAAAATAAAATAAAAATAATAATTTTTATTATATCATTTTTTTATTGGATTGGTAAAACACTCAGAAGTTAATTGGTTGAAAATTTCCAAATCCATATTTTTTTAATTTCGTAAAAGATCATCTGTAAAAAAAAGAAAAACGAATTAGTATGCTTTTAATGATTGTGGCTTTTCACTTCACTTTATCAAACAAAGATCATAATCTCGTCATAATGTCGCCAGTAATTAAAATTTTTAATAAAATTACTTTATTTGTATTTTTTTAGTTTTTTAAAAACTTGCCAAAAAGAGAGGAAGAAAATTAAACAGGTATCAATAATGATATTAATATAAGTGAAAGCATTAATATTGATCAGAAAAACTTAAGATGAAGGTCAAGCCTTTGAAATTATAGTTTCTATCAAGTAAATAGGTATATGTGAATTTGTATCAAGCAGAGCATTGATTTCCTCTTGAAAATCCACAAAACTTTGCTTCTCTAGACATGAAAATCTTTTCAAATAGAGTTTTCACTTTTGTTATGACTGTCATATACGATTGTATTATTACTGATATAATTATTTAAATGTTTAAAACTATGAATATTCATTTTCACATTTTTATAATAGTGAGTGAATAGGGGTGGCCGAATTATAGTTGTACTCAAGCACGCTAATTTCTTGACCTGACTCTGAGAAGAGAATAACAAAAAATAAACTGGTAAAAGCAAAAAGTTGATATTTGCGAATGTTTTTAAACTCAATAATGTTACAAACTTTGTTTAAATAATAATTCACCTTAAATTTGATCTTTCAAATATAAAGATTAGAGGGTTCCTTGGCTCCGGGCTTCAGATTCAAATCCGATCGGCGGAGAGCCTTAGGGTTCAAGTCTTCGTCCAAAGTAATGTCCTCCCTGGCATTCCAATACGAATTTACTAAGAGTAAAAATCCGATAGCCACCAGGAGAATAAACATAATTGCAGGATACTATCGAGAAAATAAATTTGGATTATTTTATAATAATAAAAAATTCAATCTGAATACTCACTTCCTCTCGCATAAACGAGAAGTAATCTGCAGGTGGTGGAGGTGTAGTCGTCCACAATATCATGATTAACGAATTTCGTGTTCGCTAATAATTTTATTTTGAAGATATTATAGCTAGAATAAAAATAAATGTCGAAAATAGAGAATTAAAACAATTTCATCAATTAAATATACAAATATTATATGTTTATGTTCAGTATATACCTTAAAAATGAAGAAGTAAATTCTTTCGTCAAATTTTAATTTCTTATATCCGTTTTGTAGGTAGGAACACAAAGAATATACATATATAAAAATAAAATGAATGTTTATTGTCTGATATTAGAAAATATATCCTAATTAAAGGGCGGGTTATCATTTTTCAAATAAAAATAAATTAAATTTTAAAAATAAAAATAAAAATACAATATAAAAAAATACATTTAAATCATTTTAATTAATTTAACCATCAGTTTTTTAATTTAAAATATATAAATCTCAAAATCCAAACTTCTTTTTGAATGCTTAAAATTTTTTTGGAGGGTTTTTTGAATCTTTAAGAACATTTCGTTGTAATTCTTTAGAAAAATATATACCTACTAGATATTTTTACATCATTTTTCTTTTTCTTAAGTAATTTTTATTTATTTTTTATTATTTTTTTATTTTTATCTCATATAAGTATTTTTGTATTCTTTGAATTTTCTAAAATATAATTTTTTTCTTCATCTTTATTAATATTGTAATAGTTTTTAGTTTTTAATTTGTTACCATACAGAGTTGATCATTCTATAATTTAATTTTTTAAGAAAGCCCCCTCTTCCCAATTTTGGGTCCATTCATATCTTCTTTTAAACATGAGACTATTCTATAGTCTTCGATTTCCGATCTATTGCAACTCCGCACGAACTTTTGCACGCACCTCAATATATTAGGTTTGGCGGTTAATAATGTCCTTTTTTCTAACAGGTGGCATTTCGGTATTTTTCCACCAAACTCATCCAAATATTTTTTTGGTTTTATAATGTTGGTAATCACTTTTCAAACGGCATATAACATGTCAACATTCGGTTCATTTGTGTATGAGATATTGGCTTGTAAACATGGCGGATTTTGTGCCAAAAAAAGAGCATTTGCGGGAGGTGATGTTGCACTATTTCTAACCGACTTCAAAAAAGGAGGAGGTTCTCTATTCAACTGAATTTTTTTTTGTGCCTATGTTACCTCATATCTCCGCCAATTGTCAACCGATTTTGAAAATGTTTTTTGCATTGGGTCCAGTATAGCTTCCGATTGGTCCCATTTTTTTTTCGTTTTTTTCATAGGTATTAGACTTTTTTTTATTAGAATAATAAAACTAAGATACGAGGTAGGTTTCACAAAAAAAGAAATAAAACAAAATTGAGTTTTGAGTTCGATATATTTCGGGGGTTAGCCCATCATCAGGAGTCTAAGAAAACTGATTACATATTGGAAAAATAGTTTTACAAGTAAGAATTTTTAAAATTTTTTAAAAATTCTTACTTGTAAAACTATTTTTCCAATATGTAATCAGTTTTCTTAGACTCCTGATGATGGGCTAACCCCCGAAATATATCGAACTCAAAACTCAATTTTGTTTTATTTCTTTTTTGTGAAACCTACCTCGTATCTTAGTTTTATTATTATATTAAAATGTTTCACCTAGAACCAACACCGAACTCCTTAAAAGTTATTTTTTTATTAGGTTTGTTTTAGACCTAACCTCTTTGTTTATGAACCGATTTCGATGGTTCTTTTTTTATCCGAAAGGGGGTGTCTTAGGGATGGTGTCATAATTTGGTCAAGTTCTGATGATATGATCACTATTAATAACATCACTAAAAAAAGAAAAAAAAAAATAATTTTTAAGAAAAAATAAAAACCGACTTCAAAAAATTAAATGCAACAAATAAAATACACTAAAAGTTATAAAATAATTATTATCTTATTCAGTTACAACTAAACAACGAAATATTAACATGAAATTACTTTTTGAAGTTGGTGCCAAACAAATACCTTTTATGAATCGCACTCGACGGATCTTACTTAGTACGTTTGGCGGGTACGCTCGCTTATAGGTATAGTTTGGTTGGTACCGACTTCAAAAAGTAATTTCATGTTAATATTTCGTCGTTTAGTTGTAACTAAATAAGATAATAATTATTTCATACCTTTTAGTGTATTTTATTTCTTGCATTTTTTTTTTTTGAAGTCGGTTTTTATTTTTTCTTAAAAAATTATTTTTTTAATTAAGAAATCGGCTGCGGAAACGGCTCGTATTCTCGGGGGAGTTTATGGGGACCATGCTCCATCTGAAAAAATCTGCCAACGTTGGTTTGGACGGTTTCCAAGTGGTGATTTTGCTGTAAACGACAAGGAGCGGCCTGGACAGCCGAAAAAGTTTGAGGATGCTGACCTGGAGGACTGCTGCTGGCAGAAGATCCGAGCCAATCGCAAGGAATGCTTGCAGAGAGACTCGAAGTAGGCCGCAGAACAGTTGGTGACTTGCTGAAAGCATTGGGAAAGATCCACAAGGAAGGCAGATGGGTGCCACATGACTTGAACGACCGGCAAATGGAGAAGCGAAAAATGATGGCTGAAATGTTGTTGGTTCGTCAAGAAAGGAAGTCGATTCTGTATAGTATCGTCACGGGAGATGAAAAGTGGATCTATTTCGACAATCCCAAACGCAAAAAGTCATGGCTTTCACCTGGAGAAGCGGCACCATCGACCCCACGGCAGAATCGGTTTGGAAAGAAAACAATGCTGTGCATCTGGTGGGACCAAAAAGGTTTGCTGTATTATGAGCTGCTAAAACCGGGCGAAACTGTTGATGCGGGCCGCTACAGACAACAATTGATCAATTTGAATCATGCATTGATCGAAAAACGGCCGCAATGGGCTGGAAAACATGGACGTGTCATTTTGCTCTATGACAACACTTCGTCGCACACCGCCAAATCGACTAAAGAAACCATCAAAGCCCTCGAATGGGTGGCCCTACCCCACCCGCCCTTCTCTCCAGACCTCGCTCCATCGGATTACCACCTCTTTAGGTCAATGGCACACAGATTGGCTGACTAGCACTTCGCTAATTACGAAGAAGTGGCAAAATGGCTCGAATCTTGGCTCGCCTCGAAAGGGGAGAAATTCTACTGGGAGGGGATACACAATTTGCCGGATCGTTGGTCAAAATGTGTAGAATTCGATGGTGCATACTTTGAATAAACCACTTTTTCCAGTGCTAAAAAAATTTTTGTTTTCCTCATGCCGAAAAAAGGACATTATTAACCCCCACATCTAGTATTAAAGAATAATTAACATATTAAAGAGAATTGTTTTTGATCGCGTTTTAACCAAGATATATATATATCGCGAAACTACTGCTGGTTGAGGCTATTGGAGTCTTGGGTATAAAGGCATCATGCGGGCTAATCGCGAAATGATGCTGGATCATAGCTAAATGGATCACATCTTTTTCATTCTCTCTTGGTCCAGACTTAAGATTCAGCAGACTCCAATAGCCTCAACCAGCTATAGTCTCGCGATATATATATATATTTTATTAGTTAGCGAATTAATTGAACAAAGAGAAGAATTTTTAAAACAACAACCTGCTGAATAAATAAATAAATTTTTATTTAATTTATGTAAATAATAATAAATATATATATCTTGTTTAAAAACGCCTACAAACAGTGACAGTGAACCTATCGATAGTGCCCAACATTCTCAAAACAGTAACAGCCGAGACGTCAGCCACCATAATGTAAGTAATACACCCTCAACCACAAAACACCCAAAACTTCCTAAATATCCAAATCTACCCAACCTTCCGACTGAAGAAATTCACTCGGTAGACACCCTCCAAAACAAACCTTGGACTACAAGGCTAAGACCACGTAGACCACCCACCCCCTCTCTTGAAAATGGCTCCAAAAGGAGAGCCGAAACGTCGAGTAAAACTCTCAAACCCACGCGGAGAAACCCGAAAAACCTCTAATGACACATATATACAAATTTTGTTCTTTTAATAAGAGTAGATTATAATAAATAGACTCTTTTATATTAAAAAATGTCGTTATAGTAAGTAAGACCTGACAAGACCCCAGACACCTTGAGATTACTTCTATGGTAAACCTTGCTTTCTCTAGGGTTAAAATGAGTATAAAAGTTCAATTGCCAATAGAAGTAGAAATAAGATTTCTGTTTTCTTTTTAAAATCATTAATTGTTCCTTACCACAAGAAAAGTAAAAATCGTGTATTCGAAGTCAGAAAATTTCTATTGTTTTTTTTTTCTTGCTTAAAGAATTTTTCTTCTTACAGCCAAAAGAAGTAAGGTAAAAGTAAAAATGCTCTATTTATTTTAACCGAGAAAGGTTCTCTGTTTTGAGAACAAAGAAACGTTTTTACATAAAGGATCTTTTCTGTCTGCCAACCGTTCTCTTTAGGCGATTAAACGAGTAATAATAATAATTTGTAAAGACAAGCGGCTAAATTTAATTAAATTGTTCAATTGAGGTCTCATGATACTCTTTTTGCAGCATTAGAATTTTATCTCCTATCTTTCCTCAAAAGCAAAGCTTGAGATTGCAGATAGAAAGAAAAAAGAGAAAAATAAAATTAAAATACATGATGCCTTTTTCCTTAGGAACTCAATGGCAAAATTAAATAACAGGGGAGAAACGTCCGAAGAAAAAAAAATATTCTTTAATTTAAAGTTGGAAATAAATAAACATTTCTCAGAATAATAGAAGAACTATTTAGTTTTTTGCTCGTTTCGAATTTTGAATAGAGTATTCTCCAAGAGAGAAGCATCTATGGCCGCCTACTTGTGCTGTTTCTTGTTTTTACTAAGCAGCTGTCATCGAAGCCATATAAAATCTAAAATTCACAAGTTCTAGCTTTTTCAAAGTTTATATACCACACGTGGGGTAGGAAAAGTAACGTTGCCTTTTCCAACTTAAAATCATTTTCTAATTTAACCTAGTGAGTGCTTTACAATTTTATTTTTTGTGAAATGGATGAAGTTATTCTAAATTTTAAAGAAACTACTGCGTATCTGTCGCAACATAATGGATTATAAAAATTCTATTCAAAGAATGCAAGTCCCTATTTCAGGGATAGTCAACCTTTTTATACCTATTGCCCACTTTTATCTCTTTGTTGGTAGTAAAATTTTCTAACCGCCCAACGGTTCCGCAGTAACGTTATTTTCCATATCTTTTCTAATTTTTTTTTATAGAAGGTTTTATCAAAGTGTTTCTTAAATGATGCGAGGATTGTTGGACTATTTTAAAGTTTTTCATATAATTCAGCATAATTAGTAGAGATTGTGGTGTTGGTGCAAGGTGAAACATCTTTAGTAAAGATAAAAGTAAATAAATATTATATTTAATATTGATTTACTATGAGTTAAGGATTCTAGGTCACATTAAAATTAAAAAATTAAAAGATGTAAAATTTTTTTTTCTTTTTCAATATATATATTTCGGGCTATCAATTCAGCATATATTAGCTTCAGTATCAGACAAAACCTCTACCACCCACCATGAAAGCTTGAATCACACACTAGTGGGCGGTAGGGACCAGGTTGACTACCATTGTATTAGATCTTTATAATTATTTTTTTATGTTTGGAATCCAAACCTTCTAACATAAAAAATAAACAAATATAAATATCTACCAACATCTAAGATAATAGAGATTTCTATTCTTTCAATAAAATTTTAAAAATCATTTTCTAATTTGAATGATTTCACCCCAACTTTGTCAAATAATAATTACAGCAACCTAGCGGCTATTCACTTTACAAGTATTGTAATTATCGTCCTAAGTAAATACAAATATATATTTATATGTATGTATAAGTATAAGTATAGGTATACATTGAAATAATTTATTGATTGTTTTTCGTATAAAAAAAATAAAAATTTATAAAACATTCTCAAAAAGTTTGTAGCGGCCAGCTCTTGCTCATGGCGACGAGCCTTGAGACACGGCCGCTAGATGACTCAGTCGGATCGTTGCCTCGCTTTTGCATGAGCGAAATATATTCAGCCATGCTATAATTAAAGCGACTCGATTCGACTGGAGTAGCGAACGGATTCGGACATTCGAATCATAGATAAAAGATACTATAGATAGTCAACTCACACGATCTGACAGGCAATCCAAAGTTTATAAAAAAATAATTTATGGACTGCCTTTCAATATAACCTACCTATTTCCGCCATGATTAATTACAAAATATAGGTAAATATGAAATAAAAGATTGAAAGTTTGGAATAAAACAGTATTTTTATTATTACTTATTATTAAATATTGATATCTGATTACATTTTTATATTTAATATAATAATGAAGTGCTTAGTTATTTAATACATATTTATAAATCATAGGATTGTAAAAAAGCACTTGGTTAAAGTCTTGATTTTACCATCGGTTCGGAAATAGCTCTACTGAGAAGAAGCCGGCAAGAAACTCAGGGAAGCAATCACATGTTACAATATTATATTATATACATTCAATTATAAATTTTAATAGAAACATAAATATACAAAATAGCTTAGATTTTAACAATTAGTTTGCGTTTAAAAAAATTAATATTTTAACAATTAGAATAATAATAATTACAAATTTAGAATTTTAAACAATGTTCCAGGGTATGAAAATATCAGTGTATAGTCTTCATAATCTTCGCGACTTGTCCGAGAACTTGAGAACCGATGATGTAGAAAAACGATGTGAAGCCACCCTAAATACTTCCAGAACAGCTGGTATAGAAGATAGGTGTTAATACATTCCTCGTAGTCCAAGACATTATTCCTAGAAATAAATATTTATTAATTGTATGGTAAATATATTTGGATGAAAATTCTAAATAAAATGTACCTATAACAATTTTAAATTTCAAGGGAACTAATTAGTAAAAAAGAGCAAGAAAGTGAATCAATTATAAAAAAAAATTGTTATTTATAACTGATTTTATAAAAATAATAAACCTTTTGATATTTAATTTAACGTCTAAAAAGTTGCTTAAGCTGTTTAGAGCTCCTTCCGACTTATCCACTTCGCAATTTGCTCCAGCCGAATGAGAGGCCATGAAGTTATTTACTATCAATGTTTTAAAGGCAGCCTTAAATCCAGTACAAGATGGATTTATATTCCTGGCTCCATGACTGCGAACCAGAGAAAAAAAATTTTCTAATGGGTCTTGGTTTAGATTTCTCGTATTCAAAAATGGATTTGATTTTGAGAATCTTATCCATAATAATTTTAGATTCTTCAAAGATCTAATCCAGTTCTTGATGGTGGGGGGTACGAGCTCCTTACCTTCTGAAATAAATCTCATTGATTCAAGAACTTTGATGGCCTCTCCCCAAAAACTTAGGTGTGGAGTATTTTTGCTGACCGAACGTCTAAAAAGCTTGAAATCGGAGGGAGATACAGCACATCCATTCACACTATCAAATAGTTTATCAACAAATTCTATGAAATCAGCTGTGTCTAGGACTGCGTGTGGAATGTGACCTAGAAAAATCAAAAAAGAAAACTTTTAAATTTGTATCAGCTAAATATAATTTATATATCTATATTATTGTTTATTCAAATTTACAATACATACCAAGCCCCACGTACGTTCTCATTTGGGCCTGCACAGTGTGCGAAAAAACCTGAGCGGCATGTTTCACCTTCATTTTTTTTAAACGATCGGCCAATATTTTTACACCACATATCACATACCTATAACAATTTCATAATATCAATATAAATATCTTTGGAAAAATAATTCCCATAAAGTTTTTTGTGTATGACTTATAGTAATATGTTTTTCTAACTAACCTCTTTGTCTTTGGGTAATATATGAAGAATTATTCCTTTTTGATTTTTATATATGCAGGACGGAACAATACACGGCATATTTTGATTTTTAACAAATCGGTATCAATAAAATAATTAATAATTAGTAATATAAATAAATATAAATAAATTATAGAGCAGTTTATATAGTTAATTATATAAAATAATAAATTAAATAAATAGCTCTTGAGAATAACAATAATTGTTTTAACGAGAAAATAGATAATAAAATTAAAAACTAAATAATAAAAAATAAGTTTGAAATAAATGCTTTAGTTAAAAAAATAACGAAATTTTATGTTGACTAGAGGTAATTCGCTTGTCAAATGGGCAAAATATCACGTGGTTCTAGGACATATATGTTTCGAAGCGACACTAGCGCTTGGCAGCTTGGCACGGTTGGGAAGTATCAACTTTCAATTTACGCTTAAACCTTGTGAGTTGACACCCCATGATTCGAATCTGGAGGGGCCAAACGCCAACCAGCAGCCCCTCCCCTGCACACACCCTATATGAACACGCAACCTACAACCTGCACTCAACAGATTGTTAGGACCCCATCGACTTGATGGGGGGCGCACAAAGCACCACACAGCACTCACCTCACGAGAGCCCTAACAATAAGTTTATGAAAAATCCAAACGTTTCTGTAGAAATTCTCCCTTAAATCAATGGAATTTAGAAATATAAAGCAGCTATAAGCAAATAAATATTTTGAAAAGAGACAATGATGCAGATTTTTTTGGAGATGAAATTACCTTGAATAAGAATAAAAAATATAAATATTTGCAAAAGATAATTTTTTCTAAAAACTCTGGATTTATTTAGAAAAACAGTCCATAGTGAGATTTTGTTAATTGAATTTTTGTTTTTTTAAATTTAGATCATTTCTAAAATTAATTTTTTTTCTAAATTCCGCCCTATCTAAAATTGTGGGATTGGAAAAGTCAAACTTGTGTCCCAAGTTATTTGAATGATTACCTAGCATGATATATTCGATTTTTTTCTCATTTATAATCTTATATAAAAAAAATAAAATAAAATAAAAACATCAACAACAAATTATTATTCTCTTTTGTGCGCTGTAATTTGTTAGGGAAACTTAAATATTTTTAATGTCCTTTCTATTTTATTGTAAGGTAATGGAATAAAAATGTCTCAAAATATCTTTTAAAGAAATGTATATTGAAAGGTATTTTATTAATTACCAAATGGAGCATAACTATTTCTTAAATTTTAGGGGATGTCTTTTCCCACATGGGGACTCCGACAATTTGATTATAGAATTTACAATTGTATGAAAAATATGAAGAATTCCTTTCTCGATAATTTTGTATATTCTTTAATATGATATTTGATTTTTTAAAAACAATTTCATATACTAGATCAATTGGTATATTTGTGAAAAGTGAAACTACATCAAACGAAACCAAAATATGTATAATTTTTGGGTAAAATAATATTTGAAACATCATTGAAAAACAGAAAAAAGTTTTTTACGAAATATCTTTCTTTATTAAATCAATTTATTTAAGAGTTCTAAATAAAATATAGACAGGTTTCTAATTGGCAACTGATGACATTACACTATAGGTCTTAAAGAAATATTTTTTTAAGAATTTTTGGAAGAGAATATATTTTTGGACATATAATTATTTTATTGTATCGATCTTTTAAAATATGAACTGGTAAGTTTAATTTGTTTACAGAATTTTGAATGGAAGTGGTGGGAGCTTTTTTAGTTTTTTATGTGTAGTTTCATCTTCTATCTCAAATTATTTTATACTTGTCTTCATCTTCTTCTTACTTTTAAACCCCTTTGTTTCTTCCAGAACTTGTATTCACATTGCCCATACAACGTGAAAATGCCTTCAAATTGATTGTCATCTGATAATTATTGATAGGCTTGGTGAGTTCTTGACAATTACGCCCTGGGCCTTGCATGATGTACATGTGTTAAAGATAGATATGACACAGCTACAACGCCATTCGCCAGATCATGCTGGAAGATGAAAATAAAATCAATTAGAGATCCGATAATTTAAAGAAATTATTTATTAATATAAAGACACAAATAAGACAATTTTTAAAAAGCTGTTTTAAACAAATGAGTACCGACTAGAGAGATATTTGGAGATTGTAGTTCACCACCTAGATCATACAACGTATGGATGTTTAATTAATTTTGGAGGCGTTTTCAAAGCATGCGAAAGCATTCAATAAGTTCAAGAGCTTCGCAGACATTTAAAAAAGGATCTAAAATTAAGGATCGAAACGATATGAATTCTGATTAAAATGTCTCATTAAAAATATTTAATCTAAGGGATCTAAGCCCAAACTATTTTACAGATTATAAAAATCTAATTGAATCAGAATTTTTTTTATTCCACTAGATCCATGTACAATTTAGATTTCAATTTAATTAAAAGTTTTATTTTATAAATAAATGTCCGGTCAAAAATTCTTAAATTTTTATTATTATTTAAGGCAGTTCTTTCACAAATGCAAAAATTCAAGAAGTCTTTGAAACTTGGAATATAAGTCATTCTGTTAAAATTTTAAGACGATTTACCACACCAAACATTAATTAATTGCAATTAAAAATGCAATTTTTACATTTGGTAGCATGATAAAGGGTGGGAAAATGATCATTATTTGTTTTTTTTTCATTGAAAGACTTTCACCATCTTAATGAAAAATTAATATATGTTAGAATAATATTTTCGGAGTAACTTAAAAAAATTGAAATTATTTACCTCTTAGTTTTGATAAAAAACAAAAAAAACATACTTGGGCGATAATTTTTAGTGGAGGGGATATAAGCACAATGGCTTGGAAACGATCCGGCAAGTATGTGTTTATCCATATAGAGATTTCGTAGTGTGAGTGCTACAAGCTAGCGAGACGAAAGCCGCTAGAGAACGAGCTAAAGGCAACGAAGCTTCTCTCTGCACTAGGCCGTCTCTGGGAGTAACACCACCTCCGCGTGGTCTAGCTGGATATCCGCACCTTTCGGAGAACTAAGAGTGTTACCCTTGGCGAAGAACGCAGTTGCCACTGGCATATATAGAAATATTTCTATGTCCTTAGTAAATCTGGAAAATGCACTGGATATGCTATATTATGTCATTAGACATATATAGTCCCATGGATGATCCTCCAATGGGCTATCTTTTTAGTATATTCAGTGGGCCAAGAGGTGCTATGTTATGCCGGCAACAGATGCAGCAGCTGCTGCATCAAAACTAACTATGGTGAACAAATTTCTTGAATTTATCTGATAAATTCTAAAAGAGATAAAATGCTATGATATTACATTAGAAATATCATAAACACGATTGTTTCTACAAATCCTACTACATCGACTCTGTCGATTATTGAACACACAAATTTATGAATATATCACTATCAAATGATGATGATATCATGTTGCATAAACAATTATGCAAGAATGCATGTATTGGAATGGTGACCTACACATCTCGGCATATATAGAATTTCTTCTATCTTTTTAGTATATTTCGGTTGATCCTGCCAGGATATGCTATTTTATGTCTATGACATATATAGTAAGAAATACTCTATCCTTTTAGTATATTCAGATGCTCTGCTCTGGATATGCTTCATTATGCCGAGATGTTGGTGGCTTGAACCAAATACGCCGACACTGCGGGCTTTGGCCTGGTTGAGTGGTGTGTGCGGCCGGGCTGATCAATGGCACAGCAGTAAGCCAATAACTCACGGTGCATGGTTTGATGGTGGCCATGCAAATTGATAAGCATAAATAAGCTGTCATTCCTTGATGATAATTATAACTATTTCATAAGACAGTAAACAGTACTAACTGTAACCAGCAGTTGAGGGCGCTGCTGGAAATTTGCTTATCAATATGAATAATTTTACAAATGCCGATGAGAATCACCAGTATATGGTGATGGCTACAAAAGCTGGCCATGATTGATTCCGTGACTAGCTCATCGGCTTCCACACTCGGAGCACCGCGGTGTCCACGTGTTCAGGAAGTGACAAACCTGCAAGCCGAAATTGGTGTCGCTCTGGCATTATGCTTGCTAATCAGTGCGAGCGGGGGACGTACGTGTATTGTACCCGCTCGCATGCCATGGCCGTAGTCATGACAAGGGAGATGACTTGCCCTCTGATTTAAAATGGTCCAGCGGCACATCTGACGGTGGTGCAGATTGGGCTTGGCGAGCCCACGCTGAGTGTAAGCCAATCAGTGCGAGCGGGGGACGTACGTGTATTGTACCCGCTCGCATGCCATGGCCGTGGTCATGACAAGGGAGATGACTTGCCCTCTGATTTAAAATGGTCCAGCGGCACATCTGACGGTGGTTCAGATTGGGCTTGGCGAGCCCACGCTGAGTGTAAGCCAAAACGGTAAACACACCTAAAGTAGTCTGCGGCTGCCATTCAATTGGTGTCTTACAGGTTCCTTTAGAATGAAAGACTGGCGCCTTTTACCGTAGTGAATGCCAATCTGTGCCACTTGACTGTGGTATGCATGGTTGATACCATGAAGTCCGATAAGCTGCATGGTTATATATCATGTAGAAGAGGTTGTCGACTTCCAGATTTAAAAGACAAGCCTGGGTTGGCACAAAAGGTGACGAACCGCTGGCCAAGCGAACAATCGGTTCACGAACTTAGGCTGGAGATTTTTAATCTTACACCCTAAAAGCTGCAACACAGTGGGTTTGCTTTGTACACATAACAAATAGAGGTATAGGCAGAAAGCCGCCTGGAATGGAGGGTGGCGAGTCGTTTGCCAGACGACAATCGGTCGCGGACCTGGGCTGAAGATTTTGAATCTTCAAATCCTACTGGTTGTTTTTACAGCGGGCGTGAACCGCATTGGACGCTTTGTAAGCGCTCGACTACCATTGTTTCGGAGCTTGCTTGGCGAACAATGCTTCTGATTATGTAAAAACGAAGCATTCGTACTTGGCTGTTTGCAGCAGGTGTGGGCCGGCTTGGGCGATTTGCAAGCGGTTTGTCAGGTGTATGTGATGTTGCAATCACATCAGGTTAACCAACCGCACATGCAGTCGATCACGTACTGGGACTGTGGGAAGAGAGTCCGAATCTGAAGAGGTGGAGCATGGAAAGTCATGTGCAAGAGAAACCTCGAACAACCATACCAAAGGTTGTTGAAAACAAATGGTGCCATGGGGAATGGAGAAAGCCCTAGGAACAAAAGTTCCTAGCTCCATTCGACTGAGGTTGGTCTCGTGGTGGCACAAGGCTTTGTCTAGATAGCTGTTGTTAACTCGCCAGCTGTTGATAGCTTCAACACTAGCGAGGGTGGAATATACGCCCGCTATATTTCACGTGTACCTCTGCGTACACACCTATACCCTGATCGATGCCATTCGTGGCGTTTTTTCGGATCTTTCGGGGTACACATGCGATACGAGAGTATGCATGCGCTGGTTGCGAGTGCGTGTGAAGGCCCGCGGGCTATAGACACCACTTTAAACAATTCAGTGCGTCATTGTGCTGTCGAATCTACTGTGAGTGCTACAGTCACGTTAAAAAAACATAACCTAAAATTTTAGTTCTGTTCATATTTATAGAGTGGTTACGAGGCTAAAACTTTTTGTGTGGATTGTCGCGAAAGAACCTCCTTAAGATAAAAAATATCCGCTTAAATGAATTTATTTTGAAATAGGAGCGAGCTAACGCCTAACTTCAAATGATTACATTATATTATTATAGTCTAGAATTCTCTAACGTTGGACTTCCCATGCTGAAATCAAAAAAATTGTTTAATGATTCTAGTTCTGGTGAAGGATCAGTGGACGATTAGTCAATTATTCCTCTCAATGCCCCTTTGTATATAAAATGAACACATTATATTATTTTTTAAGAAGAATCTATTCTTTAATAGCACCCCATGAACAACAAAATGTAGTATACTTGATTAAGTGCCTCGGTTATCCTAAACTTACAAATGTATATAAGGGCCAAACATCTCGCATTTTTTCTTTGCATAAAAGAGCATGAATTGAGTATTAAAAATAAAAAATCTTCGACAGCCTTGAGCTCCACATTATATTGAGAAAATGCATGGATTCGACTTTGATAACGCCGTCATTCTTATCAAAATTGATAATACTTTCAAACGTCTGGTGGCTGAGAAATGCTTTATTAAAACCTATGGGCCAAGAGCCCTTAATTTCCAGACCGAGTGCATAGGGCTAAGTAATGCCCATTTGTCAATTTTTAATAATGATTTAGCGGGTCAATTGAGTGCAGCATTTGAATGGCCAATTTGACCATCGTTGACACCCTGTATCCAATAAAAAAATGTATTTTATTAAATAATAATTATATTAATTAAAAAGGAATAGCAGGGAATTGGACAATAAATAAAAACAGATATCTAGTTTCAGTTGCAAATGCTTTGTCTGTTTAAAAATAAAAACAACATAAAGGATTTTTATAAGAATTTTAATTTTTTAATTTTTAAAAGGAAAAAAAGGTTCAAGATTGTTTAATAATTGAGGCCAAGAATGTATTGTAGTTGAAAAAACCCATTAAAGTAGCATAGTGGAATTGTCTTTTAACAAAGAGTGATAAAATGGGACAATGAGGAAGCCGAAATAAATAGACGAAACGTCTGGCCCATTTAATAAAACTTATTATGGATGCGAGTGATATACCATAATAATTATATGATTAGAAAAATTTGTTAAATTTAAATATTGTTTTTTTTTAAATCAAGTCATTTACACAGTGGTCATCGATCGTAGTTAAATCGTCAGCCTGCCTTTATATTATTATTATTATTATTATTTTTTTAAATTTTTCATTCGCTTTTGAGATTGCGCTACATAATGAGCATACCAAGACCGATGCACATATCTTATAGGTTGTTTATAATTTTGTGTTTAATAATACATAACAGTGGGGAGCCGGGTTGGCTCAGTCAGCTAACGCATTGGCCTCGCTTCGGCATCGATCGATTATGACGATGTTGAAGTGGGAGACCGGGGTTCGATCCTAGCTGGCAAATAAAATTTCTACCGGCTGAAAACTCGGCTCCCTCACTAACCCTACTAACACTTTACTTATGTGCTGTCTAAATAGGCTTTGTTCCCGGTGACATTAAATAAAAAAAAAAAAAAAATACATAACAATATTGTAAAAACCAATTATTATTTTATTTTTTTATTTATATAATTTTTTTGTTTTGTAATGATATTCTTATACTTATTATGCTCATTACAGCTCATTAGAGCTGAAGATGGCATTATCTAATTAAAGCCGAAACTGTTTTATACAATTTGGAGTCTTTTAATTCGGCAGAGGCTTCCTTTACTGGCTGAATTCTTCTCTTTCCTAATTTATAAATGATTCTAGTTCTATTCATGACATTTCGGTTTCTAATTCTGAAGCTGTTTTCAAGGAATAATAGATATGTAGATCGAGTCATCTCGACCAATATTGGTCAGTTAACATCGAGGGGTGATCCGCGATTGGAAGTAGGTGTACACCTCTTTGGAAGTATTTTGGAAGTACTTGGAAATATTTGAAAGTATTTGGAAATATTTGGAAGTACTTGGAATATTTGAAATTACTTGGAAATTTTTGGAGCTACTTGGAAATATTTGTAAGTACTTGGAAATATTTGAAAGTACTTGGAAATATTTGGAAGTACAAGTGGAAGTAGGTGTACAGCATAATTAGGTCGCGGTTCACCCCTCGGTTAACATCTATGTTGTTAATATAAGTGTTATTTTTCTACAGGGGTCTATCCTGAAAGAATTCTCCAGTTTATCAAAAGGAACACTTAAGTTATAATAAGGATATAAATAAGTCAATTTTAGTTAGAAAAAATCTAAATAATGTAAAAATATGCCTATTTGGAAGTAAGTAGTGGAGCATTTTAAAATAATTATTTCACGACGTTTTGGTTCCTAGTTTTTGATTGGTTTTTCGAAATTAGTTGATAGATGGTTGCTCCATCTTGAAAATCCTTCCAAATTGATTGGCTTCTGATAAATATTGATAGGCTAGGTGAGTTCTCACCCCCTTCGTTTTGGGCTTGCACCTGTTGAAGATAGATATAAGGCACAGCTTGCACATTATCTGTCAGACTAGGCTGCAACATGAAAATAAAATCAATAAGACATTAGAACAAATTCAAAGTAAAAAAATGAAATTTTTAAATTAATTTAAAGTCACTAATGTAACAAAATTATAAATTTTGAAGTTTATCCAGATTTAAACATGCATGACTAACGAGTAATGAGGCATTTGCAAATTGTAAATCGCACAGAGAACAAACATTTTTAATGGAATATTTTAATCAGAACGCACAACGTTTCGATCCCTAATTCTAAAGTCGATTTCAAGAGCTGGCGAAGACATTTCATTAATTCAAGGGCTTTGCAATTGACTTGAAAATCGACTCCATAATTCAGTAATCGAAATTGTGATTTAACTCATTAAAAAATATCTGATCTAGGTGGTTTCAAACCAATATTTTCAAATGATAAATAATATCTATTGAATCACAAAAATATATTAATAAATGAATTTAATTTAGGGCCAATCAGAGATTTTAGAGAAACTATTTTTACATTACATATCAGAGAGGTTCTCCCCTTAAGAATCGAACCCAAGCGCTAACTAGCTTGCCGTTAGCCAAACCTTTAAGACAAAGATCTCTCTCTGACATGCAACATATATAAGAAATATAGCTAAAGAATTTTCACTCCCTTCATCCAAAAAGGAAAGAGAAACATTCATGGTAAAATGAAAAAAGTTTTCAGTGTCGAGCCCTTTAATTAAATAATGAATGCAAAGATTTAAGCATTTTTTGAGTTTCATTTTTTGAAAAATGATGGAAATTTTTCAAAAATCAACCCAGACTTAATAAATGAATTTACTTAAGGACAAATTAGAGATTTTAGAGAAAATATTTTTACATTGCATATTTTATGATTGGTCCTTAAGTAAATTCATTTATTAATAGTATAAGTCTGGGTTGAAAAAAGACCCAAAAAATGTTTAAATCTTTGAATTCATTATTTAGATTTTATATATTATTAGAATCATTTCAAGTAGGTAGGCATTTTTACATTCGCTGCATGGCTGGATTTATGTGAATTTCTAAGCAGGTTAAATTAAAAATTATAATTTATTATGCACATCTAAATAAACATTAGGACGAGAAACCAACAAATCTCTCTTTTAATATTTTTGTTATAATTTAACTTGAGAACTAATTCGCTTCTATGATGTCCCAAACTAGGATTTAGTGAATACATGCACAAATTATGACAAAAAATAGCTATTTTAAACTGGATTTGGGTTGGGCCGCCAGAGTGTGAAATTCCAAATAAACGCATTTATTAGAATGTCATTTTCATGAACTTTAAAAAACCGGTGTTTAATGGGATCTTACCAATTTCTTAAGAGGTAAAACAGAGAAGGAACCTCCTTCTCGAGTGCTGTTTGACTAGTGTTAGACTTTGCTATTAGCATTGATAAAATACTAGTCAAACAAAATCACTGTTAAAGGAGACGAGGAAATTCCTTCAGGTGTCTCTTTTAAACTCTGTGGATGGGGAAACATCCTCCAAAACGACGGTTTTTCAAAGAGGAGGTAAATGACGTTCTAATAAATTGTTTTATTCAAATTTTGTGATTTTCAATATCCTTGGGCTACCTTGCATAATTTCCCCAGTGAATTGTACCAGTCCGTCTAAATAGAAAATATTATTCTTTTTGATAGACCTATGGTATGTTTATTCCAACTCGTCCAGCCAGCGTTTTACAGGTCGATCTCTGCTTCTTTTTCCTCCTGGCTTGTTCATTAAATTTTTTTTGAAAATTCGGTCTTCACTCATTCTTTCCTCTTCTGTATTTGATCCAGTCATCAATCATCATATAGAGTGTAATTTACATCGAAGTGGCTCTCTAGATATAGTAACTGGTTTTGTATTTGTTTGTAGACAGGGTAAGATCGAATTTAGTGGGTAGTAGAGTGAATCGATATAGTAGACGAGACGTTGAAGAGAGTCTTCATCTTCGAAAACCAGCCTAGGGCTGCGTCATCTGCTTAACACACATCTCTGTGGAAGGAAACATCCACCAAAACGTCGGTTTTTTAGAGAGGATGAAAATGACGTTCTATAAATTGTTTTATTCAAATTTTGTGATTTTCATTATCTTTGGGCTGCCTTTCATAATTTCTCCAGTGAATTGTGCCAGTCCGTCTAAAAAAATACTTCTAATAAATGATTATAGCTAGAAGCAGTGGCGTAGGCAGAAAATTTTCATAGGGGGAGGGGTCAGTCCACAAAGCAAAATATTTAGTGGGAATTTTTTTATTAAATCAAATAGGTACTTAAAGAAATTAAAAAAGAACATAATTCTTGATTAAACATATGAAATACAATTTTATTTATTTTTTAAAAAGATGGACTGATAAGCGAAATAGGTAGGTTATATTGAAAGGCAGTCCATAAATTATTTTTTATTCAATTTCCGAGGTTTCGGAGACTTTTTTCTCTCCTTCTTCGGGGTCTACAAAACAAAAATGTGACTTGGCTGCAATTATAATCATTCGTTATCATCCATACAATACACAATATAGTTCAATATCAATACCATCATCACAATAATAGAAATCAAACAGAAAGAGTAAGACATTTAACTTACAATGAAAAGTTATTGTTGGGTGAGTATAACTAGATTCCCATTTGTCTACTCCTTATGGTATAATGTTGAAAAATATTCTAATATTGTTGCTATCACTGAAAGGAGAGACAAATGGGAGCTGAGTTATACTCACCCATCAATAACAATATTTAATGTAATTAAGTAATGGAGAGGGATTCAGCCAATGGATAGCCTCTGCTGAATAAAAGCTCCCTATTATGGAAAACGTTCGGCTTTAATTAAATAATGCCATCATCAGTTCCTAAGAGCTGAAAAAAGCGATAGAGCACACATGTAAAAATACAATAAAATTTTTTTTACAAAAATCCAAAGTTGTGAAATATAAAATTAAATCTTACGGTATTAGCTAGTATTTCTTTGCGGAAAAGAGAACATGAATTAAGTATAATAAATAAAAAAGCTTCGACAGCCCTGAGCTCCCATTATATTGAGACGACACATGGATTTGACTTTGATGATGCTGTCGTCTTGATGAGATTGGATAACAATTATAAGCGTCTGTTAGCCGAAAAATGTTTTATTAAGACCTATGGGCAAAGGGCCCTTAATTTTCAAACTGATTGTATTGGGCTTAGCAATGCCTACATGTCAATATTGACAAATACTGATGCCCAAGTATAGTAAACATTGAGAAAAAGGGAAAGAATTATAAAAAATATTTATATATTGTCATTTTAAATTCAAATTTGATATTCTTAATGTTGATTAATTATTTGGAGAAATCCTTTTAATTGAGAGATGTTTGTGAGGGGTCAGTGATCCTAATTAGATCAATGTCCTCATAATGTTATTATTAATTGAATGAAATGAAAATTTGCTGTATTTGTACTTGAGACGTTGCGCATATCTAGTGAGAGCACACCAAGATTTATGTACCATTTTATATTTCATATAATTTTGTATATTATGATAAAATCCATAACAACTCTGCCTGCGTACAATTTATTTATAAAATTAATTGTGTCGCTAATACTGTAAGATATAATTTTATAATTAACAACTTTGGATTTTTTGTAAAAAAAATTTTATTGTATTTTTACATGTGTGCTCTATCGCTTTTTTCAGCTCTTAGGAACTGATGATGGCATTATTTAATTAAAGCCGAAACGTTTTCCATAATTGGGAGTTTTTTATTCAGCAGAGGCTACCCATTGGCTGAATCCCTCTCCATTACTTAATTATATACATATACAGCCATCAAAATTGTATCAACTATATTTAATGTAAGTTAAATGTCTTTCTCCTCTGTTTGATTTCTTATTATTGAGATGATGGTATTGATATAGAACTATATTGTGTATTGTATGATGATGTGTGGATCATAACGAATGATTATAATTGCAGCCAAGTCCCATTTTTGTTATTGCAGACCCTGAAGAAGGAGAGAAAAAAGTCTCCGAAACGCCGGAAATTGAATAAAAGTAAATAATTTATGGACTGCCTTTCATTATAACCTACTTATATGAAATATATTTTATTACGGTTAGTTTGCTATAAGAAACAGTTTGCCGTTGCCGTTACTCATCTCATGACCACTGCCCGTGGGGTTCTGAGCCCCCACCCCTCACCATGGCTACGCCCCTGGCTAGAAGAAATCAAAAGATTGTAAAAATATACCTACTTTTAGAATAATTAGGATATTTTTAAATAATTAATATCTACTTTTGGACAAGTATCCATCGCTACATCCTGAAAAATATTTATAAAAAGATAGTCTAGTTGAGTTCTTCGGTGCCTGTGCATGGGCCTTCGTTGTACCTGTGCACCTGTTGCAGATATGTTAGATAATGTACAGCTTCTGTCATTCTGAAAGTGAAAATAAACTCAGTAATGGGTCGGATTATTTAAACAAATTGCAAGTAAAAAACAAATATATTTATTAACTAAGTTAAAGTCTCAAATTATGCAGTGACATCAATCTGAAAATGTTTTATTCTATTTTAAGGTAGTTGTTCCGCCAAATGGGGTTTCTTAGGATTTTTTTTTTGAAATTTAGACAGATTATTATTTAAATACTTCTGCATCGATTGGTGGCAAAACGAAATTTATGAACAATATATTAGTTCCGGAGATATTAAATTTCAAAAACATAGTTTTTTAGACTCTTATACATTACACTATATACGGGATATCGGAAAATTTACATACATATTTAATTATAATTAAGAAACACTTCTTACCATTTTTATAAAAAACTAAACCAACATTAAACAATAATAAATACATATTTTAAGACAATTTTGATTCATAGTTACAACACAGCTTCTTAGATAATAATGAATAAATAATTAAAAATGTATAAAAAAATTTTACACTAAAAACAATTTGGCAACAGCGCATTTATATAACCAGCAAAAGATGTATAAAACGCGCATGCGCTAGATTTTTTCAAAATTAAAATTTTCATAAGGTGTAACGTAGGCGTTGATTACATTTGATAAAAAATAACAAAACGATTTTTATAGAAATAAATCAACCTTTAAAATGTATTTTATTTGTCATTTTAATATAAAAATATTCAATCTCTTACAATGGTGCCAGATTTGTCAAACGAGACGGGATTGGCTAGAATCGGTACATAAACAGCAAAAAGTTTTGAGCTTATGAATTATGAATCGTTATTGTCTGTTCTATATACTCTAGCATTAACTTTTTGCTAGTATTGTCGCGAAACAACTACCTTAATCAAGGGATTAATGACTAGCCTCGACATTTGTAGATAGTAGTTGCGGCGAATTTTCGAACTAACACTCCATTAATCCACTACGTTTAAACATTTCTAGAGATGAAATCTCTGAGAAAAATAAAAAAATATTATTGCTTGTTGAGTGAACACCATATTACTTACTTTTACTTACCCCGCATCGATAACAAACCAACATTAATATAATAATATGCCGGCTAAGTGCGATTCGGAAACGTTTAGGGTTCTCAAACTAATATCTTACAAAAAATACTTGAGAAATCAAATTGGTTATTATTTCCGGTTGATAGATTAGATGAGATTATTTATTATATGCTCTAAGAATATTCCGCTCTTAGAGCAAATAAGAAAAAAATACAATCTTTTATAAAACAATATCAAAATATATATTAGAAATTCATAAGTTATTGGAGAAATTTTCCTTTTATCAAAGGAAATTTGAAAAAATAATTCCTTTAAAAAGAAAATACAAATCAATTTTAAACAAATAAATATTTTGATAACAGAGAATTCTACAGATTTCTTGGAGATATAGATACCTAATTTGCTTGAATAAAAATATATATATATAAAAAATATATAAATATCTACGAAAAATATTTTTTTCAAAAAATGTTGATTAATATTAAATAAACAGTCCCTATCTGACCTTTTGTTATTTTTTTATGTATATTGTATAGTCTAGCATCGAATTAATTTATTTTGTTCATTATAAATTATAACTGTTAAAAACTCGGCTCCCTCACTAACACTTTACTTATGTGCTGTCTAAATGGGCTTTGTTCCCGGTGACAATAAATAAAAAAAAAAAATTATAACTGTTATAAAACACTTGTCAGCGACAATAATAATAATATCATATGAATATTGTTTAAAAAATAATTTACATCCCTTTATAGTACCTATCTATTAAGAAAAGCTTTATTAGGTCATGTCTATTTTTTGAAATTTTAATTTGTTACAGTTATTTTGTAATTTTGAAATTCAACAAAGAAATTCGAAACCAGATAATCTTTTAACATTTGGATTCGATTCCCGAGGCAAGCAGAATTCTTTTTGGCATGTAATTTTTTTTTTTTTTTTTACATATTATATTTATTTTTTAATTGAATTATAAATATAACATCTCAGAGTAAGCAAAGAACAATCTCTTTGACTTTACTATAAATGTAAACTTATATTGTTATATCAGTGGCGTACTTAGAACTTTTGCCGCCTGGGGGAGGGGTCTCCAATTTGGGGCCTTTCAAAGTCAATCAAATGGTGGTTTTTTTAAATTAATAAACATAAATAAATAATTTAAGTTAAGTTTAATAAGTTGATATACCTATAAATGCAACTTTTATAAAAATACAAGATACTTTTTTAAAGACCACAAGAAACTTACGGAGGCCGCAGGTTCCCCATCTATGAGACAAAACATATACCTAATTTACAAAAAATCGGTTGTCTGTAAAGTCGGTTTACTGACGATAGTTGAACGTGACAACGTCATAAGAAAATACTGATGGAATGGTATTTTCTTATGACGTTGTCACGTTCAATATCGTCGTAAACCGACTCAGACAACCGATTTTTATTTATTTATTAAACTAATGTTTTTTACACAATTCAAAGATTAAGAATTAATTAAGTTATAAAACAAATAAAAAAATTTAAATATATATTATAGAAATACCAAAAATATAGTTTTTAAATCAGGTACGATTGTAAGAAAAAGTTGAAACGATTAATTATATTTAATATCCTTGAAAATGGGTTAACTTGTTAAAAAATATTCCTTTTCGATTTACTTTTGTCTACATAACTCTTTTTGTTATATAGTGTAATCTTATTTTAAAATAATATTTTGAAATACTTTTAATTAGTAATACTATATGGTTTTCCATTGGGAGATTATTTAAAATATGGTTATTTAATGAAGAGAAAATATTCGAGTGTGATTCATTAAAGTCCATCATTAAAGAATTAGTCAAATATATTTCATTGTATTTTTTTTCATAAATTTTCCTCCACTGTCATTTAACGCCTCTCTAATAATTGATTCGGCTTTCCTACACACACTTTTAATAAAAAACAAAAAATATATAAAGAAAATCAAACTTGTTTTTTATCACTGTTAATAATAAAAAGAACTGTCTTAAAGATGGATACTATTAACATACGTTCAGATGGGAAGAGAAGGTTTTGTGCCCTTCACACGATGGCGGCTGGAGGGGAAATGCCTGTCTTGACTGGAGACACCCCCACTCCTGCTTTTCTAGCCTAGCTGTTCCTCCTTAGCTCCTTGCTCGTTCCGCGCTCTCGCTTGCACTTCAAGCCTTAAATGGAACGCCTCAGATGAGTCATGTTTTTTCGAGAGTGCAGCCGGCTTCATCGAATTATAAGACGTTGTCACGTCAAAAAAAAATTACCATTAAATATTTTTATTTTATATTTACCAAATAAATAAATAATTTCATTTCTTTTGGATAAACAAACAAATTATACAGATATGTGTATGTAAACATATTTGCTCTTCCAACTTTCATGTTAGAATAATTTTTAAAAGGTATAAAATAATTATTATCTTATTTAGTTACAACTAAACGACGAAATATTAACATGAAATTACTTTTTGAAATCAGTACCAAACAAACTATACCTATAAGCGAGCATACCTTCCAAACGTACTAAGTAAGATCCGTCGAGTGCGATTCATAAAAGGTATATGTTTGGCACCGACTTCAAAAAGTAATTTCATGCTAATATTTCGTCGTTTAGTTGTAACTAAATAAGATAATAATTATTTTATACCTTTTAGCGTATTTTATTTGTTGCATTTAATTTTTTGAAGTCGGTTTTATTTTTTTCTTAAAAATTATTTTTATTTTTCTCTTTTTAGTGATGTTATTAATAGTGATCATATCATCAGAACTTGACCAAATTAATATGACACCATCCCTAAGATACCCCCATTGCAATAAAAAAAAATCATCGAAATCGGTTAATAAACAAAGAAGTTAGGCCTGAACAAACCTAACAAAAAAGGTCTAATACCAATAAAAAAAAAAACAATGGGACCAATCGGAAGTTAGACTGAACCCAATGCAATTTTTTTTCAAAATATTTTCACAATTGGCGGAGATATGAGGTAACATAGACACACAAAAAAAAAAAAAAAAAAAAAAATCAGTCGAATAGAGAACCTCCTCCTTTTTGAAGTCGGTTAAAAATCGTGTATACCTAATTCTTTCAAAATATATATCATTTATAATTTCTTGTTCTATAGACAATATTGCAAGATTTTTAGAAATCGAATAGTACTTTTGAAGTGAACAAGTTGATTTTTACAACTTACATATAGCTAAATATAAAAAATGCCGACCCAAAATATGTGCCGCCCGGTGCGGATCGCACCCAACACACCCCCAGGTACGTTACTGATATAATTTATAAAAATATCAATAGGAATTAAAAATGTAATAATTCAATTATTTTAAATGTTTTAAATATTCTTGATTGTTTGTATTTAACCAATAAAAATTTATTCTTATTCAAAGAATGATTGAATTTCTCGCATTCCTTTTAATTAATTTTTAATTTCAAATTCTAAATGGAAATTAATTGAATGCTAAGAATAATTTATCCAATTTGTCCAGGTAATGATTTTATTTCTAGAAATGATCAAGGAGGATAATTGTTATGAAATAAACATTTGAAACAGCTTTTGAGATTCCATTTGACTACAATTTGTAACTGAATGAACACTCAGCGAGATGCAGCTCAAAGGGTGAGCAAACAGCAAACGTCAACTTGTTTTTGAAATATCAGCTGTGTTTTCATATCTTAAGGGATTCTACTTTGCCTTTGAACTGGCGCAGATGCCAATCTCTTTTTCCTTCATTGCTGAGATCTCCTACACCACCCCCATGACTCCCCGGAATCATCTTTTAACTAGAAAGATTTCAATCAAGAAGGATACTGCTTTACTTTGGCCCCGGGGACATTTCGCAAGTAAATTAAAAAAAATAAAAATAAATAAAAAATGAGATTACAAAAAACAATGACAAGATGATATGAAAGTATATTTTTAAAATAATATCAAAAAAAGGAAAAAAAAATGAAACTACGATTGGATCTTACAGACCATAATCTCACCTAATTTTTATATTTTTCATTTTGTTTTTTCATTTTTCTAAATCTTCGGATGGATCACTAGAAATTAACGATCGTCTATTTTTGGCGTATTAATTTAACTGGGTCACTTAGAGAATTGGCTAAGGTAGCCCTTACTGCACATATTAATAGAAGGCAACAACTCAAGAGTAGCTTTGGACGCCGCCGTTTGTTGCTTGTTAGACGCCTTGGTGATGAGGCTGATAAAGTAGAAGTTTTGGGAGGTGGACCAGACCGCTCCAGAAATAATGCGAATAAAAGAAAAAAATTGATATGATCTTCACCCTGAAGGCCGTACCGAAGTTTGTGAAGCTAGGGGGGGGGGGCAAGCTCATCATCAGTTTCAGAGGAAGGGGATGGGGACAACAGGGACCATTTCACATAAAAGTAGATTTATAAGTTTAATATTATCAAATTATTTTAAATAGAGCGTTCATATTTATAGCTGCGTACGCCCTTGCTTCTCAACATGTGGCTTTAATATGCCACTACCCGCGTTTCTGATTATTTAATTTATCAAATTATCAAGTTATAAGAAAAGAAGTTGAGAATCTAAGCGGGTACAAGTTCCATAGCATGATTGCTTAAATCAGTGGTTCATAACCTTTTTAAGTCGCGACCCACAGTTGAGTAATATGTTCATGTCGCGATCCAAGAAAGCCAATGATACTATTACATTAACCTTTTTTTAATTCATGCCAGAAAATTTCCTTGAATTTTACGATGATGACCTTTTTAGCCAGATTATGGCAATTTTTAAACAATTAGAAGATAAAAAAGATACTTTTTTAGATTCAAGGGAAATTTTATTGAAAGTACGTATTTTAAAAAGAAGTATTGAGAAAATTAAAGTATATTTTTAAGGCTTATTGAAAATAGTATTGCTATAAAATATTTAAATATTTATTAACGACTCTGCGAGACCCAAGAGAATATGCTTGCGCCCAATTTGGGTCGCGATCCAGCAGGTTGAGAACCAGTGAAGCTTAAATCATAGCTATAAGGAATTGTACAAGCGTTGTTCAATTGATTTAAAGAAAATTTCTGATGCGTTCTTTGATATTAAGTTTATAACTTGTGCAAGTTTTATATCCAACTAAATTGTTTGTAGTATAAGTTAGAACAACTAGCAAAGCTAAATTTTAAGCTTGTATTAAATACCATTACGTTAAACGTAAATTATTGACTCATTATAACTTGCCAAGTTATAAATTTAATATCAAAGACGGTAACAAATTGAAGAACGTTGTACATTAGAGCATAAAAAAATTAAAATCGGTTAACATCTTCCGCTCCGGCAAGGATCTTGAAAAACTTATGAAAAATTGCAAAAATCACGATATTTTTAATTCTTTTTTATTAGTTAAAATTTTTTAAAATAAACACACGCTAGTGTTTTATTCTTGTTTTATGGTTTAAATGACCTAAATAAATTAAATTCTGATCAATAATATACTTATTTACGTTCGCGCAACATCTTAGAAAAATTCTATTTTTTCACCACTAAACCGTTTTTGAAAAAAAAATTCAGTTTTTTCGAACCATCCTATTGTGCATTCCTATAGCTATGATTTAAGCAACTGCTATGGAACTTGATACCCGTTGAGACCTCAACTCTTTTGTCCGCGAAGCCGTTTGTACCGAACTTGGCCCTTTTTCCACATTTATGTTTTTAGCCAGATTATTCTCATTTGAACTTGCTAACTTCTCAGAATATAAAGTTATTTGTAAATTTATTATGACTTTTTTATTTTTAAATTTTCAATAGTATTTCAACACTCTTTTTCTGTTAAAATTAATAAAATGGAGCTTAAGTTTTCTCTGGTGAAATTTCAAAATTTCTATTATTATTTTGATAAATAATTTAAATTTTATTTTACTCAGAAATATTTATGACGTTTCTAGAAGATACGAACTGATAACTTTTTTGGTGGCCTGGAGATCATTAATCGAACATATTAAAAGTTCTATAAGGGAAAATTTGGGCAATAGCGAAGAGGGAACTAATAGGATTATTTCAAAGAAGGTGAATTCTTAAATGAAAGTCATGTGATCCACACCCCAGTATATTTTTATTTTTTTAATAACTAAAAAATATGCTCGATATTTCTGTAAAAATTATAAGGGAAAAGAGAAGCCTCAAATATAGCAATATTAATTTTTGAATATATATACATATTCGCATAATTCCTTTAATTCGATTTACATAAACCCCCTCATCTATTAAATTATTGCCTTATGTTAGCAACATAATGTTTCATAATTAATTATTCATTAACTAATTTTGACGCATCTAATTATAAACCTCTTCGATTTGGTTTAACTGCACTTTCTAGAGGTGGGTCTAAAACTTTCTTATATTTTTACTTTCTTTTTAAAATTAAGCTAAGATTTTGTATTTCTTTGATATATTAAGGACTAAAGAACATATTTGGTCAAAATAAAATAAAGAAATTCGTTGATTTCTAGTTTAAATTCATTCGAAATATTTTCGTTGGAAAAGGCAATTAGGCTTAGATTATTGAAACTTTGAAAGCTTCGTTAAACATTTTCACACTTCAATATTTTAATAAAAAATAATATTTTCATTTAAATATCTAAAGGTTAAACAATAATTTATCAAAATAAAAAAAAGTTTTATTTAGTAATGAACAATTTCCTTGAATTGAATTTGAGTCGTTCGCCATTTTATAAATATTTGATTTAACCTGACATATTTCTGAATCCTAATGTTTTAAATATTATTAACATTTTTAAAAAACCGTCCACTTAAAAATATTCAAAATAGTTTTATAAAAAATAATTATTTAAATTTTGTCTCTCTATAGAGAATTTGATATTTTGTTCCGATTGCCCATCATATAAAATGGACGATTCTATTAGTAGTATTAGAAATGGAAATCTTGTTTTCATAAAAAAATTTCAAGTTGGAATTTTTACAGATCTTTATTTTTCTAAGTCCTATAAATTCGTAAAAGTGTTTTTTACAAAATGCCTGTGTGTATGTAACAAAAATGCTTGCTAGAATATTAAGCCATTAATTATGAAATTGTAAACCCAAGAACTGAATGTCCGTTCTAGTGCCAAAATATTTGTATTTCCAAAACAAAGAACTGATTAGATTTTCGAATTTTTAGTTTTCGAACACAGGGTGGGTTAAGACATATAATGTGTTTGAAATTTCTGGGGGAGGGGGGGTGAAAATTGTTGCATTTTGGCATTATATGCTAAAAATAAAAGCGATCAAGTCTTATAACTTCAAGAAAAGTTAATAAAAAGCTTTTTTAATTCTTTAGAACTGAATAAAATGGGAAACATCTAGATAGAAAAAACTCCATATAAATGTATATATTATATTAGAAATGTTTTCTTGGAGATGGTCTGGTAGATATTAATGGAGTTGTTTTACAGAGGCAGGCCACCGATAATGAAAAAACTATTCCCGAATAAATCCAGTTCGAATTTTTAATAAACGTTTTGTTATTATTCTTTTTAAAGAATTGTATATATTAATTATTACGAAAAACGTGGTCAGATCGCGGCGCCACGGATATCGTGATATGCTTGGCCCCTCTATTATATTTAATATTTAATAAAATCATTTAGAGGGTGCAGGAGGGTCAAAAAATAAAATTCTAGCCCTTGGAACAAACTCAAACAAATTTTGTATAGATAATAATCAGTGAGCCCTCAGAAGACTAAAAGTCCAAAAACTAACCAAAACTATACAATATTTGTTTTTGTTTTGTCAATGGGCCTAGATTTTCATTTTTGACCCCACCCCCTCCACCCAATTTCGTTTCCCAAAAACATAATAATCTTTTCGTTATTATTAATTCATTTCTTAGAATGTTTCATTTTTCTTGTTTTTTTAGTTTGAAAATCTTATAGTTTTAATTTTTAAACACCCCCACCTCCCCATTAATTTTGGGTTCTATTTCAACCAAAATCTAATCAGCTCTTAATCTCAAGATCTACATGTAAATTTTTTTTTGATATTCACACTAGTTTTTTTAGCTAGAACGTCCAAAGAAATTTACTATCGCACGCACGTACTAACGTACTAACAGACATTTTAACAAAACAGTTAATATTTCGAAAAATATAATTTTTTGATGATTTTTTTCAGATATTTCGAAAAAACGAAGCAAAAAAATAACACTTTTCTCATGCACGATTACAAACAATACTTGACCACACTCTGCGGCTCGAGCGCAACAAATTTTGACGGGTAATTTTAGTATATTCAATGGGAAGCCGTAATAAGCATGTATTCCAAAATTCAGATCTTTACTGATTAATGTTTTTAGAACATTGTTGTAAATATGGACATGAGTAGGGATGCTCAAATAATTGTAAAATAAAAAATAAATATATAAATTTTAATTTAGAAATAAAAAACATTTTGTACAAAAAACTAACTAGTAGAACCCTCATCCCCAGAACTAAGTCCTGGCCCCTGATTATATTATTATATTTATATTATTATATTTAAAGTGATTAATAAAAACAGTTTTCATTAGTTTTTTGTTTTATTTTATAAGAAATAGTGCCTGTTTTTCCCACTCCCTCTTCCTCGAGACTAATATACCCCTTCCTAGGTCCAGTCTGTTTCTTTTTTTTTTGTTAGGAGATTGACAACCTCGCTGAAACCACTTTCCACTAGGTATGAGGATGGAAAAGCAATTAAAAAGTTTCTCGCGATATTCCATAATACAGGATAAGTAACAGGTATGTCTTTTTGAAGCCAGAATAGCTAATATCCGTTTCTAAAATGTACCTTAAGTTCTTCATTAGTGCTTATTCCGATCAGTTGCTCTTGTAATATGACATCCGTTTTTTCAATGTCACCACATGGATTGATTATCCACTGTGGTATTACCATAGTCAAAAAATCCTCAAACCTAGTTTTAAAATCTGAATTGAGGGCATTTAAATGTTGAACGTTGACTACATTAGTAGAAGCAATTCCAGCTCTAGAAGCTCACGCTACTCGTCACCACATAGGCAAAGAGAGGAATCATATAGGCAGGGCCGTGCCTACAGGGTGGTTCAGGTGGTGTAAAATACCACGGGGCTCAAGCTCGAGGGGCGGGCTTGTAAAGTCCAGGTCAAAAAATTAAATTTAGTTATAATATCACGAATTTTAAGAAAATATTATTTAAATTTATTTTCGATAAAAAATATCAATATAAGCCAGAGAGCCCTAATCGAAGAGAAACGTCGACTGGAATGTTGATGGGACAAATTGTTCCAAAGTATATATTGGGAAAAGACGGCGAACTCTATTGTCCACAAACCGAGGTCCAAATTTATTTGGAGAAGGCTTAGAGAAATTTATAATTACGAAAAAAAACCGCCCCTCTTAATTTTTTGGTTCGATTTCAACCGAAATCTAATCAGCTCTTAGAGCCGGTTCGTATGTCGCAAATTAAATGCTTTTTACCACTAACCAAGGGTAGATGGTAATATCGGAGAGGTTGAGATGGCCAATCAGAATGACAGGAACTTTCAGTGCCTCGCCATCTGATTCGCCATCCAGCCCCTCCATTTACTATCTACCCTTGGTTAGTGTTAAAAAGCATTTACTTTGCGACATACAACCGGCCCTTAATCTCAATGCACTGAAACTATATGTGAAATTTCTTTTTAATTTTCACACTAGTTTTTGAGCTAGACCGTACACAAAATTTGGTAACGTACCAACTAACGTACCTACTAACAAGCAGTACTAATAAACATTTTGACAAATTCACTAATATCTCTTAAATTATAATTTTTTCGATGTTCAATCATTACATCATTAGGGCTTTTTTTATAGAGTAAAACGCCATGGTTTGTGCTTTCGTTTTTTTTAACAAAACATTTTCAGCCGTTTTTGAGATATTTCGAAAAAACCAAGCTAAACAAAAACACTTTTTTCATCCACGATTACATTACTTAACCATACTCTCAATAGTAAAATAATAAAGAGAGATAAGATAAAATTATTGTATTTGTTAATTAATGGTTTAGTGGGCAGGACCCCTTCCAGGAGCGTTATTTTCTAGTATTTTTCAAAAAGGGCGACAAATCTTAACTTGCACCAGGGCGCACAATGGGTCAGGAACGGGCCTGCGTGTAGTAGGTACCGCAATATGTTTTTAAAGATAGAGAAGTATTAGAATACCGATTGCTAAAACTTTGAAAAAGGAAACTATTGAGGAGTACGCGTGTAATGTGCATGATTTGAATATTAAACTACTAATAACTCAAGTAGTGATAGACGTAATTTATCTTTTTTATCTACTAGTACAAAACTAACATTTTATAAAAAATAATGTAGGTACTTAATACTTTTCTACGGCACTCCCAAACAAAATGACATTGATCCGCTTTAACTTTAATTCACTTTAATTTGTATGTGCCTTACTACCACTTTTAATGGTTTGCAAAGAAATTAGATATTATTGAATCAGCAAATATTGCCCTAATTTTTAACTTTTATTTATTACTCTTTTTGTGATATTGGGCCGTCCATAAATTACGTCACACATGGGGGGGGGGATCTCAGATTTGTGACAAGGGGGCTCAGGGATCTTAAAAATTGTGATGTCACAATGAGTCAAATTAATTTATTTTTAATTATAGGGTATAAAAATGATATTCTGATGTGACAATATAGGGGGGCTCAATGAAAATGTGACGGGGTTGCATATCTACCACTTGAAAAATGCTCGAGGAGCGTTTCGGGTTCCTGAATCAGGCGGGGGATCTGGTTCGCCTGTTCAGTTAGTAAGTTGAATGCAAGCTCACAGTCGAAATGTGGAGTTTACTGTTTCAGTATCGAGGCGGATGCCAATAAGCGGTCTATAGGCAATTTGGAGCCAGTACATTCCGTTCATTAATGCTTTACCCAGCATTGGTATTCGATTATTCAGACTCTCAAATCGAAAGAATATGGATAACAAAAAAATAAAATTCGATGAAAAGGATCACCATCATTTATACGGAAATTCGACTTCCGGTGCCGAATCTGGTCGTCATCCAATATTTTTAAGCGGATGTAATTATAATTAAATATTATATAAAAAATAAAAATTTAAATAATTCCTTCAAATAATTATAATATTTAACTGATTTATTAATCATTTTTTTTATTTTTATTAAATTTTTTTATTTTTTTTTATTTTTTACAGGGATTGAGTTACAACGCGTTTTACAAGGAATGAGAATAAATAGTCACCAAGGTAATTAAAGAGAAAAAAAAAATTCATTTCAAATCTTTTTCTGTGGGTCTGTATGGATTCCAATGCCCATGGTAACCCAAGAACGAAAACTCGTACAAAGTTCGTTCTTGTACTAATATTTTCAACTCGAAGAACTATATTGATTTCGGGCTTCAGAACTTCGTCAGAGTTCAAAAATTTAGAAACCACAATTCTTTCCATTAGTTTTATTGATATTTTAGGTCATATCATTTTTTTTTTTAATGCAATCGAATGCAAGAAGGGGTGCAGCAGTAAAGATGCAGCCCCTATGGATCTCGAAAGACCCTTGCATTACCGAAGAGAAGGAAAGTTGATTAAGTGAGAGGGTGTAGACCAGGGATGTTGCGGATGCCAATTTTTTCACATCCGCGGATGTGAATGCGGATGCGGATTTTTGAAGGCTCACATCCGCGGATGCGGATGTTTAAGATCTTATATAAATATAGTATAAGAATGAAGAATTAAAACAATGATAAAGTAATTATTAACATTTTTATTAATGAAAATTAGTATTAAGTATAATGCTTCTATTTTTTTAACTTCACTTACTAATTTTCATATTAGTAAGTGAAGTTAAAAATAGGAGCGCTATTACTTAATAAATAGTAATATTGCCGCCTTTTCTGATTCAATGCGGTTAGGCAGAGGTTCGTAAATTAAACTCGTGCTACTAAATAATTGTTCGCTAGGAACACTGCCTGGTGGAGTGAATAAAAATCTTCGTCCTATCGGTGATAATATCTTAAATTCCTCTCGATGAACACTCCACGATTTAAGAGGATTTTCATCCACATTGACTCTTTTTTTAGTGCGGTAAGAAAGTAATTCCTTTTTGAGTACAGCTTCAGTGCTACCATTTTCTGGGATTTCTTGACGAATCTAACATCATAGCAAGGTCGTTTTTTAAGCATGGCTTTCTGATGAAACTTGATGTCCCTGGTCCTAGTTGTTCTATATCCTTTTCCTTAGAACCAGTCATTCTCATTCTTTTAGACCCTTTAGAATTGGCATTTAGAGAACCGAAAACCTGCCCAATTTCTTTCTTGTCGCAACTTGTATTACATTCGCATCCGCATGAACACTCCGCATTGATCATTGCGGATGCGGATGCAGATGCAGATGTCCAAATCTATGCGGAAGCTCCGCATTTGCAGATACGGATGCGAATATTCGCAACATCCCTGGTGTAGACGTAGGTCTATATAATATAGGCGTATCTCACAAATAATAGTCCATATCGACTCTTGGAAAAAGATTTCATTTTTTCTTCATTAAAAAATTATTCAACTTACTAATTAATTATTGTTATTATTATTATTTTTACAGTGCCTGACTTAGAAACAAGTCCAAAATATAATACTATAATAACAAAAACTGAATGTAATTATAAAAAATAACTACATAAATTTCTCTCTAATAATAATTAAAATATTCAATTTAATATTATTTTTTTTTTACAGTGCCTCACTTACAACGAATCGCAAACCTTACATGTAGTTATAAAAAATAATTAAATATTATCTCTAATAATTGAAATATTACTAATTAACCCTTAGCACTCCGTTGTCGCGGCAGCGGCGACATATATAAAGAAACCATGTTTTTATTTTAAAATATAAATATATATTTAATTCAAATATTCTTTGGTTCTTCATCAAGTTCTAAACTCTTAATTTTTATAAAATATATTGTATTTTTATATTTTTACTCATATTCAGGTATATTCTCTAAAAACAGACGTTAAAAATTTAACCTCTTTAATTGGGTGTTAAAAATTAAAGTAATAACACTAGCGTTAAAAAATGCTATTCTCTAAACCAGCAATGTTAACATTTAACTTTTTAACACTAGGTGTAGCGCTGATAAGTTTGATTTGTTATTCTTGATCTAGTATCTCAGGTATTAAAAAAAAACAGCTATAAAAAGAAAAATCATCAAAAATACCCGCTTAGCTAGTCTAGTTAGCAATCCAATTTTTTTTGGCCGCATCTAATGATAATTCTGTTTTTTCTATCTATCATTTTTAAATATTTAAATATATTTTGTATAATAAAATACTTTTATATATGTTATATATTTTATCCAAACAAACATATTTTATAAACCATAAATAAATAAAATAAATAAAATAAAAATAATATATATATATATATATATATATATATATATATATATATATATATATATATATATATATATATATACCAATAAAAGTTTATTTATCATTGTGGTATTAATGTTTCTGTCACAGATCAAATGAATCTGAAATGTATTCCTTTTTTACTCAAAGCTGTCAAAAACATAGCCTTACTTTTTGCCTTTTTGGTTAAAGACGCCATGTTTTTTCATTAAATATGGCGTTAAAATTTTAAATGCACCAGCTGACATGGCTTTAATTTTTAACACTTTTGGCTTAATATTAACGATTTAGGGATAGAATGTTTGCCTAGAGAATAACAATTTTAGGCAAGGAGGTGTAACGCTGAATTCAGATGTTAAAAATTAACAATAGGTGAAGTTCCGTTTCATGATTCACCTGGAATGAGTATATTGTAGCCCTCCGAAAGATGTTGTTGTTGGTGAGATAATAAAAGAAAAAATCACACAACGTGCAGGAAAATTTCTTTCCTTTATTATTTATTTATTTATAGAAAACAGATACATGTTTCGACAGGAAACTATTGTCATCATCAGTCTGAAATTTTTTATACAAAACGAACACATGAGCAAAGAAATCAACGATACTCCAATTCTTTGCTCATGTTTTAATTTTGTATAAAAAATTTCAGACTATGATGATTTTCCTGTCGAAACATCTATCTGTTTTCTATAAATAAATAAATAATAAAAGAAAGAAATTTTCCTTCACGTTGTGTGATTTTTTCTTTATTATCTCACCGACAACAACATCTTCGGAGGACAATATTCTCATTCCAGGAATCCAGAAGCGGATCTTCACCTATTTTTAATCATAATTAAGTCATTTCAAGTATTTTTGTTAAAAGTTAACGTTTTTGCTTAGAGAATAGACATGATTATGAGTCATTATTATTATTTTGAGTCGGATTTGCTGATAGGTCATATTAAAAATTGTTCGAAGTGCCAAGGGTTTTAATTATTTCTATGTTCTTTCTTTACAGGGCGTCATCCAC
The DNA here is from genome assembly GCA_024734495.1 of Forficula auricularia. Classification (NCBI taxonomy): domain Eukaryota; kingdom Metazoa; phylum Arthropoda; class Insecta; order Dermaptera; family Forficulidae; genus Forficula; species Forficula auricularia. Next base: position 9,350,645 of record JALMQS010000117.1, read on the forward strand.
ATTAATAACAACAACAAGGTAATTATAAAAAAAATTAAATTTTAAATTTTCTAAAATAATTAAATGTTATTTTAATTTATTGATTTTGTTTTATTTATTTACGAAATGAGGAAGGAAAAAATAATTACAAAATCTCTCTAATAATTAAAATATTCAACTATAACAAATTTTTAACGAACGTCAACAACAACAACAACAACAACAACAACAACAACAACAACAACAACAACAACAAGGTAATTATAAAAAATAATTTAATTTTAAATATTCTCTAATAACGAACTATTGTTTTAAGTTATTGATTTGATTTTATTTTGATTTATTTGCACGAGACGACCAACTTGACTGCAAATTGTAAAAAGACGACGGTTCGGAATGTAATAACAACCGTTTCACCGAAAATTCGACGCATCTGGGCCTAATTTTGAGGAGTTATATTTCAACCCCAAGAATCAGCTTGGAATTTCCGGCCTCTACTCTCCAACTACCTGATTTTTGCAGCAAGAATTTATCATCGTGCTCCCAAAAATCAACTGTTACAAATACACTACACCATCTCAGAAATATAAGAAAAACATAAAAATAATTTTTAACTATACAAAAAATTATAATAATTTATAAGTCAATAATTTGTAATTAGTTTGTTGATACAAAAAATGATGATTTTTCCTTCCAAGCAATTTTTTCTAATTTTAGTTTTAATTTTCTTTATGTTATTTCAAAATGCAAATATAAATAATACATAATAGAGTGTGCATAAATATCATGGTATATTCAAAATGATTATAGAAATTAAATTTTTTTCAATTAAAAATTATTCTAAATATTTCTGAATTCATTCTAAGTACATATTCAAAAGTTCACACTCACAAAATCCAAAACAATATATCCTTCTCCTACCAATTGAGAATACTTCTGTAAGAATTGTGAATAAATGTATGTTTAAATCAGATTTAGTAACTCTTCAAAACTGGTTTATAAAATCAAATATTTTGAGAAAAGAAATTCGTTTTTTTATACTCTCCCAGTTGATCCAATTGACCAGCAGGCTCCCGCCTGACATCAAGAAGGATAACAGCTCAGGATACGTAGGGCCGGTTGTATGTCGGTTGCTAAACTCTTTAACCGTTGGCAAAGGCTAAATGGCCGGGGTGGCCAATAAGATGAAAGTGCCTGTCATCTGATTGGCAGGCACTTCATCTGATTGGCCATCCCAGCCATTTACCCTTTATAACGGTTAAAAAAGTTTACTAACTGACATACCGTCGGCCGAAATTCTACTTAAAAACTTATTCGCAATTCTTACAGATTTAATTTAAAAATGTAATATTAAGTTTATGAATTGTTAGATTGTAATTAATGTTAGATTCATAAGGAGAAATTTGTTAATTTTGTTTATTGTTTTAATTAATTACAAATAAAAAGTATATCATATACAGAGTGTTCCAATAATTGTTTATAATAAAATTTATCATTACAGGATGTTTTTTATAAATGTATTTCCAATAAAAATTATCATTATACAGAAGTTCTAAAATTTTTTTTGCAAAAAATATCATTGTATAAAATGATCCAGAAATTTTCCATAAAATTGAATATTTGAAGAATTTTTTGTCCAAATATTAATTATTTTGAGATCCTTTTGTTTAATTATTTCTCTATTATTATTATTTTTTTTAATGGCCTTCGGTAACTATAGCCCGTTTTTGGGCATTGAGGATATTCGTGTGCGTGTGTGTGTGAAAGTGTGTGTAAATTAGTGTAGTGATCAAATTCTAGCCGGCCAAATATTTGCATTATTTTATTAGTTTATTATTTGTACGTCAATAAGAAAAGGTTGTTAATATGCAAAAATAAAAAGCAATACAAACAATCGTGTCTGTTAAATAAAACTATCCCCGCCCCCTCCCGTATTTTTCGATCAATTTTTGAAACATTATTATATTTATTATGTTGATTTTATTCAAAGTACCTATTATTTATTTGTGTTTTATATTAAATATAATAATATTTTTTTACTCAATAAAAGTACATGTTTGACATTTGGTGTCTATAGCTTACTTTATCATTTTATTTCTTTCATAGAACTCCTTCAAATATATAGTCTTTTTGTCTTCAATATTAATTTTTACTGCATAAAAAAATTTATTTTTGCCCATTTTACTGCATATATTTACATATTTCAACGTATTCTACATATTACTTGCATATTTCAGTCTTTTTAACTGCATATTTTATGGCAAGTTTTTACTGCATAAAAATCCGGTCTCTACTTATAATATAGAGTCCGAAAATGTCCATTCCGAAAGAGAAATATGGTAGGGATCAGAAAAAGACCAGTTCTAATTGATTGCCTCCCTCCATTTAGAATAAGCTGATTTTTCACATATCGGTTTCAAAAGTGCAAATTTTCCATAAAATTTAGTACTACGACTTTAAAATCTATCGAATATTTCCAACTAATATTCACAAGTTTTTATTTTGCCGAGAGTAGAAGAGTTGTTCAATCATGAATTGAAACAAAGAGGTTGTCATCTGCTTGATCCAAATAAACATATATATATATATATCAAATATATATATTAGTAATGAAGCAGTTGAAGCTTTTATTTCATATCAACATCAAATATATGTATATATATATGGGGCATTCCACGCCAAAATCGGACGGTTTGAAAATTTTTTAATTTTGGATTTCCTTCATTTTTTGACATTTTTAGTACCTACCCATCAAAAAACTCTTCGTAGTAAATTTTGAAATTTTTTTGATCACCGGTTTAGAAGATATTGAATTTCGGTTTTTCGCTCATAACTTCTTCAAAAATGGTTCAAATTCAAATTGAATTTTTTTTTAATTTTTGTTATTTTACATACTTTTTAGAAACAAATAGAATTATTTAAAGTGTTTTTATATGCGGTTTTTGAGTTTTAAAATTTTAATCTTGTTTTTGAAACTGAATGATGTACTCTTCGATTTGTTTTGATAATTTTTGATTTTTAATTTTGATTTTCTTTCAACAAACTAAAATAGTAATTATTTTTTTTAAACACCTGTTAACGGTAAAAATTAATTCAAAATAACTAAAAAATGAGAACTCAATACCAAAAAGTGGTTTTAATAATGCTTAATAGAGAATAAAATATCAAAAAAAATTTAAAAATCAAAAAAAAAATAATAATTATCAAAGGACCACTATCAACGCGCGCTTAAAATTTGTAGAATGAATTGAAGTCTAAAATAAATTTTTTTTAAAAAATCGAATAGTAGGTACATATCTACAGTTTTCAAAAACAAGATTAAAATTTTCAAACACAAAAATTGCATGGAAAAACACTTTGAATAATTTTTTGTATTTTTTTTTCTAAAGTATGTAAGTAAAAAAAAAAAAAAATTCAAAAAAATAAAATGCTGAATTTGGACCATTTTTGAAAAAATTATGGACAAAAAACCGAAATTATATATATCTTTTTAACCGGTGATCAAAATAATTTCAAAATATCTACCAGGAACTATATCTGACTACTATAATAAAAAATGTCAAAAAATGAAAAAAATAAAATTAACTAATTTCTCCCATTGTGGTTCCTTTTTGTTACACATAGAATTAAATCGTTTTCTAAATTTAGACGATTTCTGTGTTTACTTTTTATTTGGGCCATTGACGAAAACGACAGCTCACACAAGTAAGAAGTGGTAAATGGAATTAAACACTTCAAAGATTCTGTGTTTAATTCTGGGTATTCTGATTTTCTTTTTAACCAAAAGATATCCAAATTGACAGACTTTAATTCTAAGAGCAACATTCCATCGGCAGATAATTTTTCTACAGATTTTCTTTTAGGTTGGTTCCCAAACTTGCCTCATATATAGCTGCATTTAAAAACCGATTTATGATCCACCTTTGCCCAGTGTACTCTGATAGTTCTTGCACCGAGAAATAATGACAAAATTGTTCTTTCAAATTCTGCAAGACAATTTCCATACCAGGTATATATACTATGATGTTTATCTCAGACCCCATTCTCCTTTAAAAGACTGAGTCGACGAAAACGAATCGAACAAATATATGTCTGTTATAGGTACTTTATTGTGAATTTAGACGATATCTAATTATTAAAATTAACAATAATTTTTTACGGATTTGATATTTGTAACATAATAAAATACATGTTACAAACAGCGGGGGATAGGGGGTCGCGAATTTTTTTCATTCTAAGGGGTTCGTGTCATGAAAAAGGTTGAAAAACACTGCCATACAGAGTATGGTGGTAATAATTAATTTATAAAATTTTCTTTCCAACATAATTTGAAAGGTTTACATTAAAAAATATATTCATTATTTCTTTAGGGGACTAAAATGGAGAGAGTTCAAAAAGTAGAATTATCAATATAAGTCCTAGACTCAGATCGATTTTAGTAGGAAATTCCGCATATGCACCCTATACGACCTTATGAAAATGGCTCACTATATACAATTGATAGTCACCGAAAAATGATGTCTGGGAGAGGGGTGGGGGTTGAAAAAACTTAAAATATAAAAATTTTAAAGCGGAAATCGAAGACTATAGAATAGTCTCATGTTTAAAAGAAGAAATGAATGGACCCAACATTGAGAAGAGGTGGCTTTCTTATAAAATTAAATTATAGAATGATCAACTCTGTATGGTAACAAATTAAAAAATAAAAACTATTACAATATTAATAAAGATGAAGTAAAAATTATATTTTAGAAAATTCAAAGAATACAAAAATATTCATATGTAATAAAAATAAAAAAATAATAAAAAATAAATACAAATTACTTAAGAAAAAGAACAATGATGTAAAAATATCTAGTAGGTATATATTTTTCTAAAGAATTACAACGAAATGTTCTTAAAGATTCAAAAAACCCTCCAAAAAATTTTAAGCATTCAAAAAGAAGTTTGGATTTTGAGATTTATATATTTTAAATTAAAAAACTGATGGTTAAATGAATTAAAATGATTTAAATGTATTTTTATATATTTATTTTTATTTTTATTTTTAAAATTTAATTTATTTTTATTTGAAAAATGATAACCCGCCCTTTAATTAGGATATATTTTCTAATATCAGACAATAAACCTCCATTTTATTTTATATAATGTATATTCTTTGTGTTTCTATCTACAAAACGGATATAAGAAATTAAAATTTCACGAAAGAATATACTTCATCTTTTTTAAGGTATTTCCTGAGCATAAACATATAATATTTGTATATTTAATTGATGAAATTGTTTTAATTCTCTATTTTCGACATTTATTTTTATTCTAGCTATAATATCTTCAAAATAAAATTATTAGCGAACACGAAATTCGTTAATCATGATATTGTGGACGACTACATCTCCACCATCTGCAGATTACTTCTCGTTTATGCGAGAGGAAGTGAGTATTCAGATTGAATTTTTTATTATTATAAAATAATCCAAATTTATTTTCTCGATAGTATCCTGCAATTATGTTTATTCTCCTGGTGGCTATCGGATTTTTACTCTTAGTAAATTCGTATTGGAATGCCACGGAGGACATTACTTTGGACGAAGACTTGAAACCTAAGGCTCTCCGCCGATCGGACTTGAATCTGAAGCCCGGAGCCAAGGAACCCTCTAATCTTTCTAATTAAAAGATCAAATTCAAGGTGAATTATCATTTAAACAAAGTTTGTAACTATTAGTGATGTAACGAATTTTAATTTAAACATTCGCGAATATCAACTTTTTGATTTTACCAGTTTATTTTTTGTTATTCTCTTCTCAGAGTCAGGTCAAGAAATTAGGGTGCTTGAGTACAACTATAATTCGGCCACCCCTATTCACTCACTATTATAAAAATGAGAAAATTAATATTCATAGTTTTAAACATTTAAATAATTATATCAGTAATAATACAATCGTATATAACAGTCATAACAAAAGTGAAAATTCTCTTTGAAAAGATTTTCATGTCTAGAGAAGCAAAGTTTTGTGGATTTTCAAGAGGAAATCAATGTTCTGCTTAATACAAATTCACATATACCTATTTACTTGATAGAAACTATAATTTCAAAGGCTTGACCTTCATCTTAAGTTTTCCTGATCAATATTAATGCTTTCACTTATATTAATATCATTATTGATACCTGTATAATTTTCTGCCTCTCTTTGTGGCAAGTTTTTAAAAAACTAAAAAAATACAAATAAAGTAATTTTATTAAAAATTTAAATTACTGGCGACGTTATGACGAGATTATGATCTTTGTTTAATAAAGTGAAGTGAAAAGCCACAATCATTAAAAGCATACTAATTCGTTTTTCTTTTTTTACAGATGATCTTTTACGAAATTAAAAAAATATGAATTTGGAACTTTTACTATAATCCGACCTATTAACTTCTGAGTGTTTTACCAATCCAATAAAAAAATAATATAATAAAAATTATTATTTTTATTTTATTTTAATTCCTATATTTACTTACCTACATATAATAATAATATAATATTTCAATTTTTCAATCATGTATCATAAATATAAAGAAAAATTCTCAGTTCCCCTTTTCAGATTTTGACCTTCAAATTTTCGAAATTCAATTGCTTAATTGGACATTATTTAAAAATAAATTCCTTTTTTGTCCTAATAATAAATTACTGAGTATGTTCCTGGTAAGTATTTTAGCCTAAGTTAAGGCACTTATGGTCTATTTTTATTTTAATTCCTATATTTACTTACCTACATATAATAATAATATAATATTTCAATTTTTTCAATCATGTATCATAAATATAAAGAAAAATTCTCAGTTCCCTTTTCAGATTTTGACCTTTCAAATTTTCGAAATTCAATTGCTTAATTGGACATTATTTAAAAATAAATTCCTTTTTTGTCCTAATAATAAATTACTGAGTATGTTCAGGTATTTTAGCCTAAGGACAGGACTTATGGTCTATAGGTACACAAAGAGTCGTCATCTCTCTTTTTTTCATTTAAAAATGAATTAATAAGATATCGTCGCCTTAGAAAATAAACCTGCTAACTCACAACAAGGAAATTTTACAGGACAGAGAAAAAACAAACAAAATTTAATATTGTTATATATATTAGCTTTAATATTTTTTAGATGATAGTAAAGTTATTTGTACCCGATGCCAATAAATAATAATAAAAAAAAAGTTATTTAAATAATATATGAATCTTAATTTATTGAGGTGCATGCAAAAGTTCGAGCGGAGTTTCAATGGATGGAGTTATGAACGTCGTAACGTGTTGTCATTAATGCCTACTCCTACATATTATATATCCTTCGAAAGGTGGCGTCTTCAGCTTCATTGAAAAAAATCATTTGTTTTCCATACAAACTGCTTCGATAAATATCACTTTAAAAATGAATATCGATAAAGTGCATTTACAGCATGTTATGCTTTACGAGTTTCGGAAGGGAATAAACGTTGCCGCAGCCGTGAAAAACATTCAAGATGTTTATCAGGATCAAGCACCAGCTAAACGAACTGTGGATAAATGATTTGCTAAATTTCGGCGCGGAGAATTTAACCTTGAAGACGAGCCAAGTTCTGGTCGACCTTCTTACATTGATGACGAAGTTTTGCCTACTTTAGTGCTCAATAACCCGCGAATTTCAACAAAAGAAATTGCTACAGCACTAAACGTTGACAGATCAACCGCTTTTCGGGGTTTAAAAAAGATGGGATTCGATTTGAAGCTCGATATATGGGTGCCCCATTTGCTGACCGAGAAGAACAAAATCAAACGAATTTCTGCGGCCGTTTCTTTAATCGGGCGGCTCAATAACGAGTCCTTTTTGGATCGATTAGTGACTTGCGATGAGAAATGGGTCCTCTACAACAATGTTCAGCGTAAACGGACATGGAACATCCAGGTGAGCATGGTGAAGCAATGCCAAAGGCCAGTTTACACCCAATGAAGGTGATGCTCTCAGTTTGGTGGGATTGCAAGTGCATAATCTATTTTGAGCTTCTCCCTGTTGGCGAAACGCTTGATTCGGACAAGTACTGTCGCTAATTGACCAATTTGAATCGAGAAATCACAGAGAAACGTCCGATTTTGTCAAATCGCAAGGGAGTCATCTTTCATCAGGACAACGCCAGAGCACACGTTTCGAAAAAGACGCTGTGCAAGCTGAAGAGCCTGAAATAGGATGTCCTAACGCATCCACCGTATTCTCGTGATATCGCACCATCTGACTATCACTTCTTCCGGTCATTGCAAAATTATTTAAATGGAAAAAACTTTGACTCTTTGGAGGCCTTAAAAAACGGCGTGTCTTCGTTCTTCGAATCTAAACCGCGTAGTTTTTATGATAGTCATCCATCTGCTGCCAGAACGTTGGAAACAGATTATAGAAAACGATGGAGAATAATATCATTGATTGAATAAAGATTTTTGTTGTGTTTATTAATATAGACTTTGTACAGAAAAATAATTAGTGACGCTCAGGAATGGATTAACGAGTTTCCTATCTAGAGCAGTGGTTCCCAACCTTTTGTGGCCCATTGCCCCTTTCTGGATGTTGACTAACACCTATCGCCCCCTTTTCATTTTCAGAGTATGCCTAATTTTAATTTGAAGTAAAGTGTAAATAATAAATCAGTTTTATTATTTTAAACAATTTTATTACCGTATATAAAAACAACCAAAGCAGTTTTATCCGATCACTCTTAAATAAAATAGAAAAAAAATTTAAAATGTACTTTTCTTACAGATTTTTTTTTAAATACAAAGAAATGAAATAATTAACTAAGATCATTAACGGACATTTAAAAAACAAGAGTACATGTTTTCATTTTTAAAATGGAATCTGGAAAAATTAAGAAAGTTGACAATTAGCCCAGTAAATAGAGGATCAAAAAAGTGGTTCATTTTACATTAATTGCGAAATAAGATTTTTTCTAGGATCGTTTGGTAGGTGTGGGTATGCGAAATCTAAGTTTGCGGCTTCGAAAGTGTGGGGGACAACTTTTGGTGGCCGAAAAACCAGGAAATTTTCGGACTTTTTCCAGTTTCTTGCTTATAACTCGAAAACGTTCCATATTTTGTAAATACTCGTTCTATAGTAAATTAAAGAGGATAAAATTTGGCGCCGAGTACAAAAAATATAGTACTTCGATTTTATATAGGGATTCAAAAAATTGCTCTCCCGATCACTTTTGAATACCTATCCCAAAAACTCAGACTTTTTTCGATTTTTTTCCATTTTGAACCATGAATGAACACGTTTTCGATAAAGACCACTCTATATACTTTTAAATTAGATTAACTTTTATACAATTGAAACAAAGTTTCATCTTAATTGGAAAATATTACGCTAACATTACGCTTTTCATGATTCGGATCATATCCTGTCCGGAAAATGTAGGGTATCTATAAATCTAAGAATTTTATAAAAAAGTGGTCCAAATATCCGTTCAAGTAAATAAAATTTCCTAGTCAATGAGATAAGAATCAAGTTTCTAGGATGATTGGTTTTCATTTTATGAAGCAAAAACTGCGATTTTTTGCAAAAAATTGCTTTTTTTTGAAAAACTTCAACCTTGCTCATTGCTGCACGGGCTACCATTACCCAATTAAGATTAAACTTTATTTGAATTGCAGCAAATTTAATCAAGTTTAAATATGTATAGAGTGGTATTTATCGAAAATGTGCTCCTTCATGGTCAAAATAGGAAAAATCGAAAAAAGTGATAGTTTTTGGGATATTCAAAAGTGATCCCAGGTCAGTTTTTTTGGATCCCCATTAAAAATTGAACTACTGGACTAATTTTGGATATTATTTTTATTCGACGCGAAATTTTGGCCTCTTTAATTTACCCTAGGACGGCTATTTGCAAAATATGATCTGTTTTCGAGTTATAAGCGGGAAACTGGAAAAAGTCCGAAAATTTCGAAGTTTTTCGGCCACCAAGAGTTGTCCCGCACATTTTCGAGGTCGGAAATTTAGATTTAGCATACCCACACTATACCTAAAAAAAATTTTCCCTCAATTAATGTAAGCTGAAACCCCTCTATTTACTGGGTTAAGTTAAAGTTTGAACAAATAAATGAAAGTTTGAAAACTTTGTTATTGTTTTATTTTACCCGGCAACTTCTACTGTACAGTACTATTATAATTCCCCCCTTTAAAATAATCATCGTCCCCCACTTATTTATCGCCCCCTGATAACCCAAATCTCCCACTTGGGGGGCGGTCGCCCCCAGATTGAGAACCACTGAACTAGAGAAACCATATGGTCGCCTTAGAAAGTAAACCTGCTAACTAACAACAAGAAAATTTTACAGGGCAGGGAAAAAACAAACAAAATTTAATATTGTTGTTATGGAAAAAAACTATTTTTCACATTTTTTTTCTATAACTTACCATCGTAATTTTAAGTAGCAGTTTTACTTGGACGATGCTGCATCTCTTTTTCTTTCCAACGGTATTAATATGTCATTTATCATAAAAATGGAGTAAGCAGGTTTACACTCTAAGTCGACGATATGTAGAAGTAACTTTTTTATAAATATTTGATTAAGATACTCTTGTTGATTTTCAATAAACAAATTAAAAATCACTGTTGAAAATTAAATAAATTTTAAAATAATAAGATTTTAATTTCATTTAGATATTAGGAAAGCATCTTTCTAGAAAGAAGGGAAAACACACCTTTTTAGCAAAGTAGTGAAATTAATGAGAGAAATCCGAAAGAGGGAAATAGTAATTTCTGAGGAAGTAGCGGAAATGAATGCAAAACTTCACAGTCATTGCTCAGATGATTACATTCAATCTTCAGATTGGGTTGGGGTGTTGCTTTTAAAGGAAGAACGCAATTCGGGATCAACAAATGGCAATCCCACCAGGTAGATCCATTAAATTAATTAAATTCATAGGAACTAAAAATGTGAAATCAATAAAAAATATAGAGGGACATGTGAAATGAAAAACATGCGTTTTAATTGAAGTTACTAATATATTCTCGACTCATTTAATAAATTGATGATGTTGAACTTGGCAGCACATTAGATCTCACTACTTTTTTTGGCAAACGGATTATATTAATCGAACTTGGCCTTTTTTTACACAAGTGTTTTTGTTGAGATTTCACTTCTTTTTGTAAGTTGGATGGGAATTTAACCTACAAGATTCACGTATTTATTTTAAAGGCTGAGTTTTCACTCCTTCATTTTATGTCCCGAAGAAGGGAAAGTTTAGCTTTTTCGATTTTTACCTTTAACTCTATCAGTAGGCCAAATTTCAGCATGTTGTATATTAATTTATCCTATAAATTTAACCCCTTCATTTCGGACCCTGAAGAAGGAGAAGTTTCGATTTTTCAATTCCGTCCTTTATTAATGTGTCAAGCTTTACCAGTATGCCTAATTTCATCATTCTAGGTTCATTGAATTTTTAGTTTATATTAATTAAGCCTATAACTTTCACCCCTTCATTTCGGTCTTTTGAAGAAGAAAAAGTTTCGATTTTTCAATTCTCTCCTTTATTAATGTGTCAAGCTATACCAGTATGCCTAATTTCATCATTCTAGGTTCATTGAATTTTTAGTTTATATTAATTAAGCCTATAACTTTCACCTCTTCATTTCGGTCTTTGAAGAAGAAAAGTTTCGATTTTTCAATTTTCTCCTTTATTAATGTGTCAAGCTATACCAGTATGCCAAATTTCAGCATTCTAGGTTCATTGAATTTTTAGTATATGTTAATTAAGCCTATAGCTTTCACCCCTTCATTTTAGGTCCTGAAGAAGGGAAATTTTCGATTTTTGGATTTTTCCCATTAATTGTACCCCAAACTCTACCTGCCTGCCAAATTTCAGCATTCTAGGGTTAGTGGAAGTACTCTAGAATTTTGATGAGTGAGTCAGTGAGTGAGTGAGTGACGAAAAAGCCTATCTTTGGCTTCTTGTAACTTGGATGGTATAAACAGTAGAAATATGAAATTTTGTAATTTAGTTAAGCTTATGAACCAGTATTCTGGAAAAAATTTTCAGCCATATAGAGGTCTCCATTACGAAGTTACAGAGGCGTCAATATGGCCTGAGTTGTTTCCTGTAAAGGGTAGTCTGGCAGTGCACACTACCCTGCTCGAATCGAACTTGGCTGGGGCACTGCCGTGCCCCACATCAAATATCTCAACGTTTGGCAACATTTTGATTCATTTCATATTAGTTTTATTTTGCACATTTCACTCTTATTGTACATTAGCTACACATTTTCACATTTTTTTACCTCTTTTAGAAGATATATATGTTAATTCGTCTCTGGTCAGTTGGTAAAAAATAAAAAAAAATTAGAAATTATTTTATTGAAAATAGAAAGATTTGTGAATTTCTTAATTGTTTTAAGTTAAATATTCAACTTTGATCAATGAAAAATGGGAAAATTATTTGCCTTATATGAGGGGTGTCCACCTTTTGGTTTACACGGAACACATTTGAAGAAAAGAAATGTCTCAGACCGCGGAGAAAATATTATAATTCTATTGATATTTGTTATTCAAAAAAGATAGTTAATAATATAGAAAAAGAAATTTATTATTTTTGCTCATATGAACTTTTAATTTTACTTTTCGTAAATTTTAAATTTGAAAATAGCTTCTCGTAAATGTAAAATGATATTATTTATGTATTAGTATTTGTGTATATTTTTTCTGGCTAGATAATTAGTATTAAATTCTAATAAAGAGACAATATTCAATTTTTCTTTCAGATTCGTATCTAATTGTTGTTCTAGAACCTTCAATCAGGAAGTTTGCAAGTAGAAAATTTATTCCTAATGAAAATGGAGTTGGGGAATCGGGTAGCTCATCCAGCTAACGCACTGGCCTCGCTTCGGCATCGATCGATTATGTCGATGTTGGAGTGGAGGTCCGGGGTTCGATCATGGGAGGCAAATAAAAATTTCTACCGGCTGAAAACTCGGCTCCCTCACTAACCCTACTAACACTCTACTTATGGCTTTGTTCCCGGTGACATTAAATAAATAAAAAAAAAGAAAAAAGAAAATGGAGTCAAAAATAGACCAAAATGATGATTATTTTTCGGAAATCTTGAAATCTAGTTCCAGATTCAAAATTTAAAATCAGCACAATTATTTTTCGAAAACTTCACAGAAGATTTTCAGATTGATTATTTTAGAGAAAAAAAATTACCAGGACAAATTGTTTTGTGTTTTCCGGTATACCAAAATTTTGGCCACCCATAAAAGTTTGTTTTCGGTAGAGTAACACTTTTTCAAAACTTTCTTATTGTTTTAAACTCAAAATTTAATACAAACTCGTTGATACAAAGACGATTTAATTTTTAAAATCCTAAAAATCGAAAACGGCACTGAAAACCGAGTATAAAAATGTTTTGAGGATTGTATCAAGCCCTGGCATAAGTGCGCTGCAGTCGATGGGGAGTACTTTGATTGGGACATTTTGATGAATAAATTTGTATTTTGATTTTCTGAATAAATTCCTGAAACTTTTTGATCAAGGTAGTATATCTCAATGTTTTAAGCAAGTTTATGATTTTATGTTGGGCCACACTAATTGCAGTGCTGGGCCGCATGCTGCCCGCGGACCACGGGTTGGTCAGCCCTGCCTTATATGAAAGAAGAATAATGTAACTAGATAGTTATCATAAAGGTTCCTCTTAGGTTATAAATTTGTCGATGCTTGCTAATAAAAACCAATCTCTCTAAAATCACTGCTACATTTTTTGATATCATGATTTCTCCAGAACTAATAATATTAGAAAATTGAAATGTTGCATAGAGGTAACACTTGAGGAGCAAATGCTTGCTAGGAATGGATTTTAAAAATTCAATGTGGTGAAAAAGGAAGAGTAAAAAAATCACATTTTCATCAGAATTTCTCCGAAATTTTTGAAGTTATAATTTACAATTTGGATTGAGGCTATAACATACTTTTAATGATTTCACTGTGAACAGTTTTTTAGACAGGGGCGGATTTCTGGCTTGCAAAGGGTGAGATATTATATCAATTCCTCCAGCTTATTATGGAGGGTAAAATCGACGCCGACGGGGATCAGAAAGAAGGAAAACATCATGGCTAAAGGGAAGACTTCGTTAGAGTTGTTTCGTGCTGCCGTCAACAAAACGATTATAGCTAGGATAATAAATAAACAAATAAATCTTTATTCCTCGACCTGTTTAGAAGTACAAGATAGCTAACATTCGCTGAGCGATTAAGCACCAGAAGAGTAAGAAGAAGAAGTGCTGATGAGAAGCAGCAGTAAATAAGAGTGTTAATTTGAGAATTTCAAGTGCGCCTGTATTTATGCAACTGGTTCGGCCTAGAAGATTGAAAGCTGCGTAGAAGCTAGGCAAGTACAATCATTTCGAGAATGTTTCCGAGCTTTCTAAACAAGTTATCATGCGTGAAATACATTTTAATATTCAATTTCAATACTCTAGCCCTCCGACGAGCATTTATATATATTATTTTAAGCTAAAGTTGAATCTTGGCTCAAGAGTCCAATTTGTGTGATAAATAAAATAAATAAAATAAGCACTTGGATTTTTCTGAATTTTTAAACTGAAATTTGTGAATCTAATAAGCCCAAAATATAATCAGTTTTTTATTAAGAAACCTTAAAAATTTTGACACCATAAAACTTTATACGAGTATCCGTTCTTGAATTATCGATAGTTTTTGAATCCAGAGATACTGTCAGATACAAAAGACATTCCTAAGCATAAAAAAGCCCAAAGTTAGTGAATTAAATACTTTTTATTCAGGATGTTATGATCTCCAACTGAGCGTAGTAAGTAAAATTTATAATTATTATTGATTTATTTAAAAGAGAACTCTCAATAAAACATTTCTCTTCTTGCATTTTTAGTTTAGTCTGTATTTTAGTCTAGTGCAGGGGTCGGCAGCCTTTTGAAACGGAAGAGCCAAAAGTTACAATTTACAAAATTTCCCAGTTTTCAAAGGGCCACTAACATTTTTGTTTCAATATGGTATTTTATTAAGATTATGTATATAAATTTGATTTTTTTAATTAAAATAAATAGCTTTAAATATGATTTTTTTTTTGTAGTATAATATTTTTTTATGAGTTTTGAAAATAAATTAATATGATTATTAATATTTGGGGATGGAACTGTAGAGCCGCATCTTGACATCGAAAGAGCCGCATGCGGCTCGCAAGCCTCAGATTGCCGACCCCTGTAGTCTAGTGGAATAATTTACTATTACTTTACTCTCTTTAAATCTGAAGAGTCTCGTTCTAACCCAAGTGAAAGAGACTTTCTAGAATAATGCAAATTATAAGAATAATTCCATTCAACTAAAACTTGTCTGGACTTGTCTTTTGTATTCTCGTAGTAACATATAGGTAGAGATTGTTATTCGTATGTGGCCTTTTTTGAAAAATAAATTTCCAATTCCTTTTTCATCACATTCGAATCAAATAATCGGTTTCCGTGCACAGTCATGAAAATGAAGCCAATTTTCTAGATAAATATTTCACTTTTGATAAATAAACTCGGAGGTGCCCAGCCAGTGCGATATGCCAAGTAAATCGTCCATTACTTAATTTTAATTGGAGACCAAAGGGTGTGGTAAAGAGAATGTTTAATGTTTGAAAAGATGGCATTTTTTATTTATCTTTCCTGAACATATAATTATATTCTCTGTTTTTAAATTAAATGTCTTTCCACTGGGGAACACAAAAGGAGAAAATGAATATATGTCTTATTCATATTGACAAACCCATGAGAATTTATTATGTATAATTAATTAAAAGGAATTTTAACGAGAGAGTTGTTATTCTTTAGTCAGTGATTATTAAATAGAAGAAATTAAAATGTTTCTTCTTTTTTTAGTTCAAAGTGGTTCACTTAATTTCATTTTGAAATTGCGATTAACAACTTTTAAACAATGTTGGGAAGAAATAACAAAAAGAGGAAAAAAATATTTGAGCTATTTAAGCAAAAGAATTGAAAATGTTAAATACTATTAAGAACAAAAAATCCATACACTGGTGGTTATTTAAAAAATGAATTAA
This sequence comes from Forficula auricularia, assembly GCA_024734495.1. NCBI lineage: Eukaryota > Metazoa > Arthropoda > Insecta > Dermaptera > Forficulidae > Forficula > Forficula auricularia. The sequence continues at coordinate 9,366,692 of JALMQS010000117.1, forward strand.
AAGTATTTCTTATTAATATTTTTACTGTTTCAATCTTCTATTAAACATATTATTATGCTAATCAAGGCTCACGGTAGTCCGCCAAGCCAACTTCTTGAATGTCTATTTAGTAAACGAACCAACATAAATATTACTTTTCCTCTCTATAACTACGCTTCCCATTATTCTACTATCATGAAAATTAAATAAATTTTTAAAACTTATTTTATAACTCTTTAAAAAAGGCTTTAATATCAATCACTTTTAGGGATGCACATCCCAGAAATTCGCATATTTTTGTAGTCAATGATTCTAAGCCAGGGGTTTCCAACGTTTTACTTTACTCGGGCCACATTTGAAGAAAACATTTTTTTGGGAGACAACGATTGTTTTAAAAAATATAGAAAATAATTGCAATAAAATAATAATATACAGAGGGGTCCAAAAAATGTATTCACTGTTTAAAAGTCCATAACTTTCAAACTAATTGACGGAGTTGTCTCATTTTTGGTGAAAGTGTAGCTTAAAGTCCAACTTAAAGATATCACTGTAGGTGTTCGAAATGGTCACCATTAACATCCACACACAAACGATGCCGCCGAACTGCAGCAAGAACTACTGACTGCAACGTGTTCAGCTAGATATTTGCACATTAATGTACGATGGATTTTCGAGGTTCATCCAATGTGCGTGGCTTTTGTTGAGAAACGACGCCCTTTAGTGTTCCCCACCGGTACCATAAAAGTCCAGCGGAGTTAGGTCTGGGGAACGTGGTGGATACTCCACAGCACCTCTACGACCTATCCATCTTCCTGGTAGATTTTCGTCGAGATACGCCCTAACAAGATTTTGGTAGTGGGCTGGGGCACCATCTTGTTGAAAGTAAAATCATCCGTCTCCATACAAGTCTCGGATGGCAGGTAAAATGGATGTCTGAAGCTTCTGAAGGTAACGAAAATCTACCAGGAAGATGGATAGGCCGTAGAGGTGCTGTGGAGTAGCTCGGCTGGACTTTTACCTGTGGGGAACACTAAAGGACGTCGTTTATCGACAAAAGCCACGCACATTGGATGAATTATGCATATTATATGTAAAATAAAAATTCGCTGATATATTTCCAAAACGTGGGCTTTTTCGGATTTCATGTTGACACTTTGAGACGCAAGTTCAGACAAGACCATTTAGGTGCAGCGGTGTCTGTGTGGTGTCTGTTACACCCGATAACGGAACTGTTTTATATATAGAGATGAATTATAAATGTTCAATGAAATTTTCATGAAGGATATGGTTTCTCTTTTTTAGCAAAATTATAAAACACAAGATAAATGAATCTGATTATAAAAATTAAATTTTTTATGAAAATTTATAATTAAAAGATGAAAAATTTTTAATAAAAAATATTAAGATTTAATTATATTAATAATATTTTTAAATTAATTTTTAATTTTTAATTAAGTCTTGAAGACTGAAATTGATGTTTTTCAAGAGGGTGGCAGAATTGAAATTTGATAGTTAGAAGTACAAAATTGTATTTATTAAATCTCAAATGGCTGTCCGGCGGACCCTCCATACAGATGTTGCCAATAAAAAATTAAAAATACTAAATTAAATAAATTTTTAAGTATTTACTTTTAGTTACGTATAAGGTCGCGTGGGGTCTGCTAGACTCCAGTGATGAAACAACAATCTCTTCCTTTTAGCACTGAAATGAAACCAACTCCATTTTGATGATTTCTAAGTAATTGTATTTAGTTTATAGAGAGGTAGCACAAGTCCACAAGTCAATTTTTTTGAAAACAGGGAACAAAAGAAAGGCCACTCCAGGGTAAGAGAATTCACTTTAAAACTCGCTACTTGTATTTTTAATTTAGTCGTATTTGAGTCTAGTGGAATAATTGACTATTATTACTTTACTCTCTTTATATCTGAAGAGTCTCGTTCTATCCCAAGTAAAAGAATCTTTCTAGAATAATACAAATTATAAGAATATTTCTATTCGACTAAAAATTGCCTTGACTTGTCTTTTTGATCCTCGTAGCTTACCCAACATCAATTTATAACAGATAGGCAGAGATTGTTACATATGTGGCCCCTTTAGAAAAATAGATTTTCAATTTTTTTATCACACTCGAATTAAATAATCGGTTTCCGTGCACAGTCATCAGTAAAAAAAATTCATATTATTCTCCCCGAGCTATGGGCAGAATTGAAATCCAGATATACAAATAGGCAGAAAAATCATGTTTAAAAATTTCTCCATTATTCAGACATTCATCCAGCCATCCTCCATCCATCCGTACGAACTAAATGAGAAAATCACACTTTTTGGCCCCTGGACAAGACCCCCATCTAATTTTTGGCAAAACCGTCACGTGGTAAAATTCAACCTAAATGAATACTACAATTTGTGACTTTGATTGAGACCATGGGGAACTGTAGTTTTTACCTAAGAATGCTTTGAATTCGCGCATGGCGCGAGACCGATTCCAATACTCTATCTGCTTCGCATTGAATAAAGTAAAAATATTATATAAATGTATTAGTATAGATATTAGTTACCCATAATAGGGGAGGGGTTAAAAAATAAATTAAAATGTTTAAATTTTCAAACAAAAATACTAGAAATCTATATAACCTAGAAGAGTACCATATTTAAAAGGAGTTATAATGAATTGCCAATGAGCCCAAAATTAAAAGTGAAGGGGGTGGGGTCAGGAATGAGGTGGGGGGGGGGGGGGTTAATTTGTAAATGATTACAAATTATTAAAAAAAGAGTGTGTGCAGGTGTATGGTAAATTGGATGGCCACATCAGTTTATTTAAATTAGGGGGTTAATTTGTAAATGATTACAAATTATTAAAAAAAGAGTGTGTGCAGGTGTATGGTAAATTGGATGGCCACATCAGTTTATTTAAATTAGGGGGTTAATTTGTAAATGATTACAAATTATTAAAAAAAGAGTGTGTGCAGGTGTATGGTAAATTGGATGGCCACATCAGTTTATTTAAATTAGATATAAATAAAATTATGTTAATTCTTCTAATAAATATATTTTATATAAACTACAAAACACGCTTCTAAAATTACAAAATAATATAATACTTAATCAAAAAGTGTGGGGCACAGAAACATGTACTTTTAATTAATTTCGACAAAGTGCCCGACGCTTTTTGATTAAGTATTACATTATTTTGTACTTTTTAGAACCTTGTTTTTTAGTTTTTTTAAAATCTAATTTATTTTTTTACTTTTTAGTCTTAATTATTTTTATAGAGAAAAGTTTGCGGAATTTGACAGAATGAAATGTATTTATTTTTATTAACCGACTTTAAAAAAGGAGGAGGTTCTCTATTCGACTGAATTTTTTTTTTTTTTTTTTTTGTGTCTATGTTACCTCATATCTCCGCCAATTATGAACAGATTTTGAAAAAGTTTTTTGCGTTGGGTTCAGTTTACCTTCCGATTGGTCTCATTTTTTTCATAGGTATTAGACCTTTTTTGTTAGGTTTGTTCACGCCTAACTTCTTTGTTTATTAACCGATTTTGATGATTCTTTTTTTATTGGAAAGGGGTATCTTAGGGATGGTGTCATATTAATTTCGTCAAGTTCTGATGATATGATCACTATTAATAACATCACTAAAAAGAGAAAAATAAAAATAATTTTTTAAGAAAAAAATAAAACCGACTTCAAAAAAATTAAATGCAACAAATAAAATACACTAAAAGGTATAAAATAATTATTATCTTATTTAGTTACAACTAAACTACTAAATATTAACATGAAATTACTTTTTGAAGTCGGTGCCAAACATATACCTTTTATGAATCGCACTCGACGGATCTTACTTAGTACGTTTGGTGGGTATGCTCGCTTATAGGTATAGTTTGTTTGGCACCGACTTCAAAAAGTAATTTCATCTTAATATTTCGTAGTTTAGTTGTAACTAAATAAGATAATAATTATTTTATACCTTTTAGTGTATTTTATTAGTTGCATTTAATTTTTTTGAAGTCGGTTTTATTTTTTCTTAAAAATTAAATAATTTCATTTAAATTGAATAGGTAAACAATTATTTTTAAAGAGAAATGTTTTCGGAATTTAACAAAACAAAAGTCACATTGATATATAGATAAATACATAGATACATACATACATACAGATGAAGCTAATATAAAGAGTGTAAAAAAATACAAATCTTTATAAAACAATCTCGGAACGTTTATTTTGAAACTAGACGTTTCGGGAGAAATTCTCCCTTTATCGATAGAAATTTTTTAAAAAATTGAAAAAAGAAAAAAGTTGTTTCCGCTAATGTTTCGAAAGCAACCCTAAGAAATCAAATATTTTGATAACAGGCAATAGTACAAATTTTCCTGGTGACGAAATTACCTTTAATTCAAATAAAAAATATAAATTTCGTCACCAGGACAATTTGTACAATTGACTGTTATGAAAATATTTAATTTCTTGGGGTTGTTCTCGTCAATACAATAGCGAAAACAATTTTTCTTTTTTCAATTTTTTAAAAAATTTCTATCGACAAAGGGGGAATGAAACGTCTAGTTTCAAAATAAACGTTCCGAGATTGTTTTATAAAGTGTGCCTGGAGCACCGAGCGATGTTAGGTAACTTTTAGCCTCTAAATAGCTTAATGAGGTCCTTTCGCCGCCAATGTTAAATAAAAAATAATAGATTCTAACTATAACTTAATTTTTTATAATAGTACTATCGATGCTTTAGTGAAATTTCAATCACACATTAGCGAGCAAATTTTTGAAAATAAAGTTTTTTTAAATGTAAACATTTTCTCAGAGTCTTATGGAAAATTAAGATCTTGACACTTTCTCTTGAATTATACTACTATTAGTTGAATTGATAAAGTTAAAAACAACACCTAAAAGTTAGCTTTTGGAAACATGCAGGTTTCTTTTTTGGAATAAAATATATCATTGACCGTCGGATTTACTGAGAAATTTACTTTAAAAAAAATCACATAAATGCTATGTTTGGAAGTAAACATAAACAGTATTAATACAACGGCTTGCCAAATCATACAAGAGTTATTATCAGCTGATTTTAATAAATCAAACTAATTTTTGTAATTTTTTTTTATAATTGTTTTTATTTCAAACATTTATGGCTTTCGTACTATTTATTTTTTAATTCTATTATTTTTCAATTGTATTTTAACTTATTTTATCAAATATTAGATACTACACTTCTCTTGACTCAACTGGAGCGAAAGGACCTCCTTAAATTTCAAATTTCATGGCTCTGAGACTTACCGAACACGAGATATGAACGATTAAAATATTTATGGTATTTTGCGTCATGACTAATTTACACTCCCTTCCTTTATTTCGATCGGATTAAAATTTACACACGACTAATAACTCATAGAGACTTGGTAAATTCACCAATTTTATAGCGAAATCGTTAGAGCCGTTTTCGAGAAACTCGATTCCATATATATATAATACTAGCTTCGAGGCCCGCCTTCGGCAGGCGCTTTTATGCCAGGGGGCTTCGCCCCCTGGACCCCACGTGGCTGCTTTATTGATGTTTTATTAGTAACAGAGAATAAATATAATTGTTTTATTATAAAGTCTTAAATAGACATAATTTGTGATTCTATTTAACTGCAATATACACTCATAACAAATAAGATGAAACAAATATTTAAAATGTATTAAAAATCTCTATTTATAAAAATTCTCTTATTCTCAAGCTTGAGTTGTTTATCATAAAAGAATTTAGTCTTATTGATTTTAATAAGAATCGATCGTTATTTTTGATTTTAAGTCGATTCCTCCATGTCTTCAGCAATGGTTACCAATAATAATCGAAGGGTCAAAAATCTAATGTAGTAATTGTTATTCCTCAAGTATTAGATAAGAATCGATTGGTATTTTTGATTTTAAGTCGATTCCTCCATGTCTTCACCAATGGCTACCAATAAAAACCGAAACGTCAAAAATCGAATGTAGAATGGTTATTCCTCGACTGTTAAATGAGAATCGATCATTATTTTTGAAATAAAGTCAACATCAGGCGCGGATCCAGACCTCTGATTTGGGGGGGGGGGGCGGTCGCCGGTATATAAGATCTACTTTTGATCTCGGAAGTGTGTCGCAGTCGAATTGTCCAAGCATGGGGGGGGGGAGGCCAGAGACGCCGCCCCCCCCCCCACATAGAACTTTATTTTCTTCAATTTTAAAATTTAATGTTATATAACAAAAAAAGATTAAATAAACATATAAAAATTGTTGATCTCCAATGCTTTGGGGGGGGGGGGGGGCGGTCGCTCCAATCGTCCCCCTGGATTTGCGCATGGTTAACATGAACTGCAAATAGCAAGTGATATCTGATTAATAATGAAGGAATAAACATATTAATATTTCAAATGAATTTGGATAAAGTTTAGCAACGATCCGTTGCAGTTTATTTAATTAAATAACAATTTTTGAGTTCGTCAATTAAATTGTCAAATTAATATTTGTGGGATTTAAAATTCATTGTAATTAAGTACCTTGAGGACCACAAAAAAGGTCATATATAGTTTTTTGTAAAATTATATTTTAAAGTACTTTATTTTAGAATAAGATAGTACATTGGATAAAGTTTAACAACGATCCGTTGGAGTTTATTTTTTTAATTTTTGTTTTTAAATGTACTTTAAAAAAATAGATAGTTTTTAAATCTGTGTTGCATTATTAAATTCCTCTTCAACGATAATGTGGTTAGATCTCTTTTCTCTATGCTATTGAGAATAAATGACATCTCAAAAATGTGACAGATAGGGCTGCCAACACAAAGTTAGTTTGCTAGTTTAGTTATTTTATTGTTTGGCAAGCTAGGTTGGCTAAACCCATTTTGTTTTAGTATTTCGTGAATTTTTCCAATTTTCCGGGCAACTTTTCCGATTTTTTTTTACATATTAACCTGAAATGGACTATTACGAACATTTTAAAAAAAATTAGCCAAATCGGTCCAGGCATTTGAGAGATCTGCGCTTACAAAGAAAAAGAAATTCATTTTTATTATATAGATATATATATATATATATATACAAGAATGTCTCGTATAATATAATTAGATTTGTATTTTTTTATTATATTAAAACAAAATAATTTTTTTCTATACTAATATATAGATATATTAGCTACGGAATCCTCTAAATCAGGCACTTGGTTTTTTTTTATTAAAAATTTTCCCTTCTAACGCCGGTGGTGACCCGTGTTAATTTATTTCATTTTTTTCCATGCTGATACTATCTTGATTATTTTTCTTTTTGAAATAGTATCGGCGTGTATAGGTTCCAGAAGATTCCTCAGGGAGTTCTACGGCTTTTTTCGCCCATTTCTTTGTGATCTCGTATAATTGAAATAGTTTATAGGGACCCAAGAGGCGCCTATAGAAAGCATCACATTAAATAATGTTAAATCGCTTTCTGGCACAGTTAGTGCCTGGAGACTCTATTACCCACAGCTCGCTTATGTAATACATTTAACTCTTTTCAATTTATCACGGCAGCAGAGGACTATCGCAGCGCTCAGAGGGCCAGGCCAAAATTTATAGATATTACTTGTAATACTGTTATTTATGATAAAGCGATTGTTAAAAGTGCCCTATTGAGGTTGATTTTGTGGGAATATTTATCCTCGAATTTTACAGAAAAGCCATTCTAGATTTAGTTGAAAAAATATAGGTAAAATATCCTAATTGGATACAATATTAAATGATTAGTCATGGCTTGTGTCTGACGGGGGGGGGGGGTTCGTTTTTAAAACAAAAGTAAGTTATGTTTAAGAAGAAATCAATGAGTGTTGTTTGATGCAAATAAACACCCACCTATATATTATATAATTTTATTTGATTAATTACAAATCTTTTATTGAATACAAGCTTAAAACCTTTATAAAAGGATATCAATGAGGTTTTTCTCATCTTGATGAAATTTAACATATACAGGGTGGGCCATAAAAGATCTATAACATTTTGAAGAAGTATAAAAAAATGAAAAAAATTTAACTAGAAAAAAGGGAATATATTTTTGAAAAGAACATAAAATACATTTTTTAATGTGTTTTAACATTATATCAGACTAAAAAAAAAGGGGGGGGGGGTGACAAAAAATGAAAATTCTAGTCCTTTCGGCCAAACTATGTATACAAAATTTGGCTGAGTCATGGATATTGACACCCTCCCCCCCCATTTTAGGGTGATTAATTTTTGCATTTCTACTCCTTCTGGGGGTCCGCAGAATATGTATTTAAATTTGGCTGAGTTTGGTCGAAAAAGGCTAGAATCTTCATTTTTGACCCTGGATTTTGTCTCGATATAATGTTTAAAACACATTAAAAAAAAATTTATGTTATGTTCTTTTCAAAAATACTCTTCATTTTTTTTTCTAGTTAATTTTTTTTAATTTTTTTTTTATGCAATCGAATGCAAGAAGGGTTCACCAGTAAAGATGGAGCCCCTATGGATCTCGAAAGACCCTGGAATTACCGAAGAGAAGGGAAGTTGATTAAGTGAGAGGGTGGTGACGTAGGTGTTTATGCACTCGGGTTTTGAAGATTTGAAGATTATAAGTGCTGGGGAAGATGGAGGCTGGGAGAGAGTTCCAGTTCATTGAAGTCATGGGAATATATGTATTGGCGAATGAAGTGGTCCGGCACTTTTCTAATTTGACCTCAAAAGAGTGTTGGGTGTCGGCAAAACCCGTGCTACGCGTAAAGCATGCTTTTGGGAGGAATTACTGATTTTAACTCATCTGAGCACCTGACGTGATAGGATCTATAGAAAAGGGAAAGGGCAGAGACGAGGGAGCCGGTGAGGGTAGAGATACGTCAATTAGCCTGACGGCTCCGTTTCTGAATTGCATCCAGGGTAGCAAGAGGAATATTTAGAGGCTCCCTCTCCAGACGACGAGCCGTAGTATTCGAGACGGGGGGGATTTGGGCCTTGTAGATGGTGAGCAGATGTAGGGGCGTGAAAAATCGCTTGGACCTGGAATAAGTGGCCAACCTTCCCTGCTGCAGATTTCGCCAAGAAGAGGAGATGTGTTTCTCCTCTTCAAAATGTGGTAGATCTTTATGCCCCACCCCGTACAATATATTTTATAGATGGACCGTTTATTTTGAAAGTGGTATAAGTCCATTTTTTGTTGTTTCGAGATATTTGTATATATATATTTTTATAAATACATTTATTTATATATATTTCGATGCTTTTATTTTGACGAATTCATTAGGATATTGTACTCCATTGACTTTGATATTATAAATATGAAAAGAAGAAATCTTTGTGTAACTAAAACTGACATTTACTCATTTTTTTTTCAAAATTGACTTATACCACTTTAAAAATAAACGACTTATATAATTATATCCGTGACTAGAGAGTGGTATTTCTCCTTGGCTTCGGGTCTTTTTGAGGGACCCCCTTAAAGATTGAAAAATATTATGCTAAAATCTAAAAATTCATATATTTTCATAAATTTATTCATGTAAAACAATAGATATCTTATGATATTAAACCAGCAATTCTTGTATTTATATATCGTATGAGAGTATATATATCATCGGTTTCTCGAAACGTCTCTAACGATTTGGATGAAATTCACCGGTTAGGGGGTTTTTGGGTTGACAATTCGATCTGTCCACGGTCTCATCTTCGGCTAAGTTGTTTTTGATGGGTTTTTTTGTTAATTAAAATAATTATTTACAGGTGATTGTCTTGATAAAAATTTATAATTACATTTTCATTCAATTTCCTTTTAATAATTAATTGTTTTTTTAATTTTAAATCTCACTAATAAATCATTACAAATATTATTAATATATTCAAATTAGGCAATTTTATTAATTAGATAGCTGGTTCGAAAATTGTGATTTAAATAAAAAAAATAATTAGAGGTATTGAAGATGGAGAGGTAGAATTTAATGCAGAATTGATGGAAAGGCTGCCCAAAGATAAAGAAAACTACTAATTCCGATTACATTGAATTGGATATTGAATTTTTGACGCTTTCGATTATTATAGGTAACAATTGCTGAAGACATGGAAGAATCAATTTAATACCAGGTCTCACTTTTGGGAAAAAAATTTTTGATAAGTTTTTTAATGAAACTAATTATTAACAGGTGGTTGAATCAAAATAAAACAAATGGTTGATTAAATCAAAAACAAACACATACATTACCGAGACTCGCTCGGTGTTGCAGGTACTATATAAAATTAAAAAAAACAAACATCAAATATAATGATATAATGAACCCCATTATAAAACGAATAACAATGCTATAATTATAATATAAAATAAAAAAAAACATTTATTTAGAACAATCATTAAAAAAACTCATATTATCTGACAACCAAATGGGGTTTGGTCAAGCGAAAGAAATGGCTTAAGGAAAGAGAAAGGTTGTTCCCTCAGGAGTAGCTAAATGTGCCAATTTTTTTTTTTTTTTTTTTTTATTGAGCCTTATTTTTCGAACCCATGAGCGGTGGAGATTTTTCAAGGCAAGATCAAACTCATTTATTATTATTTTTTTCATTGTTAGCAATACATCGCTACCCGAAACCTCCCATTAAAAAAAAAAAAACTTCTGATGGACCATTACTTTCCCTAATATCTTTATTTATTTTTATTTTTCTTTCTGCTTTATTTTTCATTATTTGTAATATAAGTTAATTGAGACATCAAATGAAAAAAAGGACATTGAAATATATACTCTCTAATAAGAAGCTTAAGAAAATCCAAAAAATAAGGGTGCATTACATTTTTATTACATCTCATAGAGCAAGTTTTTCTCAGATATAATTGGCAAAAAAATTTATTTCCTGAGTATTTTCAGAGTTTATTAATAATCATCCTGAAAAATTTCATTCACCAAAATTCATTTAGTTAATATACTTAATAAAGAAACATTATAGGAAGCAAAAGATGATTTTTTTCTTAGATATTGCTATGAATGTTAATAGCTGAAAATTCTAATCAAGAACAAATTTCGAGTTCTTGAAATATGTATTTATTTTTAACCGACTTCAAAAAAGGAGGAGGTTCTCTATTCGATTGAATTTTTTTTTTTTTTTTTTTTGTGCCTATGTTACCTCATATCTCCGCCAATTGTCAACGGATTTGGAAAATTTTTTTTGCATTGGGTCCAGTCTAGCTTCCGATTGGTCCCATTTTTTTCGATTTTTTTTCATAGGTATTAGACCTTTTTTATTAGGTTTGTTTAGAATCTAACCTCTTTGTTTATGAACCGATTTCGATCGTTCTTTTTTTATCCGATAGGGGGTGTCTTAGGGATGGTGTCATATTAATTTGGTCAAGTTCTGATGATATGATCACTATTAATAACATCACTAAAAAGAGAAAAATAAAAATAATTTTTAAGAAAAAAATAAAAACCGACTTCAAAAATTAAATGCAACAAATAAAATACACTAAAAGGTATAAAATAATTATTATCTTATTTAGTTACAACTAAACGACGAAATATTAACATGAAATTACTTTTTGAAGTTGGTGCCAAACATATACCTTTTATGAATCGCACTCGACGGATCTTACTTAGTACGTTTGGAGGGTATGCTCGCTTATAGGTATAGTTAGTTTGGCACCGACTTCAAAAAGTAATTTCATGTTAATATTTCGTCGTTTAGTTGTAACTAAATAAGATAATAATTATTTTATACCTTTTAGTGTATTTTATTTGTTGCATTTAATTTTTTGAAGTCGGTTTTTATTTTTTTCTTAAAAATTATTTTTTTCCCAGGTAGCACTACAATATCCTCAGAATATTCTAAGAAGATTTAAATGTCCTTAGAATATCCTTAGAATATTCTTAGGATATTGTGGTTACCTGGGTTACCATAGCTGATTAAATAAAATATTGTTTAAGAAATTTTTCCTGCATCTTCTCTCCAAAAATACTGGATAAGCCAATTAGTTAGCTTTGTGTAGGTATTATAAAATTACGAATGTAAAAAGTCGAAGGGTGAACCGCAAATGGAATTAGGTGTACACCGTCTTTGGAATTATGTGGAATTATTTTGGAATTCATTAGAAAATGACCCTTCATCTATACTCTTCTACTTGGAAATGAAAGCAGAAGTGAAAGAAGGTGCACACGATATTAGGTCGTACAAAGATCATTTTAGTAGAATTAGACATCATTAGAAAAATCACGAAAATGATTTCTACTTGAGTCAACTTAATATAGATAATTGCTATATTTACTCCCTTGAGAATTTAACTTAAGTACCAAAACTTGAGAATTTAACCTAAGTACTAAAACCTGAGAATTTAACCTAAGTACCAAAACGCAACCCGGGGCACAATTTTCATACCGATATTTATTCTTCACCCTAAAAAGATTAATGTCAGATGATTCTAAATTTAAAAGCACACCAAAAACATATTATACTATAGTTTAAATAGAAAATGGTGCGATAGTTTCGAATATATTTATAAATTCTGAATACTTGAAAGCCAAGCCGAAAACTTGTTCCGAAATGAATAAAAAATACAAATATTGTGAAACACCACCAACTCCAACCTATTATAATTTTAATAATTAATAGAGATTGTGGTGTTGGTGCGAGGTGAAACATATTTAATAAAGATAAAAGTAAATAAATATTTGATGAGCTATTTATTTACTATGAGTTATGTTTTCTAGGTCACTTTAACGTGAAACAAGTGACCTAGAAAACCTAACTCATAGTAAATTAATATCTCATAAAATATTTATTTATTTTTATAATTATTATAATTTTAAAAATATTTCACTATAAGCCCACACCGTGTCCTTTAAGTTTTATTAAAAAAATATTTCATTTCGCTTTTAGTTCAATTTTGAAGGGCAACAATTGCTTTTTAGCACTTCCCAAGGGGTTGAGTACAATCCTTCTGACATTAATAACAATTACCAATAACAGCTTGGATTCAGTAAAATACACTCTGGGGAATTTTCTAATGAAATCAAATTCTAATTCTCAATTTATATTCTAGATCTCATTCTACTAATACAAAATTTCAAGTTTCTAGCTCCATTAGTTTTAGAGATATCGTGATTTCTTAAAATGAAACCCTGTTCCTAGAGATTTATTTTTTTGTTTTATTCCTTTAAATGTTGAATTTTTGAAAAAAAGGGGAGTCAGATAGCCGCCCGCGCTAGAGCACCGCTTCATCATCGTTGTTTCGATGATGATGTTGGATCGGGAGACCTAAGTTCAGAAATGCTCGCGTAAGAAAAAAAATTTGACCGACTAAAACCCTTCTCCCTAACTAACACTACTAACCCATGATAAAACTATCATACTCAATAGAAACTGGCTAAATGGACTTAGTATTCCAAGCCAACCAAAAAAAGAAGTATTTTTTAAAAAGTTTTCTTAGTGAGATTCTACGTCCTAAAACTAACCTTCATTTCAAGTTTCTCTTCCAAATAGTTCCTGAGAAATCGTGATGAATTATTTGGATTTGGATCTTATGTAAATAGAATGAGTGCTATTTGGATTATATATATGTAGATAAATAAGTATTTTCATGAGAAAAGTATATCTTATGAAATGGCAGGCTAAAGGGGAGCCAGTGATCAATTGAGCTGGCTGCTTATTTGAATAATCCCTTTTGAATTGAATGAATGGGGGTGCCGGTAGCTGGTTAACGATAATCAAATTTCATTGATCATGGTAAACAATCAAGCTGAATTAAAGTACAATCAATTGTTAAACATTAGCTTACATTTCATTTGCTCCGCCTAGATGCTATTGAAAATGTATTTTTACTTTACCATACGGGGTATGGTCAAGTATTGTAATCGTGCATGAAAATAGTGCTTTTTTCCTTCTTTTTTCAAAATATCTAAAAAACGGCTGAAACTATTTTGATTAAAAAAATTGAGCGAAACAATGGCATTTCGGTCTACAAAAAAGCTCTAATAAGTAAACATCGAAAAAATTATATTTTTCGAGATAATAATTGTTTTGTCAAAATGTCTCTTAGTCTGGTTGTCTGATTGTCTGTGTGTTACCAAATTTTTGTGGACGAGCTAGCTCAAAAACTAGTGTGAATATCGAAACCAAATTTCACACGTAGTTTTGGTCCATTGATATTAAGAGCTGATTAGATTTTGGTGCATATCGACCCAATATTAAGGGCGGTGGAAGAGGGTTAAAAATTAAAAATCTAGGTTATTTGAGCAAACTCAACCAAATTTTGTATACATAATCAGTGGGACCCCAGAAGTCTAAAAATGCAAAATCTATTCGACCAAAATTGGGGGAGGGGGGCGTGTAGTGTCAAAAAATGAAAATATAGGCCCTTGTACCAAACTCAAACAAATTTTGTACACATAATCAGTGGGCCACCAGAAGACTAAAAATGAAAAAACTAACCCCCCCCCCCCTACATGATTATAAATAATTTTATTAAATATGAAATATAAGTGAGGGGCCATGTTGTATGGTAAAGTCAAGTGGATGGCCGCATCAGAACACGTCAGCTTATTTTGTTTTAACTTAGCTTACACCATCCTATAAAATTTTTTTAATTGTATCAGATTCTCAAAGTGTTTTAAAATCAATTAAAAACTTTTATAAAACTAAGTCAGAGAAATACCTAATTTATAAAATTTGTGACTGAATGTGTGGTGTCCATCTCATGTAGGAATTCAGCCTTTCGAATTTGTTGACTCTTTAGCAAAACAGGCTATCACGGATGGGGGCTTCATTAAACATGGGCCTCACCCATGTAGATGCAATTAATATTATTTTAAAAAAAATCTTTTGAACTGTGGCAAAAATTTTGGGACTCCTCTTCAGAATCGAGAGGTTTCTATTTGCACTCTGTTATGTCCAGAATTGGATGGGAATCATAGTTTCATGATAGTCGGTTATATAAAAGGCTAATAGTCCTAATATTACGGTTGAGAATGTGTCACGCGCCCACCCCCAGAAAACTTTTTCAATTTCACTTAAGAGACACTCCTTTTTGTGACTGTGGTGACATCCAAAAGGGTGCTCAAAATTTTTTAGGGAGATTGACTTATTTTATAAAAGATCTTCTCAAACAATACCCTTCCCTACATCAATGCAATTAATTCTTGCTTATTTCAATCCAGACTGTCATGAGTCCGAGATACAAGAGGCAATAATAAAACTATTAATTGCATACACATTATTTATATAAATTTTAAAATTTTAAATATTGATATATAATTATAATTGTACATATGTAAATATAAAAATGTAAATACTGTAACTTTTTAAAAAACAAAAGGAACTGGCCAAATGGATTCATTTCGAGGTCATCAAAAAATAAATAAATAAATAAAAATAAAAACTTGGTTTATACGAGGAAAAAAACCCAAAAATGTTTAGTATTTTTAACTTTTAAAACAAAAGATTTTAATTAGCTAGAAAATATACATTTATTGAACTTTTAAATAGAGTATATTTAGACAGATTTAAATCAACTCAATCAAATTTATTATAAAACAAAAATTTAAATCCTAAAAGTACCTACTTAAAAAAAATATACCATAAGCATAAATACATCATATATATATGTATCAAAATTTATTTTTCTATCCCTTAGTCACGGGAACTAAATGTCCATTTAGTCAGATATAAAAATTATTATTATTAAAAAATTATAAATAGGTTATATAAATAAATAAATATATATATACATATCTATATAATAAATATAGATCAGGTCGATAATTAATTATTTTCCACTAGTTGCGCCAAGCGATCCTCCGCACGCACTTTGCAGCTAGGACCTCCAGGCAGGTGGCCCTGGGGTAGCGTCTCAAGACGACCAGAAGTTTGGTTCCTGATATATCTGCCTGCCAGCCCCTCCTTTTTCTATTGATATACTAGTACTGTGCTTTTAATGGGTAGAGGTTCACAAATTTTAATCCTCCACCCGGCTCATGTGGGGTTCGGAGGGAGATCAGGGGTGAAGAGGAGAGAGTCCAGAGGACATGTATAGGGTTGATGAGGTGAATGATGATCAGAAGTGGGTCTATGGGGGAAGGATAGGGTCGGTGGGATGGATGGGGGTTTAGAGTTTAGAGGAGGTAGCAAGGGACCCGCCTCGCCGACGTAGTGGTTTAATCTTTTTAGTAATATCTGTCACAACCGTCAAAGAAGTTTTACTTCAACCTCGGGTAAGAGTTACTAAGCTACGATTTTTTTATGTCTGGATTCTGAAAGCTTTGATACTATAAGAACGGAGGATAGTAAAAGTTCGCCCTGGTGTCAAAATGTTTTTATTTCCAAAGCAAAGTGCTGGTTAGATTTTGGAATTTCTATCATCAAAACGAGTATGATCTTTCCGAATCCAATACAAAAATCCAAAATATTCAATTCATACACTAGACAGGCGAATCTTTCCGGTCAATTATTAAATTCACCCCAAAGTATCAATTGCGACTTATTCCTGTTTATACAATTGTACATAACTGAAAGGTGATGAAAAATCATTTTCAATAATTATTTTTTACTTAGATTAGGATATCCAAGATAAGAATAAATAGCTCTAAAAAGTTTCTTCTGGTGCTAAAATATTTATATTTTCAAAAAGAACAAATGACTAGATATCGTTCTTTCTAGTTTCAGAAAAATTCTGTTATAAAACGCGAGAAAATCAGAAAAAAAAATCAAATTTATTCTTGACAGTTGTGTTTAATGAGCTCAAATTTATTTAATAAGTATTATTAAGTCCATCTCTGGGCTAGCTTCAAATTCTTAACTCAAACCCTTTGCTAACAAAAATTCACCAAGACTCTTAAATTTGTAGGAGACGTATTGAGTCTTGATAAAGTTCTCATTTCTTCTCTTCATGAGACAATTCAATTTAATTTTATTCTAACAATATGTGAATAAATTTAAAAAAAAAAATAAAAAAGTTTGTTTCTATATAAAATATACTTTTAGGATAAAGTTTGAATACTCTCTAATGCTAATATGTTTTTGAGCAAGTATTCAAGTACACAAACACCCATATAATGCAAACAGTTATATTCGAAGCCAGCCCTCTAGTTAATTTAAGGGTATTTAAAGGTATCTGGGGCACTCACCGGATATGTAACTATATAGGTAACTGCCATCGTGAAATGTTTACATTTTATATCAAGTTTATTATTTCAAATCGTCAGTATTAAATTATAATTATTATCTTTCCATCTTCTCATTTATATATATGTAAAATAACAATTATTATCTATATTTTGACCTTATTTTTGTTAAATGGATGGAAGAAATAAAGACCGGACGATAAATATAATCTTCAAGGATGGGAGATATTTAAAAAAATGAGAAATATTTACATTTTTAATTAATATCCAAATATTTTCGAACTATGAAAATTCCATTTTCTTGGTAATAAAACCGAACAAAATATTTATATATTAAAAAATGTATGTTTGATGAAAAAAATAAATATGTTTTCATTTCCACAAATTTTTCAGTCTGCGTTTTGAAAATAAATTTAATTGAAACAAATATAAATGCAAAGGGAAAGTTTAAAATCTGTGTTGAATGGGTTTTAACGAGTGGTGAGCCGCAATTGGAATTAGGTGTACACGTCTTAGAAATTATGTGGAATTATTTTGGAATTCGTTAGATAATGACCCTTCATCTATTGCCTTCTATACTTGGAAATGAAAGTGGAAGTGGAAGTATGTGTACCTAATATTAGGTCGCGGTTCACCCTTCGGGCTTTAAGTTTTAACCTCCACACTCCTAACCCTTCAAATTCCCAAATGAAATTTCTATTATATAATATTTAAGTTTGAAAAAAAGTTCAAATGCTAAATTCTAGCAGTTTTGTAAGCATAAAGAGCCTTCAAAATAAAAATTATTTTTATTCATTTTTATAGGAGTATACTTTTAAAATAATTTATTATCAAAACACCATTCATTTCATTAAAACCTAATACGAGGATGATAGTCAAAAATTACCTACACTTTTCGTTCTACAACTTTATTAAGCTAAGATAGGAGGCGGCCGCGTGCGCATGCGTTGAGTTGGCGCATAAGCATGTCAGCTCTGCTATCAGATTGCACCAAAGAGGAGCAACGAGGAGTAGTTAGATTTTTGTGGTAAGAGGGCGTGAAAGATGCTGAAATTTCAACAGAGACTTTTGTCACAATACTGGGAAAGTGCTTTATCTCGTAAAAGCCAGAGTATGGAGTGGAAACAACCAGGATCCCCTAAACGAAAAAATTCAAGACCTCAACATCGACTGGGAAGATGATGTTAACCCTGTTTTGGGACGAAAAAGGCCCTATACTTGACAACTACTTGGACAGGGGACTACCGTAAATAGTGCGAGGTACAGTGATTTGTTGGTCAATAAGCTGAAGCCAGCAATTCGAAACAAACGCCGTGGTCTACTCTCAAAGAAAGTTTTGTTGTTGCAAGACAACGCCCGGCCGCACACTGCCCATCACACCATAGAAACAATAAACAGGTTGGGCTTTGAGACCTGCACACCCTCCCTACAGCCCAGATCTCGCTCCCTCAGACTTTCATCTCTTTGGATCGCTCGAGGAAGCTTTGAGAGGTCGTCGATTTGACTCAGCTATGGACATTCGGGATCCGGTGCAAAAGGCTTCATGACCAACCGAAAATCTTATACCGGGAAGGCATCCAGAAGCTTGTGGCTCCCAGGACCAAGTGAATTGCTAAAGGTGGAGACTATATCGAAAAATAATGTATCTGTTGTACACCTATCTTAGTTTAATAAAATTGTAGAACGAAAAGTGTAAGTAATTTTTGACTTATCCTCGTATTTTGTTCTCATATTCTCTTCGATTCCACCTACCCGTATGGAAATAAATAGATTTTCGAACATCTTTTTTATATATTTTGAAAATATATTAAAAATATAAAATTTTTGTGTTAAATTTATATAAAGTTTATGCTTTTCTATATATTCTTAAAATATAAACTATTTTATGTCGCCTAAGTACAAATTTTATATAAATTTAACACAAATATTTTATATTTTTAATATAGTTTTCAAAAAATATATAAAAACATATTTCGAAAATCTATTTATTTCCATACGGGTAATTGATAACAATCCAGGTTTCCAGACGCAATATACTGTAACAACAACAACAAAAATGAGATATCAAATGAATAGGTACTCTTACAAATCTAAGTATATTACGATAGGGATTCAATTTGAAAATTGAAAAGTTGGGTGGCTGGAGGATTGAAATCTAAAACACAACAACACTGGTCTTAAGCTTTCCTCTGGTTATCTAAAGTGAAGTGATTTTTGTTCTGATTAAATTTATTTTAAATATATAGTTTTACAGACTTCTGTTCTTTAATAATATTGATGCAGAAGATTTATCTAATAGCACTGCAACCTATGCAGTCTGAGGAGGACCATTGCATCGTGAAAAGAAGGAGAATAACTTTTCAGGAAATGGGAAAAGTTCCAGGAGATGTGGGTCTTGAAAGACTGAAGGTTATATGTTGCCGGAAAAAAGAATTCCAATCTCTAGAAGTTATAACGATAAACGAGTTAGCGAATAGGTCTGTTTGGATAGTATCTAATTGAATCTCGAAAGCGTGTAAAGTGCTTGACTTGACACTAACCCATTCACTAACTAAGAGATATTTGAACAAAATAATTGATAACTCTATTAGAAGATTGTTCTCGGAGACGGACTGATAGATGCAAAACTGAAAATTAAAATGGAATACAGTCCAAGGATAAATAAAAGATGATTCCTAATAAAATAATTTATTGGAAACTTTTCTTTTCTACTCATTTGAACCGATGTTTAGGAGGATCTTCCCTCCTCCTTCAGGGTTCAAACGGTCAATGTAGAAAGTATGCAATATTTTCTTTTTTGTCTCCTTCATTGGTGCTTGGTGGTGTTGAAGAAATAATTATTGTCTTGCCATCATCACTAGATATAGGTAATCCCCAAATGGCAATTATTTAGCAAAATAGAGTCATTTTTTAGATGATTGTAAAATACGAAGCAAAAAAACATTTTTTTCATTCCAGATTACAATACTGTATCCCTGTTGGTAAAGTAAAATATATTTGAGATTCATTTAACCAAAACCTTCGCCTGGTGCTCAAGTATGAATACTCTCATCAGGCACCATGTTTTACTGTGATTTTATCATTTCTAATATTGCGTTAGGATGCAATCCATATAGCCGTATATTGTACAGGGATTTTCGCAATTTTCAAATTGTGTTACAACGAATCCATGATTGAGGGATGCCGTTTTTTTTACTGGAGCTGCTTGTATATACATTACATCTATTTATTTTTTGAAAGAAAATTTATTATGCCATCACCGTCAAATGCCATATGCTATAGTGAGACATCAACAATCGGTTGTCTATCACTTTTAATGCTAATTACAAAAATAAAATAATATTCATATGATATAAAACCGACATTCATACATACTTACACCGATTTTGTTGATAATGTTTTCTAACGAGAATGAATAGATTTAATTAACATATTAATTACAGCAATGTATTATGAATTTAGGCAGGGAAGGCAGAAACCGGGAAAAAATTAAAAATCATAGCTTCAGACGTTAATAATCCGCATCGCATTATTTATTAATTACGACGGGTCATTAACTTGAGGGGGGATTCCCGTAAACAGGGTTACCAATATGGAAATTAAACGAAGCATCGCGGATTACTCTCGGGCTAGTTATCATCTAAAGAAATTATTTATTTAATTTTAGCATGGAATGATTAATATAATTACGAATTTGGACGTTCAATTAACAAAAATATTTTATACAATACGGAAATATAGTTTACTGTGATGTGAGAGGAATAGAGATGAATGGCCATGTACCTGGATTTAGTTGCGCTTTAGGCTGGATTTAATGTAGCTCACCGTCAAATTGTAGATCTGGAAAATTTGATACAAGCTTGTCCGCTTAAAATCTATTTATTTAGGAAAATATTATTTAATGATATTCTCAGGGGTAATAACTAAAATCATAGACACAAATTTCATCAAAATTTGCAGGGAGATTACTGAAAAGATTTTAGTTTTTCCTCTAGTTTGTATTTATTTTTTATTTAAATTATAAGTATACAAACATTAAAAGTTAAATATCAAAAAAAACTTAGAGTTCCGTTGAAAAATAAAACAGACCCTATAAGGGCCAGTTGTATGTCGGTTTGTAAGAGTATTTGTTAAGTTGACAAACGGTTAAACCTTAGTATTCACCATGTGCCCGGCCGGATAGCCAATCAGATGAAAGTGTCATTTGATTGGCCACCCGGCCCGGGACTTTAAGAATACTAAGGTTTAACCATCTGTCAACTTAACAAAGCGACTTTACAAACCATACAACTGGCCCCAAGTGTCGCCAAAATGTTTGTTTGTCTATACCTTTTTTCGGGAGAATTTGTCCATTTTTCAATGGTGAAAAAATTTTCAAAAAATTTTCAAAAAAGAAAAAAAAGTTGCTTTCTCTAAAATATAGACAAATAAATAAATTAAATAAACGTGTTCTGGATTGTTTTTTTTTATAAAAGATATTTATTTTTTAATTTATATAAACAATCAATACATTTTTTTCGTTATTATTTTATTAAGATTAAAGTACTATTCATTTGAATTCTATTTAATGAAATACATATACATATATATCAAGTTGTATATACTTTAATAAAATGAATACCGTTTTATTATTATTTATCCTTATATAGATACTAATGAAACTGTAAAATCAAATAATGCGTCTTATTATCTGAGTCCCAAGTGTAAAACGATTGCAAACAGCTGCTATAGGAATTACACTGCCTATACAAAGAAAAGCTGACTAATAATATCGTAATTACGAGAAGGTATGCCGTTCTCGCTTAATCTATTAATCGGGCTTATTAAAAGGATTAATATGTCTATCTATCTATTTACTTATATAATTACTCATCGAATGTTCAAAGGGTGTTCGGTATGAAATCCTTGACATCCGTTGCCTCAAATTATTTTCAAATCAACCGAATGATTTCTCTATTAGTCAATCAAGTTAATAGAATTAATATATTCTAAGATTATTTAGTTAGCTATTAAAACATCATTATAGCTGGCTAAATGAAGTGGCATTGATAGAATGCGAAACTATATAAGTAGAATAGCTAGTTGGCTTGTGACCAAAGCCCTTGGGGTTCCACACTGTGGAGCACAGCCAGTCATACTAATATCATTCTACCTCTATCGTACCATTTCAGAGAGCTTATGAAATTAAGTGATTGTCAATATTGAAATTCTCTTCTACAAATATCATTATTTATTTGAAAAGATCTATAATCGCTTAATTTATTAACTATATGTTGCGTGGAGCATCAGTGAAATATTAGTATTGAAGTACAAATCAGAATGTATATAAATATGTACGTATATATTTATTATTGGAAGAATTTCAGATTCAGTCTTTAATTAAACTAAGGCAATATGTTGTTAGTTGTTAGAGTTCGTGGCTGTAATAAAACTGTATTAGATGAAGGAGGAGGTATCAGCCAAAGTTGGATGCGCTGGGTTCAATAAAACACCGTGAATAAAACGTATCGGCCTAAATTTATTTGACCATCTTCACTTAATTGGGATATAAAATTTACAAATAGATAGATATAGATGTTCACATTGATATATTTTATACTTATTATAATAATATTGACCAAGTTGGTTGTTTAAACTTTAAACTTAGAGTTATACACAAAATGGGGTACACATATGTGATCGAACCAAGCCTCGTCAAAAATAAAAATTGTAGCTTTATATAAATTTATAATGTGCCAAGGTTCAGAATGAATGTAATGAGTTTATAAAAAAATTATATAAAATTTTTTTTCTATATAATTAAATATTTGACGCTTATGGAAGGTCATCATAAATCTCATTATTATTTATTTATATTTGAAAGACCAAATTAGAATTTAATTACTTTTTAATTCATGAATTCCTCATATTCCATCAAATTATACAATTTTTGTCTACATATCTCTATCTTCCAATTGATTAAAAACTCAAAAAAGGGGCATTTTATTTATTTATATAGAAAAAAACACAAACACAGCACTCTCCAGCCATGCATCTGAACATAGTCATTCTTTTGATTACGATAATGCGTGGATATTGGCCAAGATTGATAACTACTACAAAAGATCCATAGCCGAAATGCTTATATAAAAATAACAGGTGACAAAGCTATCAATTTTAAAAGAGATTGCATGTATCTATCCAATATTTACACATCTATCCTGGGTGATATGAGCCAACATCTGTTCTCTTGACCTTAATAAATAAATAAATAAAATGCCTTTTTATTAAATTGGAAGATAGAGACATGTAGACAAAAATTGTATAATTTGATGGAATAGGAGGAACGCATGAATTAAAAAGTAATTAAATTTTAATTTGGTCTTTCAAATGTAAATAAATAATAATGAGATTTATGATGACCTCCCAAAAGGGTCAAATATTTAATTATATAGAAAAATATTTTTATAAAATATTTTTATAAAATTTTTATAAACTCATTACATTCATTCTGAACCTTTACATGAAGCTACAATTTTTATTTTTGACAAGGCTTGGTTCGATCACATATATGTGTACCGCATTTTATGTGTAACTGTAAGTTTAAACAACCAACTTGGTCAACTTGTAATATTATGATAATAAGTATAAAATATATCAATGTTAACATCTATTTGTAAATTTTGTAGCCCGATTAACTGAAGATGGCCAAATAAATTCAGGCCAAAACTTTTTATTCAAGGTGTTTTATTGAACCCAGCGCATCCAACTTTAGCTGATACCTCCTCCTTCATCTAATACAATATGTTGTTAGTTTATATTGAAACATTTGTTATTGTAGTGTTTCATATATTAACAACCAAACATAATCATTGAAAATATCTTGTGCTGTTCGCCTATCTTCTGAAATTTTCTTTACAAGTCCCGAAGATTGCCAAATAGACAGAAGTAAATTTTCAAACTTTATGTTTATTTATTAACATTGAAACACTACAAAAACATTTACCCTTTTTAATTAATCCAGTCTTATCAAGCTTACTTGATAGTCGATTCCATTTTTTATAGATACACTAGCATAATGTTTGGTTATAAAGAGAGAGAAATAAATTTAAAAATCCTCACTAAAGCTTCATTCATTTGTATGAAACACCCGATTTTCAAATTTTTAACAGATTTTTACCATCGAATAAGTACAAATCGAAAAATTCACCACCTTGTTTACTCCTTTGACTACTAAAGGCTGGAAATCGCATTCATTTTCATTCTTTATAGCTACCTAAATCTTTCAAACATTCATGACAGATCCACAAATTAAACCCAATCTCTTTTTTTTAACATGCATTGTTGAATCCTGGCTTATAAATGTTGCTCCTTCTTGGTGTAACCTATTTTTGCATCAGTATCCCCAAAAAAACACACATATACTATATATATATCTTTAAATATTTTTGAAATTATGCTAAATCATTGCGAAAAGAATTTCATCCTGATCCCCAGAACATCGATATTATTATTTATTTCATAAAGATTACCGTAAAGAAATTATAGGAAGGAAATGAGAGCCCATTCTTTCGGAAAACTATTTTATTTTCTAGCTCTTAATGTACTATTCAGTGTTAAGGAATAGATATATTGATTTCTGTGATTGTTTTAGTTTTTGGCTAGAATGATGTTTAAACAAGTGAAATAGTCGACGGTCATATCAGTGAACACTTCTGCCTGGATTTTTTATTTATTATCATTTTTTCACAATAGTTATGGAATGATTTTTGCTGTTTTAAGGTCTAAGTAATTTGAGGCACTCGAGACGATGCTCGGTAACTTCTTCCTTCAGTTAAAAGCTTTATTTTAATATTATTTTTAATTTAAAATTCTGATAAAAAGGTCGATTTTTATTTGAGAGTCGCTTTTCAAATTAAAAAAATACAAAAATATATAATAGTCGTCCAATGTAGCCCCCCCCACCTCCACCCCGATCGACCCCACCCCCGAAACCTCTCCCTACCCCCGGATTCCCCACCACTGCGCCCCACCTTCTGCACCTGTTTTGATTCAACCATATGATTCATTTTTATTCATCCAATTAATAAATAAAACCTATCAAAATGTGTTGTTTTTTCAGAAAATTGAGATCTGCTTATGCGAAATATATTTTTAAATAAATTCTTGATTATTTTTTATTCTATTAAATAAATAAAGTTCTTTATAAAAACAATTATAAAACGTTTATTAATATTTCTAACATTTAGGGAGAACAAAATATGTTAAAATCCACAATCACAATACTTCTTCAAGGCCTTTTAGAACAATGAAACAAACAACCCATTGTCTGCCTGGGTATAAAAGGAAAAGGAAACCTTTTTTAAAACTCTAAGAATGGGATTTGTCTACCTGTGAATAATTAATTTGATTACTAAAAACCCATCAAAAACAATTTTGTCGAAGATGAGACAGTGACAGATCGAATTGTCACCCCAAAAACCCCTAACCGGTGAATTTCATCAAAATCGGTAGAGTCGTTTTCAAAATAGAACCAAGATACAATATATATAAACAAACAAATAAATATACAATTTTTGCTCGTTTAATAAGAGTAGATAAACCATATTTAAATCCTAATTATTAGTGGATAACTTTATTCTGAATGACTTTTTCTATTTGTTTAATATTCCAATAATCGAATCAATTAAAATTTGTATTTACCAAAACGAGTAGTTAGAACATACCTTCAGGTACTACTATTACTAGAAATCTTTAACAAAATCTGCATATCTGTATCCGTGCTTTGTTTTCTTTCCTTATTACCTTCTTTTTTTGTCTTCGTATACTGGACTCTATTTAGCCGCCATAACTTATGTAGTATAATACTTTATTTATGTTTTAATAATGTTAGTGAAGGACCAGTATGATAGACAGTGAAATCTTGCCCAAACTTGGACTCGAGCCCTTGATTTTCAAGCAAATTCTCTTGCTTGTGGTTAGCCCAGCAGGAGGAAACCTGACTCGCCAATTGCCTAAACGTGGTTGGATCGCTACTAGTCAAGTAGTTTTAAAATAACTGTTGTTCAGATTGGTTCAGATAGATCAAGTTCGGCTCAGTTTTTCGGTTAGAATATGTGCTAAAATCGGCCTACATATCCTACACAAGAACCAAACTGAACAGAATCTAACCAAACCTAATCTATTTGATATGTAATCCGCTTAAGAATAGTATCATTAAAAAAATAACAAGTCAATATCTCTCTTAGTTTATTTTGTATCATTAAAAACCACTCTTTCGATACCTTTGCCCAAAAATTAATCACAAAACCAGCTATGTTTTTGTTTTCTATCATTTTTCTTTTTCTATATGATGATTTCCGAAAATCCAATTAATATAAATCAATTTAATTTGGTGCATTCCTCCTACATTTCTCTTTCGTACAGTCATTTCACCTCCTAACAGGTTATGTTCTTCAATGATACCAAATATAAACTTTTTAACCTGAACTTATTTTCATTTAAATTTTAAGTCTAAGTCAATTGGATTTGCGACTTGAAAGTAGCCTTTGTTCAAATTATAATAGGGGAAGGATCAGACATGAAGTGAGAAGAACAGCTTGCCAGAACAAAAACGGCTATTGTTATGAAACCCGCGCACGAGTTGCATTTTTAGTAAAACGTTAACACAGTGAAGACTATTATATAGGAACTTATTATTCCTAGAGGAAGCGCAAAAATAAAACTCGAATTATTCAGCGAGCTAAAAATCCCTCGATATAATTTATTTCTTTTCTCATGGTAAATATTCGGATATACAATGATATGATTATATTCAGCCATCTTTTCATACTAAAGCCTCTCAAATACATGAACTTAAGAGAAAAATGAACACTCCAAAATTTATTTTTTCTCATCATTTGGTGATTTACATTTCAAAATTAATTATACAGACATTAGGTATTTTGAGTAATATTTACAATTTACCTGGAGCGGAATATAAAATAAATCACTTTTTGTTTGCTAATTGTGCTTAGAAATCTCTGTAACTAGGAGAAAATTAATTTTCAACCATTATTTTTTGTTTGTGTGTCTGCGTATGGTTTTCGATATGTCAGGTTTCTGATACTCATGATAACTCAAAATGAAAATGCGAGAATGTTTGTTCTTGTGTCAAATGATTGCCATCTCTAATGCGAAAAACTAATTAGATCTTGGGCTTCAAAACGCCTGGTTCCAAAATTTAGAAAATATCATTTTTTACTTTATTATAAGATTATATTGAGATTTTCAGGGTCTTTAATCATAAAGACAAACGTATACAAACATGTGTTTTGCTTGGTACACTCGAAAGGCAATAAAAAAATGTGTGTGTATGTGTGTGTGTGTGTGTAACCAAAAGTGTGTAGATTGTTGAATAATTAATTATGAAATTTTGAATTTAAAAGTAGAGTTTTTGACTAATTCATAAGAAAGCGACGTCTGCTGATTTTTATTTTTCTATTTTTTTTAGACTACTTAGAATTTTCAAGCATATATCAATATTTTAAGTAAAATTGATATATTTTTATTCAAACATTATTAAAAATAAACAAAGAAACATATGGTCCTAACAAGTAAGGTATTTTAACTAAAAAATGTTTTTTTGGCGATTTTATCATAATAAGTTACAGAAATATAATAGTTCGTCCAAAATTATTATCTTCCCTTGTTAGGCTTTTTTTCTGTTAAATTAAAGCAATTATCCAATCGATTAACATTAAATTAACAAAATCTAGATATATTTTTCTCTACAAGAAAGGTTATCATACTTTAATGTCTCACTTTAATGGCCATTAGAACAGTCATCGGAGAACCAGGCTTAATTACCTTAAGTGGGGTAAAAATGAAAATTTCGGGAATAATGATAGCCCGAGGGGTGAACCGTGACCTAATATCGTGTACACCTACTTCCACTTTCATTTCAAGTAGAAGACAATAGATGAAGGGGCATTATCTAATGAATTCCAAAATAATTCCATATAATTCCAAAGAAGTGTACACCTAATTCCAATCGCGGTTTGTCCCTCGAGAAAGCCTAATAAATGAATGAAACAATCGCACAAAAATTTATTAGTTTCAATCGAGTAAGGAGCCTTTAAACTTAACGTACATATTTTATGCCTAATCAAAAACACGTCGTCCCAGAAAAGTTCACAAAATTCTTAATGGATCGCATATTTAGCAGATAAGTTTGGGTAATTGAATGCAAGGGGAAAATATCAATGCGATTTCAGCCAGTATCAAACAGTTGAACACAATATTTTAGCTTAGATATTAAACTATAAGTGGAAGTACTTTTAGGAGTATTTTGATTTTAATCAAAGCTACAAAACAAGATAGCTAGGCTACAAAATGAGTTGAGTTTTTTAAATGTCTTTATAATTAAAGAAATAATATCTATATTTATAATAAATTTTGGGATAATACTCAAAATGTTCCCTGACTTCTCAGGTATTGGAGATAAAACGCTTTTCTTAGTGAAATATTTTCAAAATGAAAGAATTCTTACATATAAAAATTAGTTAAACATTATTTCTCGGTCCAATAAATTCTATATATTAAAAATATATATTTTATATATTAAAAAAAAATCAGATTAGCATCTGCTTCGCATATTTTTATTGGAAATTATTTAAACACTTTGGCTTGTATAAACTATAGCATCCTGGAGATTCGGCCCTTATTTACATTTTTATATGATATCACTCTTTCTTCAACCTATTCGAACATAAAATTTTTGCACCCTAAAGGAGACGTGCCGTAAAAAGTATATTTATTTAATAACGCTTCTTTAAACGATAATAATGGCTAAAGCTTGAATTTTCCTATCGAATAATTTTAAATTAAAAAAATATCAATAATCATATTGTCAGCAAGCAAGTTTATGATACATTAAAGCTTCAGTTTAATGGTTTAGAAAATAAAACAGATTTTTGAGTGCAATCTTTGTGAATGGCTCGTCTATAGGTATACCTTTAACACGATTATAAATATTAATTTTTTATGAATTATATAAAAATAAATCTGAAAAAATCTCATTATAAAACCTTTCATTTTATTCCGAGATTAAAAATTAGATATATTTTCATCAGTCTTTAATTTTATTAAACGCGAGCCCTCTACCGTCAATCAAGCGTAACGCTGGCGCTGGTCTGATAACAAGGAGAGAGGTCTTCATGTTTGAGGCTCATCAGACGCCATTTTTGGAGGAGGACCCCCGCCCGTCTATATAAACTATTTCAATTAAAGGTAAGATTTTTACAATTATATTTGCAATTAATCATTTAATATTAATATTCAAATCATACTATTATATTATCTACTGTAAAATTGTATTTCATGCAGGCCCGTGCTGGCCAAAGGGATGAGAACTTCTCGACAGGGATCCCTGCGCTTTTTGCCTAAATATGGCTTTTTGCGCCCCTATCTGAGATCGTGAAAAAATCTAATAAACAAAAACAATTACAAATTTGTCTATAATGTAATCAACAAAACCAAAAGTTAAATTATTTACTCTCGGAATGAATAATATAAATATCCTTTTAGAAGAACATATTGTTGGCATATTGAATCTAGCTAGTTATTTTTACAGATAAATAATTTTTTAAATATTTTTGAAATTAATGTTTTAAGAGAAAAATATATGTTAATATATAATTCTATTTTTTTGAACCACGCCCCCCAATTTCAGACCCAACAATTCAGAAAAAAGATAATAACTCTTTTTTAATATAGGTTCATTTTATAGTACATTTCTTTTCTTATATTCAGGTGTATGTATGGTAAAGTCATGTGGATGGCCATATCAATTTATTTATTACATGTTCATTTTACAGTATATTTCATTTTTTGTTTTTTTTGTGAAAATCTTATAATTTCAATTTTTAACGCCCCCTTTAACTTTTGGGTCCGATTTCAACCAAAATCTAATCAGATCTTAATCTCAATGCATCAAAATTTTATGTGAAATTTAGTTTTGATATTCACACTAGTTTTTGAGCTACTATTGAGCGTAGGTACACAAAATTTGGTAACCTACTAACAAACTAACAGACATTTTGAAAAAACAATCAATACCTATGTATTTTTAAAAAATAAATTTGTAGTAAAAATATGCCAAATTTTGAATATTTTTGAAGCCAGGTTAGTGTAAAAAGTGATTTCCAGAGGTTAGATTTTGAAAAATTTTCCGGTTACCGCCAGACCCCCTAGCGCCCCATCACCCTTCTTTGTCCCCCGCCCTTCAGTGGTACCCAGCACGGACCTGATTTCTTGTAATCTTTTGAATTTTTTTTTCAACATCTAAAATAGCTTTACTTTTATTTTTACATTATAAATATAAATCCAGCTTGAAATACAATTATTTAAGTCAAATATTTTTGATTCACTGAGAGTAAACCACTTAAGTTTCAAATTGATCCTCAATCGATTTCCCTTTAATTGCTGGATACGTTTCTAAAAATTGCTGATTCTTACAGAGATCTTTGCGGTTTGCATCTGTTTGTTCTCGGGCGATTTCGTGCATCCAGGAATCCAAGGTAGGCTCATCTCTTTAAGAAACAAATTTACTTGATCTGATATTACATATTCATTTTTTTATTAATTAGCTAATTTTGCATATTTATTTATTTTATAAATAATTATTATTAGTATAAGATTGAAGTAATTTTTGGAGACGGACTGATAAATGAATTAAGTGGATATTGATGAGGCAATCCAAACCCTAAAAAAAGAGGGATAGCCTCCCGAAACGCCGTTTTATGAATAAAAAGATATTAAATTGAAAGTTTTGTGCCGAGAGTAGCAGAATTTTTATATAATATAATTATAATTTTTATATTGAAGGTAGACAATAAAGAGTGTATCTTCTGCTGGAATTATAAATTTTATTTATTTATAACGAAACTATAGTCTCGTTATAAATAAATAAAATTTATAATTCCAGCAGAAGACACACTCTTTTTTTGACTCCTTCAATAAAAAGATAGTATAAATTATCTTTGTATTTTTTGGACTGCCTCTTCAATATCCACTCAATTATTAGTATTTTAGGTGATATTATCACTAGCAGGAATTGGCTTTTATTCCTATTTGTCTTACTTAGGTTTCATACTCAGAGCTTAATTTGTCTAGAAAGTAGATTCGACGTTCTTGAAAAATTTATAAGATAGCTGAGCTGTTAAAGATGTTGGATGATTTTTATTACATTCTCAAGACGGTATATACAGCTCTTCTGACATGTAATGAAAATCGTCCATAACGGTTCGGATTCAGTAGAAGATAATTTCGTCAATGTTTGCATGATTAGTTTTATATTAGGATTAAAATTGCATTTACTTTATATATTTTACTAAAATTTATTAGTATAAGTAAAGAAAGCAATCATTTATAAATATATCCTAAAAGATAATTTAAATTGAAAGTTTTTGTGCCGAGGGTAGCAGAATTTTTATATATTGAAGGAGACAATAAAAGAGTGTGTCTTCTGCTGGAATTATAAATTTTATTTATTTATTTTTAACGATTATAAATAAGGAATAAATAATGAAAAATGTATATAAAAAATTCTCACTAAAAACATTTTGGCAACAGCGCATTTATTTAATCAGCGAAAGATGCATGCTCTAGATTTTTTCAAAATTATAATTTTCATAAGGTGTAACGTAGGCGTTGATTACATTTGTTAAAAAATAACAAAACGATATTTATAGAAATTTTTGAAAATATTATTATTTTTATTATTATTAGTTCACTCTTTAAAGTATATAAATTTAATTTTTTTTTCTGGATAAGGGTATAGCTAATCATTTTTTACTTTACCATACAGGGTGTATGGTCAAGTATTGTGATCGTGCATGAAATAAGGGTTTTTTTCTTTTTTTTCGAAATAATGATTGTTTTCTCAAAATGTCTGCTAGTCTTGTTATCTGTGCGTTACCAAATTTTTGTGGACGAGCTAGCTCAAAAACTAGTGTGAATATCGAAACCAAATTTCACACGTAGTTTTAGTCCATTGAGATTAAGAGCTGATTAGATTTTGCTGCATATCGACCCAAAATTAAGGGGGGGGGGGTTAAAATTTAAAATTATAATCTTTTCAAACTAAAAAAAAAACAAGAAAAATGAAATATACAATAAAATAAACCTATAATAATGAAAATATTTTTTCTGGGGCCAAAATTAATGGTGGGGGGGGGGGGGCGAAATCTAGGCCATTTTAGCAAACTCAACCAAATTTTGTACACATAATCAGCGGACCCCCTAGAAGTTTAAAAATACAAAAACTAACCACCCAAAATGTATGTTTCTTTCCAGTACTGACATGAGTTAATGTATAGCAATCTTGACATTTTATTGAAAAATAGAATTCAAACCTAATCGCCTTTCATCAACAATATTTTTTAATAAAATATCTTTCTGACAGTGACAACAGGTTAGGTTATTCGCCAACTCGCCCACTTCAATTATTCGGGTACCTACATTAGCACTCTTAGTACACATTTTTTTTCGTTTTTTCCCTCATTCATTACCGCAACAGCTTTTAATCGTTTATTTAGAACTTTTTGATTAATAAATCGACCTTTAAAATGTATTTTATCATTCATTTTATCTGTCATTTTAATGTCATGTATAAATATTCAATCTCTTTCAATGTTGCCAAATTTCTCAAACGAGCACGGGATTGGCTAGATTTGGTACAAAAACAGCAAAAAGTGTTGGCCTTATGAACTATGAATCCTTATTGACTGTTCTATATACTTGAGCATTAACTTTTTGCTGGTATTGTCGCGAAACAACTACCTTAATATATTTATTTTAGTGGAGTTTATAATTTTTCTAATTTTATCACGAGAGACTTAAACAAGTCCACTCTTGTTCGAATCGGAATAAATTTTTCAATTGAATTATTATAAGATTTCGCTTTTTACTATCAGTATATATTTACTTTTATCAAGAGAGGCTTAAACAAGTCCACTCTTGTTCCTATCGAAATAATTTTTTTTAATTGAATTATTATAAGATTTCGCTTTTAACTATCAGGAATTTGTAAAATAACTGGTAATTATTGCAGTTACCGTCAGCCCTCCATCTGAATCAGGTTACCTCATCTTCTATGTCGTATTACAATGGAATCTCGTTACATTAATGTAATACCGTGTTATAAGAGACCTACCTGGATCAAACCAGTACTTTCTAAGTAATTAATATCTATTCTCTTATTATTATTTTTTTATTTGGAATAAAAAAACAATATTCTATTAAATGTTGTTAAATTTTCATTCCTCTTCTTAATTTTTTTCCACCCTAATTGCATAAAAAAACATTTGCTCTAGCGCTGGCGCCGGAAAATGTTTGTTGCTAAACGCTGCAATGTCTTGAACTTTAATGAGCTCCTTTATTTATGTCAATAAATTAAAGAGCAAAAGAGACTCGCTGCCTATTCTAATGTGCTTTGCTAATTAGCAATTTTAAATAAAAGCCAGGGCTTAATGCAGTAGTTTTATCGGCTCGGTGCCTTGTGCATGTTTTTCGAACACCTTTTTGGCCCAAGGATCAAGTCACGAAGTGTTTCGGTCACGTAGGAGCTCCACTTCCGTCCTCTTGTCCAATTATTACTTCGCCTTACATATTCAAAGTCAAACGAGCAGTCTTTCGTTATTGAATACTTATTTATGCTAGGTTTTAATCTTTTTTTTGTTGTTGTCACCGATAATTATAGTTGCTATTAAGCAAAGTTTCGATTTAATTAATGGGGATTCGAAGAAATTTATTTCTCTGATCGCCTTGCGATTTTATTTGATCATACGTAGTAAGACGAAGTATTGTAATTGTGTAGGCAAAAATGGTATTTTTGTTTACTTTTTTGAAATATTTCAATAATAGTTGAAACTATTTTTATGAGAAATAATTATCCTGTAATTAATAAACCTATAAATAAATGAATACTTTTTTAAAACTATTTTAAAGGAGACAATAAAAGAGTGTTTATATACGAGCCCCGTCCCATCTCAATTGGTCCACCAATATTTTTCTTTTTAAATAAAATTATGCTAATTCACTGTAAATTTAATTTAAATATTTATTTTTATTATCATTTGGAACAACATTTTAAACAATTTAAAACATTTTATTGTAACATTTAACTTAAAATTATTTTTTAATTGTTAAAAACATATTTTTATATAAAAAATAGTTCTTTCCTTTTCACGTTTTTTTTTTTTTAAGAATCTTTGAATATGTGAAATAATCAAGTAGGCTTTGCCTTTTTCCAACAAAATAAAGTTTGTTTTGTTTATTATTAGTAAAAATGACTCGTGGAAAGGTTGTTGATTAAAAAATTCGCTCAATTATTATCAATTTATTTAAAAATGGAAAATCAAACGCGGAAATTGGCGATCTAGTTAATTTATCAAAGTTTACTGTCATAAATATTATTATTCGAATTTATAAAACAACGGGTACAATGGCTACAAAACCTCGGTATGCGTCGAAATCCAAAATATCAGATGCTGATAGACGGGCATTGAAGAAGATTATTAGAAAAAACAGGCGTTCGAACTATGATGAATTATCTGTTCTTTGGAGCGATGCTGTGGGGCGAAGTGTTTCAAGATCCACGTGCCATAGAGAAGCCCTTAAGTTAGGTTTTAAATCTTACAAGCTAATTTTATTTCAACTTATTCCAAATTTTTTTTTTTGTAATTTTACTAATTTTTTTATGCGAAAGAAAAAAAAACTCTTGATATTAAAACAAAAGAAAAACCAGCTTAAATGGGCTAAAAGTCACATTAATTGGACGAGTGATGAATGGAATAGTGTCCATTGGAGTGACGAGTCTCGTTTTGAAGTTTGTTTTTGGGGACAATCGAAGCAGAGTCATTCGTCAGAAAAATGAAGCTTTCAATTCAGATTGTTTAAAAAAGAAAGTAAAATTTCCTGTTTCAGTTATAGTATGGGGTTCAATGTCTGCTAGTGGTGTTGGAAAAGTTCACTTCATTGATGGAATTGTAAACACCAATAAATATTTAGAGATTTTAAAAAAACCGTTACTTCCAACAATGGCAGATGCATTGCAGAATAATAATAATTGTGTGTTCCAACAAGACGGGGCGGCCTGCCATACATCAAGAAAATCTTTAAAATGGCTTTCTGATCATAATGTTCCACTTTTGGAGTGGGTGGCAAACAGTCCCGACTTGTCACCAATAGAAACTCTTAAATTGAAAGTTTTTTGCCGAGAGTAGCAGAATTTTTATATATTGAAGGACACAATAAAAGAGTGTGTCTTCTGCTGGAATTATAAATTTTATTTATTTATAACGAGACTATAGTTTCGTTATAAATAAATAAAATTTATAATTCCAGCAGAAGAC
Source organism: Forficula auricularia (assembly GCA_024734495.1). Classification (NCBI taxonomy): domain Eukaryota; kingdom Metazoa; phylum Arthropoda; class Insecta; order Dermaptera; family Forficulidae; genus Forficula; species Forficula auricularia. The sequence goes on from JALMQS010000117.1 coordinate 9,402,151, forward strand.
ACATCTTTTATTGTCTCCTCCTTCAATAGAAACTCTTTGGCACACAATGAAAAAGCTATTACGAATACAACCAGCTAGAAACGTAGTCGATTTAAAACACAAACTTCAAAATATTTGGGATACTTTCACTCAAGATGAGTGTCAAAACTTAATAAGTTCTGGAAGAAATTTAATAAATTAATAAGTACGTTGCGCAAAAGAATTCAAGCCGTAATTAAAAATAAAGGCGACGTCACACAGTGGTAAAGGTTTTCCTTGTTTTTAACAATTAAAAAATAATTTTAAGTTAAATGTTACAATAAAATGTTTTAAATTGTTTAAAATGTTGTTCCAAATGATAATAAAAATAAATATTTAAATTAAATTTACCGTGAATTAGCATAATTTGATTTAAAAAGAAAAAATATTGGTGCGCCAATTGAGATGGGACGGGACTCGTATATACCGGGTGAGTTTTTTATCTTGAGACAGTCTTATAACTCAAAAACAGTGCGTATGAAAAAACGTTTCAAATAAAAGTTTATTTATATCGAGGGGAAACTAAACTACGCTATTGTTTGTTTAACTAGAACAAGCTTTCATGGGTATTTCAAGGTCAAATTCTGTTTTTTAAATAGAAACCTATATATTTTTTTACGGATCTTTAACCTTCAAAATAAGCTGACTTGTTCTGATGGGGCCATCCACTTGAGTTTACCATACAACCTGGCCTCTCACTTATATTTAATATTTAATAAAATTATTTATAATCATGTAGGGGGGGGGGTTAGTTTTTGCATTTTTAGATTACTATGTGCCCACTGATTATGTATACAAAATTTGGTTGAGTTTGGAACAAGAGCCTATATTTTCATTTTTTACCCTACACCCCCCACCCCTACCAATTTTGGGCGGTTAGTTTTTGCATATTTAGACTTCTGTGGTCCCACTGATTATGTATACAAAATTTGGTTGAGTTTGCTCAAATAGCCTAGATTTTTAATTTTTAACCCTCCCTCCACCCCCTTAATTTTTGGTCGATATTCACAAAAATCTAATTAGCTCTTAAACTCAATGGACCAAAACTACGTGTAAAATTTGTTTTCGATATTCACACTAGTTTTTGAGCTAGATCGTCCACAAAAATTTGGTAACGCACAGACTAACAGACAGACAACCAGACAGACTAACTAACTAACTAACAGACATTTTGACCAAACAATTATTATCTCGAAAAATATAATTTTTCGATGTTTACTTATTAGAGCTTTTTTGTAGAGCGAAATGTCATGGTTTCGCTTAATTTTTTTTAATCAAAATAGTTTTAGCCGTTTTGAGATATTTCGTAAAAAAGAAGGAAAAAAAACACTTTTTTCATGCATGATTACAATACTTGACCATACCCTGTATGGCAAAGTAAAAACTGAACAACTTTCATAAGAACAATTTTTTTTATCCGACATCAAATAGACAAATGATTAAATCAATTAGATTAAAAAAAATTATAATAATTATTTTTAACAATTATTCAACTTAATTATCAAAAAATAATGATCAAATATTTAATTATTAAATAAAAAATTTAATAATAATTAATATTTTAATAATTTTTCGACATTTCTCTGTGATATTCCAGAGTATATCCCAAGTCTTCTTGGTTGAATTCCAGTTCCAATTTTGTTATATTGGCCTGTTGTAGTTTCTTGGAAGCCTTTACACTTTCTGTTTTTTTTAACAGACTTACAACTTAATAAAATGAAGTTCGTGAGGATGTATCCCTTTCAGGAAAACGCTCGGCATCCATTTGTCATTTTAATGCCAGCCCCAAAACACTTCTTCCACATTCACCATAAATTAAGACCATTTCAATTCTGTCTTCAAAGAAAAATGCTCCATTTTTTGAGATTTAATTGATTTAATGTTTTGTTTATTTGATTTCGTATAAAAAATAGTTCTTATGGAAGTTGTTTAGTTTTTTTTGTAAATTTAATAAATGAAAACAAAAATATAGTTCTCATTTTAAAAAACAGAAGTTGAACTTGAAATACTCTTGAAAGCTTGTTCTAGGTCGACAAACAATAGTGTAGTTTAGTTTCCCACTCGATATAAATAAACTTTTATTTGAAACTTTTTTCATATAATGCACTATTTTTGAGTTATCAGACTGTCTCAAGATAAAAAACTCACCCGGTATATATAAGAATTTTCTGAAGGTGTGATAACGATGTCGATTTAAAGATCTCTCACTAGCAGGCGCATTATACAGGATGTTTCTAAATTGATGCAAAATAATTTAAGGGGTGATTTTTCATCAAAAATTAACTGGGGTCTCTTATTTAATTTTTTGTTCAAAACCCATTCACATCCAAGTTGCAATCCTCTAAAGTTAGGGCTGCAGCCGTAAGGGGCAACAACGCTAGATTTGGCTGTAACTTGGAGGGGAAGGGGCTATGAACAAAAAATTATATGAAAGCCTCCCCTTGATTTGTGCTGAATATACCAAAATTCAGATGTTTACCTATTAATATTTTTATTTTTCGAAAATTGGTCTAATTTGACTGGACTATTAACCTTCGCAATATTAAAATATATTTTTAATTTTTGTTATTTAATTAACTTTAGATTTGACAGATAGATATGGTCTGCCTCTGGGGGGATTGCAACCCCTAACCCCCCCGTGTATACTCCACTGATATATATATATATTATGATTCCAGCAGAAGACACTCTTTTATTGTTTCCTTCGATTTATAAAAATTCTACTACTCTCGGCAAAAAGAAACTTTCAATTTAAAAATATTTTAATAAAAAACTAGATAAAAAGATGAAAAAATTTTCAAGACTCAAAATTTTACTTATTTGTTTATCTTTTTTCAGCAAACACTTTAAGATAAATAATCGAAACTTTGCACAGGACTAAAGTTTTAGCATAGTCAAACATGTGTTCCAAGTTTCCGCTGATTAGTTACATTTAATTCGATTCCTCCACACCCCGATATTCAGAATTTTTAAATCGAAAGTTTTTTTATGATAATGATGCGAGAAGTGAAGCTCCTATAGATTAAAAAAACAAGAATAACCCAACATATGCATGACTGTAAAGTGTCTAATGTTTTAAAAAATGACAAAACCGTCCTGGCAGCCCATCATTTTGATTCAATTCACCAATTCGAATTTAATGATACTTCGATATTGGATTTCGAACCGATATATTTCAAAAGAACAATAAGTGAAATGTATCACATTTCTTTAAATAACATGGTGAATTTTAGAACGAACACCCAAAATCTAAGCGGCATTTATAGTTTTTCGCTCAACAAATACAAAGATAAAAATAAAAAATAATAATATAAATAAAAAAAAAATTACAAAAATAAATGCAATTAAAAAACGTGGAAGAACCGACTTGAAATCAAAAAGACTAAATTCTATTTTGGTAAACAACTCAAGCTTGAGTTGTTTGCCATAAAAGAATTTACTCTTTTTGATTTTAAGTCGGTTCTTCCACGTTTTCAGTAGAGGTTGCCATTAATAGTCAAAACATCAAAAGTGGAATGCAATAAGGTTATTCCTCTAGTATTAGATAAGAATCGATCGTTATTTTTGATTTTAAGTCGATTCACTCCATGTCTTCAGCAATGGTTACCAATAATAATCGAAACGTCAAAAACCTAATGTAGAATTGTTATTCCTCAAGTATTAGATGAGAATCGATGGCTATTTTCGATTTTAAGTTGATTCCTCTATGTCTCAGCAATGTTTACCAATAAAAACCGAAACGTCAAAAATCCAATATAGAATTGTTATTCCTCAAGTATTAGATGAGAATCAATCGCTATTTTTGGTTTAAAGTCGATTTCTCTATGTCTTAAGCAAAGGTAACGGATAAGAAAACAACGCAGTTGCTATGGTTACTTATAAAATTTCCTCATAAATGTTTACCATTTCACAGCAAGAAGTCTAACCATTCTTACTTAAGTTAGGTTGAATGAGCTATATTAAAACGATCAAATGAATAAATTTTAAAGAATTTAAAATAAAAAATTAAAAATAGTACTATTTTACTCTAGAATAACGTACTTTAAAATATGATATTACTAAAAACGTTATTTAATCTTTTTTTATGGTCCCCAAGGTACTTAATTAGGATATTAAATTTCATCAAAATTGGTTAAGTCATTTTCAAGATATTTAGAAAAAACTAAAAATGTACCGAAATAAAGTACTAATGTTTGTGGACCGATATGTACCAAAAACTAATCAGCGCTTCATTTTGTTAAAATAATGCTAGGTTTTCAATTTCAATTCAATCGGTGCAACGGTCTTGAAAAATTCGTGGACGAAAAAAACGATAACATACATCCATCCATCCATCCCCACGCACTTCCAAAAAAATGGCACTTTTTGGCCTCTCAACGAGATCCCAGGTAATTTTTGGCAAAACCGTCACGTGCTAAAATTCAATCTAATTGAATACTACAATTTTTGACCTTAATTGAGTCCATGGGTTCCGTAGCCTTTACCTGAGGACCCTTTGAAGTCGCGCTTGCCGCGCGACCGATTGCAATACTTTCCCCATGCTTCGCATTGGATAAAGTAAAAAAGGAGAAAAATATTCTATTCTGGTTCAAAACAGGGTTTCCTCATTCTATATGTTATTTCTGTTTTATATCTAAGGAAATTGTTAATATAAAAAAAAAAGAATAAAAAATTGTTTTTGTGAATCTGCAAAATATTTTTTGAAATTTGTGTTCTGATGGTCTTCAATGGTAACGAAGATAATAAGAAAATTTAGACGAATGTGTGTCATGACTATTTGGTAGGTAAATTATTAAATATATGTTTTTTGGAATTGTAATTGTACTTTTGTAACTTCATATTAATAATGTTCTTATAATTGTAGAAGCCCTGAAGAAGTTGGCAAAGTCGACGAAACGTTGGTTGATAAATAAGAAAGTCACGCACAAAAACTTGTCCTTATTTTCCTATTATAAACTTTCAGATTAAGGTAAATTATAAACATTTAAAATCTTTTTTTAAATGTTTTTTTATTTTATATTAATTCGGGGGAGGCGGGGGTATCAAAATAATAATTTAAATTTCCTAATTTTAATCAATTTTATTTGTAATGAAATATTAGTTGGTTTTAAAATTAAAAGAGTCACCTCGCGTTGGCATATAGTAAACTATTAAACTGTACTAGATGAAGGAGCAGGTATCAGCCAAAGATGGAATCACTGGGTTCAATAAAACACCTATTTCATTCTTAAACTTTTGGGTCCAGGCACGTTATAAATTCTCATGAAGCTAAAAAAATTTTATTTTTCACAAGGCTTGGTTCGATCACATATGTATACCTCATTTTGTGTATAACTCCTAATTGACTGAAGATGGCCAAATAAAATTCAGGCCGAAACGTCTTATTAAAGGTTTTTATTGAACCCAGTGATTCCATCTTTGGCTGATACCTCCTCCTTCATCTAGCACAGTTTCATCACAGCCACGAACTCTAACAGTAAACTATTAAACATTTATTTTCTAATTTAATTATCTTAAGGGTAATTCAATTTCTTAATTAATAAAAATATATGTTATTTGTAATAAACTATTAGCGGGTCTTTCTTAAAATAAATAAAATATTTAAGTTAATTGAAATTTCAAATTGCTTATTTACTTATACATATATTTTGACATCGCCTTAAAATCATAATAAAATTATTTTAACCAAAAGTTGAAGAGCTAGAGACCGAAATCTCTCCAGGATTTTCGCATTGATAATCAAAAATTTTACCACCAGAACTAACTTTCAAAGACTTTCTGTTCTTGAATTGTTAGTAATGTAACCCAGACATATAGACACGTAGTCATAAAAAATCTTTTCTTAGGATTTCAGACATTTTGAAACACATATGAGAAAATAAACTGATGTGGCCATCCACATGACTTTACCATACACCTGCATTCTCTTATTTAACAGTGAATTAAAATAATTTATAATTATTTACGGAAGAACTCTCCTCTTAATTTTGGGCCCATTAGGAATTAATAATATCTCCTTTAAATTATGAGACTAATTCTATTAAAAATATCAGCTTTTTTGTTTTTCAATTATATTATTTTTAAACGCCCTCCCCTTCTTTTTGGTCCATCTTTCATCTATTAAATTCACAAGTCATTTCATAGTCATTTTCATAATGTCGTATAGCGTGCATATTATGCAATTGTCGTACAAATCGATTAAAGGGTCTAGAACTTTCATAATAAACTGATAATTTTATTTTATTTTAAGCCCTTCCCCAATTTTGGACCCCGAAAAAATAATAACTATTTTTTATTATAGGTTCATTTTATAGTATATTTGATTTTTCTTGGTTTTAATTAGTTAATTTTTAACTTCTTCCTCCCTTAATTTTTGGATCGATTTCAACCAAAATCTAATCATCCCTTAAGCTCAATGACTAAAATTAGATGTGAAATTTCGTTTATAATCAAAATAGTTTCAGCCGTTTTTAGAAATATAATCAGCTCTTAATCTCAATGTCCCAAAACTACATGTGAATTTTCGTTTTGATATTCACACTAGTTTTAGCTAGTTCGAGCAAAATAATTTCGTAACGTACGCTCAGGCTAACTGACTAACTAACAGACATTTTGACAAAACAAGTTATTATCTCAAAAAATATAATTTTTTCGATGTTCACTTATTAGGGATTTTTTGTAGATCAAAATGCCCTAGATTTGCCCAATTTTTTGAATCGAAATAGTTTCAGCCCTTTTTGAGATATTTCAAAAAAAAGAAGCGAAAAAACCCCACTTTTTTCACGTACGATTACAATACTTGACCATAAACTGTGTGATAAATTAAAAAAGAAATTGATTAAATTTATTTTTCTAAAAAAGGCCACATATCTAAAAAGATCTGTCTATTTGTTATAAATTGATGTTGGATAAGCTACGAAGATCAAAAAGACAAGTCAAAAAAAGTTTTAGTCGAATTCATAAGGAGGGTTGATGAATAATTACTGGTTGAACAATAGTGCTAACTTTAGGGGTAATTTGTATTATTCTAGAAAGACTCTTTCACTTGGGATAGAACGAGACTCTTCAGATTTAAAGAGAGTAAAGTAATAGTCAATTATTCCACTAGACTCAAATACGACTAAATTAAAAATGCAAATAGACAGTTTTAAAGTGAATTCTCTTTTTAATAAATCAATTATAATTATAAATTTTACTTACTAAGCTCAGCTGGAGATCATAAACCCCTGGATAACCAAAGCATTTAATTCAGTAATTTTTGGCTTTTTTATGCTTAGGAATGTCTTTTGTATCTGACTGTATCTCTGGATTCAAATACTCTCGATAATTCAAGAACGGATACTCGTATAAATTTTTATGGTGTCAAAATTTTTGAGGTTTCTTAATCAAAAACTGATTATATTTTGGGCTTAGTAGGTTCACAAATTTCAGTTTAAAAATTCAGAAAATTCAAATGCTCAGAATATAGAGAGCTGAAATTTATCACACATATTGGACTATTGAACCAAAATTCAACTTTAGCTTAAAATAATATATAAATGCTCGTCGGGCGGCTAGAGTATTGAAATCGAATATTGAAATGAATTTCACACATGATAACTTGTTTACAATGCTAAGAAACATTCTCGAAATGATTGGACTCGCCTAGCTTCTACGCAGCTTTCAACCTAAGCCGAATTAGTTGCCTAAATACATGCGCACTTGAATTTCTCAAATTAACCATCTTAGTACCTGCTACTTCTCACCCGCTCTTCTTTTTCTTCATCTTCTGGTGCTTAATCCGTTCAGCGAATATTAGCTATCATCCTAGCTATAATCGTTTTGTTGACGGCAGCACGAAACAACTCTAACGAAGTCTTCCCTTTAGCTATGATGTTTGCTCTTTTTCCTGGTCCCCGTAGACCGGCTATTTTACCCTGTATAATAGGGTAAAATAGCTGGAGGAATTGATATAGAAGAAGAATAAGCTGGAGGAATTGATATAGTATTTCACACTTTGAAAGCCCCAAACCGTCTCAAAAACTGTTCGCATCGCAATCATTAAAAGTATGTTATAACCTCAATACCAAATTGTAAATTATTACTCCAAAAATTTCGGAGAAATTATGATGAAGATGTGATTTTCTTACTCTTCCTTTTTCACCACTTTTTTTATCTTTCATCTGAGCCTCTCTTGTGGGGCACGTCCTACATTTTGAAAGTCATTGCTTTAGGGATTATCTTAACTTTCAATTAATTCTCCATATTTTAAGAAAAATTTCAAATGATTTTCTTCAACTTAAAAAGATGCATTTGTTTTGTGACTAGGGAATAGCTTAGTTTGGTGGAATCTGAGTTACCATGGTTACTCTTATCTTACACTTACACTCAAATTATTTTATATTTATATGTTGCAGTAAAACCCCGTATTTTAGTAAGAACGGGTTCTTGCTATTTAAAACGGGTTTCACTGAATATCTTTGTCTCAACTAGAGTTTACTGATGTTGGTTGTATTTAGTTCAAAGCGTCTAGAATCCTCATTTTTGAACTTTCACCTCATTTTGGGTGTTTATTTGCAAAATATTTGAAACGAAAATCTCCAACATTACATCCTTTACAACTTTGCTTCTAGTTTTTGAAATTTTCGCTTAAAATTTTTTGAAATAAACACCCAAAATGAGGCGGAAGTTCAAAAATGAAGATTCTAGACCTTTGAAACAAACTCAACCAACATCACTAAACTCTAGTTGCCACAAAGTTATTCAGTGAAACGCGTTTTAACTAGTAAGAACCCGTTCTTACTAAAAACAGGTTTTTACTGCAACATATACTAGTATATATTTCTAATTAAATTTTAGAGAAAATCCAATTGAGAAAGTTTCGAAGGATCCCAAGAAAGAGATAGAGGGAGAGTGTGCGGAAATTGATGTCTAAACCAACATTTACTCAAACAAGCCTGGTAAAAATATAGACTCTAAATGGTGTTTTTCTCTATTCAACTATCAGTTCTTTTAAATTTCACTATTAATGAGAGATTCTGCATTTCTATAAACTAAACTATACACACTATTTTCATTTAGACATTTAGAGTGAACAGTTATTTTTTAATAAATCTGCATTAGAAAAATTAATTTACTTTATCCTTTGCCATTATAACGACTTGAACTTGGAGTTTTTTCCGAGGCCCCTTGCATAAAGGGGTCCACTACAAACAGCAACAAGCCAGGCACACCACTATTGACTTATGCCTCACTATTCAAAGACCATTTACTTGATAGTGGCTATATTGTCAATGTTGTAACAGAAACATATTTCAATCATGTGATCGTGCAATTAGCTATAAAATAAGTTGACCTTATTAACTAGAAATAAAGACATATTATGTTTCTTATGAAATTAAAAATATAAGTAGAAATACAAAAAAATTATGTTTTATGATATTAAAGAAATGTATATTTGAGATAAATAATTAATAATACATAAAGAGCAATCAATGAGGTTTGATTTGCTTGATGCAGAAATAAACATAAAACTTTATATATAAAGACCAAATATAAATATTAGTATATATAATTTATTTGATTGAAACTATAGTTTCGAAGATTTGGCTTTCATTATTATCCGTCTTTTATATAGAAATATTTCTTATGGGTTCATTTATCCGATTTGATATAGAAAAATTCGATTTATTTTTATAGCAAACTACCCACATAATAAAAGATTCTAGTTGTGAATTAACAACTCTGCTACTCTCGACAAAACAAAATTTTTTAAGGGAAAAATAATTAATGAAATTATGTACATATTTTTACTTTACCATACAGGGTATGGTCAAGTATTGTAATCGTGCATGAAAAGTATTTTTTTTTGCTTCGCTTTTTCGAAATATCTCAAAAACGGCTGAAGTTGATTTTTGATTATAAACGAAATTTCACATGTAGTTTTCACGCATTGAGCTTAAGGGATGATTAGATTTTGGTTAAAATCGAACCAAAAATTAAAAAATTAAATAATTAAAACCAAGAAAAATCAAATATACTATAAAATGAACCTAAAATAAAAAAGAGTTATTATTTCTTTCGGAGGCCGAAATTGGGTTAAAATAAAATAAAATTATCAATATACTAGTATCTAAGTTCTAGACCCTTTAATCGATTTGTATAAAAATCGCATAATAGGCACCCTATACGACCTTATGAAAATGACTATGAAATGACTTGTGAAATTGATAGTTGAAAGATAGTCGAAAAAGAGGGGCATGTCGTTTAAAAATAATTTAAAATAATATAATTTAAAAAAAAACAACAAAAAAAGCTGATATTTTTAATAGAATTAGTCTCATAATTAAATAGAGATATTATTAATTCCTAATAGGCCCAAAATTAAGAGGGAAGGGTTCGATTCGTAAATAATTATAAATGATTTTAAATAAAAGAGAGGGGAATTATTCTATTTTTGAATTATTTTTATAGCATCTTATTCTCTAAACAAATGAATTTTTCGAACGTAGGCATGATGAAATCGCATTTTGTTTTACAATAAACTATCTAATCACCCTTTAAAATCTTAAACACTAAATTAGAAAACCCTGTATTTATTACAAGATGAAGGCTCACTGGGTTGAAATAATTTGAATGGTCCATTTCCTTCTTGAGATTAAACATGTAGTAATAATAACTCCAAAAGACAATGAAAAATATGAATTGCAAGACGCTTAAAGCGTGGTTTAATTATTATATTAATTAAAAGTGATTTTTTTGCTCCAATACTATGTAATAATATTAGATAAAAAATTGATATCTAAAAGTTCATGTTAAATTTATTTTCACTTATCTTTAACTGATAATTTTCTTTTTTATTTTAATAAAAATATTTTTTTATATTTTCTGTTTTAGAGAATCGAGCCCACCTAGAGAAATGCATTCAAGATAAGCGGAATTCGAAACGGCATTTTTTTCATTTGAGTGGCGGAAATCGACCAGTGTAGAAAGGCAGCCTTTCTTCCGAGGTAAGAAGAGCAAATTGAATAAACTCTAATTAATATTGATACATCATTAATACATTAATTAGTATAAGTCATATTAATATTACAAAATCATATTATAATCATAATGGCTTAACTCTCAGCATGAAATCTTTATCTTTTATCGAAAATAGTTGAATAAAAAATAAAAGGCAAATCATTTGGTTAATATATCAACAAACTAGTTAATTATTAAAGTTGTTATAGGGAAATAAGGACTATATTTTTTATGCAGAAAATTTATATTGCATAAAAAAATATAGTCCTTATTATCCTAAAACAACTTTAATAATTTAATCGATATACATAATTAATCAAAATAATAACTAGTTAATTATATTTCTTAATTTCAATGTTAATCTATCCGATCGGCTATTTGAACATTTGATAAATAATAGACAAAATATTAAAAATTAAAAAGACTCATTATGAAGTTCAATCTTTCGAAACTATAGTCTCTAACAAATAATATATATATAATTTATTTGTAGAATTAATTTTCAATGATTGAACTTCATAATCTTTTTAATTTATATTTATAGAGAAGCAGTGAAATTAAGAAATGTAATTTACTCAGTGGCGTGCCGTCCATGGATGCTGTGGATGCGGCGCATCCCTAAAATTTCAAATATTTATAGTATTTTCATAAATTCAGGAGGATCTTTAAATTTTCAATTTACTATCCTTTTGTTCAAATATTTCTATTTTTTGTTTTGAAAAGTATATTGGTTCTCGAAATAAAATAATTTTCAACTCAGGGACTGTGGGAGTTTAAGTCAAAAAATTTAATTTCTGACTCCTATCCTCACTCACACAAAGCAGTATCCGTTTGGGGCGAGAGTCCCAAAATATATTTTTAAAAAATCTGTCTAAAAAAATTTTTATTTTAATATATAACTTACATAAAGACAACATTACAAAATTTTACATTTTCAATACTAATAAAGTAATTTTGAACCACTTAAAAATGTTTAAATCAAATTGAATCCAAATTTTTATGTGGTATTAAGAAAATATCAAAAAAACATCCCTATTGACAATCATGCTTTTTTTAAGTAATATAACATATTAAAAAATTCGCAAATCAACTCTTATTAATTTATTAAAAGGAAATTGAAAAAAAACTTTAATTATACACTTTTATTGATATATCCGCCTATTAATAATCTATTTAATGAAGTAAAAACCTCTCTAATTAAAATTTGTCCGCCCCAGCTGACCTTGATCATAACTATTCCTTAATCCTTGAATAAATCCTAAGACTGCTTTGACTTAACACCCTGAAATTTAAAGTATTTTTACTCGTTGATTATGACTTCTATATCCAATAATTTTTTTTTCCACCTTCATATCATTCTTCTTATAACTTTTTTTCGAATTATACCTCCAATTTCATTTCTTAGATATTTTTTCCATTACCTACCTTGAAAAAGAAAATGGAAACGCCTGATCTCAAGTTATGCTTGGCACTCGTGAGTCGTAGCTTCGTCGACCCCAGAGATGGGGGATAGAGCCTGGAATGAGTGGGCTAATCCCTGAGGGAGATTAAGGGAACCCCAAAACAGACGCCTTTTTAACCCTCTGCTCACCTGCGTCGCCGTCAATAAAAACAGCCAGCTCTCTCCATATGCGACACATTGCAAAGTGATTGATGGCTTCAAAATAATGTCAATCTTTCAAAATATATTTAATACAGTCATATTTATAAACAAATTAATCATTATATAGTAGATATACATATATTTCTTAAAACATTAGACAAAGTGAAAATCTCATTTACGAATGACATTTTTACAGAATGATTTATAAGAAGCCAAGTTAGTCTATAATATATTCGAGAGAAAAGTCACTAAATGCTAAGCGATCAATTACTATTATTATACGCTTAGACGACGGACTGATCTCTTTGATCTCATGGAAGTCACTGATTGGCCGTTCTTAGACGTTAAATAAATATGGATGAGTTCAAAAATCATTTAAAATTTAAAGTTTTCAAAAAAAAATACTAGAAAGCTATTTGCCCTAGAAGTGTCCCCATATTTAAAACGAAAGGTATGACTAAATGCTAATGACCCCAAAATTTAGTGGAAGGGGGTTCTTTCGTAAATGATTATAAATTATTTTATTAATTATCATCTACTATTATATTACGCGACAAAAAAACATTTTGACATGTTTTCAATCTTGACAATACCAGTGGCGTACCAGGACGTGCCTCCTGGGCAGCAAAATACCCGCCGGAAGCGGGCTTCTCAGCTGGTAATCCTATAATACAGAAGTGTCAAATCTTTTGGCTTACACAGGCCATATTTGAAGAAAAAAAATTGTCTCGGGCCGCGAATAAAATATTATAATTCTATTAATATTTGTTATTCAAAAAAGATAGTTAATAATGTGCAAATAAGAACTTTATTTTTTTTAGCTCATAGTGAGCTTCTAATTTTACTTTTCGTAAATTTTTACTAGAAAATAGTTTCTCGTATATGTAAATACATACCAACACACTTACAAATAGTGATATTATGTATTAGTATATGTTTATATATTTTCCTGGCTAGATAATTAATATAAAATTCTAATAAAAAGAGACAAGGACACTTTTGTCCGTCTCTTGATTTAAAATAAAACAATAAAGATAGGAGTAAATAGATATTTTATTTAATATGGATTTACTATGAGTTAAGGATACTGGGTCACTTATTTCACATTAAAATTAAAAAATTAAAAGATATAAAATTTTTTTCTTTTTCAATATATATATTTCAGGCTATCAACCCATCTTCAGGAAATACAGAAGGTAACCTTCTGTATTTCCTGAAGATGGGTTGATAGCCGAAATATATATTGAAAAAGAAAAATTTTTTATATCTTTTAATTTTAATGTGAAATAAGTGACCCAGTATCCTAACTCATAGTAAATCCATATTAAATAAAATATCTATTTACTCTATCTTTATTAAAGATGTTTCACCTTGCACCAACACCACAATCTCTACTGATTAATAAAACAATATTCAATTTTTCTTTCAGATCCATATCTAATTGTTTGTTAACATTCAATAAGAAAGTTTGCAAGTAAAAAATTTATTTCTAATGAAAACGAAGACGAAAATAGACCAAAATAATGATGAAAATATAATTTTAGTATTTTTACTCTTCTCATTGAGCTAAAAATTGCAGTAAGTGAAAATAATAGAAGTTTTTTTTCACTTAATAAAAAAAAATGTTTTGATTTAAAGTACTGCTGTTCTGAATAAATAAGCCTTAAAAATAGAAAATAGGGAAAATATTTTTCGGAGATTTCAAATGAATCTCAAAAAGTAGATATTTTTTGAATGCATTGTCACAAATTATACCAAGAAACCGGTCTAAAATTTTAGCCAAAATATTCTGTGATTTTTGCCACTGTTTTAAACCAGGGGTGTCCAACCTTTTGGCTTACACGGGCCGCATTTGAAGGAAATAAAAATGCCTCGGGCCGCATATAAAATTTACTAATTCCATTGATATTTGTTAATAAATGAATATAGTTTATAATGTAGAATAATGATATCGTACTAGATGAAGGAGGGGTATCAGCCAAATATGGAATCACTAGGTTCAATAAAACACCTTTAATAAGACGTTTCGGCCTTAATTTTATTTGGCCATCTTCAGTCAATTAGGAGTTATAAACAAAATGCGGTACATATGTGATCGAACCAAGCCTTGCCAAAAGTACATTTTTTTTAGCTTCATGTGAATTTATAAATTCATTAAAATTTTTGGGGAGATTTTCCAATTTCTTAATATTTTAGAAAAATAATAATAAAAAAAAAGTTACCAGGTTAAATTGTGTCAGATACCTATCTTTCTTTTTCAGTAACGTATAAATCTCAATGTTTAAATGAAATTTATAATTTTATCAAGGGCCGGATTCATTGCTGTGCTGGGCCGCGGGTTGGACAGCCCTGTTTTAACCGACTTCAAAAAAGGAGGAGGTTCTTAATTCGACTGAATTTTTTTTTCTGTCTATGTTACCTCATATCTCCGCCAATTGTGAACCAATTTTGATGATTTTTTTGCATTGGGTTCAGTCTAGCTTCCGGGTGTTTTTTTTTCATTGGTATTGGACCTTTTTTGATATGTTTGTTCAGGCATAACTTCTTTGTTTATGAACCGATTTTAATGATTCTTTTTTTATTGGAAAGATGGTACCTTAGGGGTGGTACCATATTAATTTGATCAAGTTCTAAAGATATGATCAATGACGAAATAACGTAAATCTCCAATTCTTATGATCAAATAATCGAAATTATAATAAATAAAATCTTTTATAAAAATCTTAAAACATTCATTTAAAACCCACAAACGTTTAGAGAGAATTTCTATATTTATTAATTGAATTTTTTTATCATTTTCTGATTCATTCGCCCGACGCTTTCTCTTACGAGATGCATGCAAGGTATTATATTAAGTGTCTATTAATAACATCACTAAAAAGACAAAAATAAAAATAATTTTTATAAAAAAATAAAACCGACTTCCAAAAAAATTAAATGCAACAAATAAAATAATAATAACTCAAAAATAAAATAAAATACACTAAAAGGTATAAAATAATTATCTTATTTAGTTACAACTAAACGACGAAATATTAACATGAAATTACTTTTTGAAGTCGGTGCCAAACATATACATTTTATGAATCTCACTCGACGGATCTTACTTAGTATGTTTGGCGGGTACGCTCACTTATAGGTATAGTTTGTTTGGCACCGATTTCAAAAAGTAATTTCGTGTTAATATTTCGTCGTTTAGTTCTAACTAAATAAGAAAATTGTTTTATACCTTTTAAGTATTTTATTTTTATTATTTTTATTTCTTGCATTTAATTTTTTGAAGTCGGTTTTTATACAAATCAAGTCTTAAATTTAGCGTTGCTTTTTCCAAAATTCAACTATAAGTGCAAAGATAGTTAATATAAAATAGCTAACTATAGCTTTTCATCAACTTTTTCAAATAAGCCTATATATGTACTATATGTATAGGGAGACGAAAATGAGGTCGAGGAAGGCGATATCAAATTTCTTCCTTGAACTTTACCTCTCGAACTTCTTTTGTGCTCTGCTATGCAAACCATCCACATTTAATTACATTCCTTTCGTAGAACACATTCAACAAATATTTTTTAAAAATACAGAACTACATTATTATATATATATATATATATATATAGAGAGAGAGATAGAGAGGGAAGATGTAAATAAATTTATATATACTTCCTTACTATGTGAATTCTTCTTGGCAAGCCAATTCTCGCTTTATTAAATTCCAAGTCCCTCTGTCAACACTGGCCCTTAGCCCTTAGCCCGGCCATACTTCTTCGGCTGCTTTTTGCTAGTCCTCCTCTGGTCTATATGTCTCCGGTTCCAGTTCCTACATTTCCTCATGTTTACCTTACATCCCATCTTGTCTCATAGAATCAGATATTCTCTCATGTCATTATCTATCCTTCAATCTTTAATGAATTCGATGTTTAATTGAAAATTCTTTAATTGAAATCGTAGGGAGTTGAATGAGATTTAAATATAAATAGAGTTTTCTCCTTTAATGTGCCAAACGTTTCGTAATTTTATTTTTGACTTCTTCAGTGGATCACTAAATAACTCAATTGTCTGATGTTGCTGAGATAAAACATATCAATAAATTCAAAATTAAATATTAAGTACTTTGAACACCGAGCGATGCTCGGTCATTTTTGCTTAAATTAAAAGCGATATATTAATATTATTTTTAATTTTAAATTCAAGTAAAAAGATTAATTTTATTATCAGCTAAAATAAAATAAAATTGAAATAAAATATAATTTTTGTTGTGCCAACGTTATGGCCGTCATCAATACATATCACTGTGCACAAAGTTTTGAATGTAATTGCAATTAAAAACAATACTTGACCGTACCCTATATGGTAAAGTAATAATATTAATATATACGGTGCCATGAATATCAAATGGATGGATAAAATTACAAATGAAGAAGTTCTTGTAAGAATCGGAGAAAGAATAACCATGTGGAAGAGGTCAGATGATGGGGCACACACTGAGACATGGGGGACTGCTTGGGGTTGTCTTGGAGGGGGAGGTGGGAAAGAAAAGGGGAAGGCCCAGATCAGAATATTTCATCCAAATAATTGGGGATATGGAATGCGAGACATTTAGAGAGGTCAAACAGCTGGCGGGGACAGAGCCGAGTGGAGACGGGTGGTTGCATCAAACCAGTCGTAGGACTGTATACTCAATGATGATGATACGGTGGTTCTTTTATTGACAGTTTTAAATCCCGAAGAGGTACGATCCTTTGAATTGTCGGATTTTTTAAGAGAATGAAATTGATATTCTAATAAATTATTTTATAGAAAAATACCTTTAATTAATTAAATTGGCAAATTCTAATATATAATAATATGTATTTGTAATGATCGGTTTGTGGGATTTAAAATTAAAAAACCAATTAATTATTAAAAGGAAATTGAATAAAAATGTAATTATACATTTTTATCGAGACAACCACCTGTGAATAATTATTTCAGTTAACAAAAATTCCATCAAAAACAACTTAGCCGAAGATGAGACCGTGACAGATCGAATTGTCAACCCAAAAAGCTCTTAACCCGTGAATTGCATCCAAATCGTTAGAGCCGTTTCGAGAAACCGATTTTCTATATATATACAAGAATTGCTCGTTTAATATAATAAGATAAGATGTGTGTATGTTTATTTACATCAATCAGAGGACAACCTCATTGATTTCTCTTTAAAAGGAAACGTGTTTATTTTCGACCATCCCTTTTAAAACAAGTTGTGATAATTCGGATTGCTGTGCCTAAGCGGATGCTTTAATGTTTAACTAGAATAAATTGACCCAGCGCGAACATTTTTCTTGTTAGCCTCGCTCTTCTTCTTCTCCGTTTTTTCTTCTTTTCCTTTTTTTTATTTTCATCTCCGGTGCAGACGCACAACGACAAGGATAATGTCTGCAGATCCATCACGCCAGTCTGCTGATGTAGTTGTTCAATTAAATGCTATCGCTCCAGTCGTTTTCATGCAGCCATTTATCATAAATCTTCCCAAGTTGATGGAACAAAAAATTGGTCCTTATAAACTCCACTGAGAATATATCAGGTATTTGAGCCACGGTAATGTCTACACAAATTTTCTTCGGATTTTCCCTCGAGAGATGATTTAAAAAATATATTGGATATATTAAAATGAATCGTATATCTTCTTCTTTATTCTTTTATCTAAATATACAGAGACAGGTAGAAAAGTCTTGTTTTTAACCGCCTTGAAAAAGTAACGTAGCAATTACATGAATATATATATATATATATATATATATATATTTATATTTATGTATAGGCTCATTGGGCGAAAAAAACATCTACAACGCGTTGTGGATAACTCAAAAAGACCTTTCATCTTATAAATCTAAGGAACAAGGCGACAAATGTTGGTAATAGGAAATGACAGTCAAATTTAAAACAGCTTGAATTAACAAAAAAAAAAAATAGATTTCTATTAGGGGCTAGTCGTATTAATCGAAAAGCTATGAAATAAACCTAATGTTATTTCTATTCCATCTATCCATAATAGTGCAAGATCTCGACTTATTTCGACCTTCACCTATCGAGTTTCCTGATGAAATTAATATTTTGATAATATAATGTATTAATAAACAAAACTTGATAGGGTCGACATCCAACTTACCTGCATAGCTATTTTTGATAAAAAATAAAATAAAAATAATTAATTAATTCGCAATAAAATTATCTACATTTTCATATATAACAATAAAGGAAACTCTATAACTACAAAATACTAATTCGAAGTTACCTGTTGATACCCTGTCTACCTGGACTTATGCAGGGAAAAAAGATGGCGACCCAACTTTGGCATTTTATATACATATTTTACTCTCGATTGTTAATATATTTATCCGGAAACTCGATAACTACATTTATGTAATAAAATTAACAACAATTCTTTTATTAAAAATAGCTATGCAGGGAAATTGGATGTCGACCATATCAAGTTTTGTTTATTATATATATTATCAAAATATTAATTTCATTAGGAAACTCGATAGGTGAAGGTCGACCTAAGTCGGGATCTTAGACTATAATGTAGGATACATCTTACATTGATAATAAAATTTTACCACTCTCATATTTTTACGTTTTTCCCTGAATCTTTTGCAAATTACATAACCACTTCTTTTTACGGTGAAGAATTTGAATTGGAAACCTTCAATTTAAGAAGACATTATTTAATCTCGAAAAGTTTCTGGACACACTTAAAAAAAGCAAGACTTAATATTACTCCGCTTGAGACTATCAGCAATACATATTGTTTAAGATATAAGATTCTATTTTCTGTATATATAAAATATAAGGTACCAAAGAAAAACATAAATACATAAAATAATTTTTCTAGTTATTAGAAATATTTTTTTGTATTATTGGAGATTATGTTAGATATACACTCATGTATATTATGTTTTAAATTTTTTTGTCAGTATCTGTACCATCTACTCATTTTGTTATAAAACTGGTATAATAATTCTCTCTATTTATTTTTATGTATATTATAATTATAGAAATTCCTGTGGAGTTTATATAATCATCATTGAATAGACAATTGGATGTTGATGAAGGCAGTCCAAGGTGGTTGTAAAAAATAAGACTATATCGGTTTTATTATTTTACATTTATTCGATAACCGACATTTCGGAGATTTACTCTCTCCTTCTTCAGGGTAACGAAAAGTCAATGAAAGTATATCAACTCATAATTACTTCCTGTCTCCTTTGACAATGCCAAGAAAAACATTATAAAATTTAATCTCGATGGAAAAAGCAATTCATCATTGAATAGTTTTAATATATTTTTAATACTATTTTATTCTGTATATTTTATTTGTGTGTATCTATATTGTGCTATGGATATGCATGTAATACATATGTTTATAAAAAAATAAGAAATTCGCGTCGTGGCTCCCACTACGCGTTGTGGTTATTAAGAAAAGCCACAGCGCGTTCTGAACTTTAGCTGATGCAACAATGATACAACGGACAGGTTGCTAACTTGTCAACGGGAGCATTTCAAACATCTGTCGAGTTTGTATTCAATTGTTATTCATTCTTGAATGCCATTTCCGAGTGTGAACATCTGTACGATAATTATGGCTAGTAAAATGAACATATTTTATGATAAATTAAGTGAGTTAGTAAAGACAAGTACTGATTGCAGTTTTTTACTGAGTGTCGACATAATATAGTTGTACCTTCCATTGGACGAATGGACTACTCTCCAATAGGCGATGCATCATATAGATTCACAAATTATTTATAGGTCTAATACCAACAAAAATCATTTGTATAAAAATCATAATAAAATAATAATAATAATTATTATTATACCGGGTGAGGTTTTTTATCTTGAGACAGTCTTATAACTCAAAAAACAGTGCATTATATGACAAAAAGTGCTCAAATAAAAGTTTATTTATATCAAAGGGGAAACTAAACTACGCCATTGTTTGCCGACCTAGAACAAGCTTTCAAGGGTATTTCAAGGTCAAGTTCTGTTTTTTAAATGGACACTTATATTTTTCTTTACATAGAATAAATTTACAAAAAAATAAACTGCAACGGATCGTTGCTAAACTTTATCCAAATTCATTTGAAATATTAATATGTTCTAGAGTAAAGTACTTTAAAATATAATTTTACTAAAAACTTTATTTAACCTTTTTTGTGGTCCCCAAGGTACTTAATTAGGATATTAAATTTCATCAAAATTGGTTAAGTCATTTTCAAGATATTTAGAAAAAACTAAAAAAGTACTGAAATAAAGTACTAATGTTTGTGGACCGATATGTACCAAAAACTAATCAGCGCTTCATTTTGTTAAAGAATGCTAGGTTTTCAATTTCATTTCAATCGGTGCAACGGTGTGGAAAAAATCGTGGGCCAAAAAACGATAACATACATACATCACATCCATACGCACGCACTAAATGAAAAAATCGCACTTTTTGGGCTCTCGACGAGACCCCTTGTAATTTTTGGCAAAACCATCACGTGCTAAAATTCAACCTAATTGAATACTACAATTTGTGACTTTAATTGAGTCCATGGGTTCCGTAGTTTTTACCTGAGGACCCTTTGAAGCCACGCTTGCCCCGAGAGCGATTACAATACTTTCACCCATGCTTCGCATTGGATAAAGTAAAAAAAAATTTGAATCAATTAGATCTCAAAAACAATCAAATATTTTAATTATTAAATAAATAATTATTAAATTGAAAAGTGACAACAATGAAAATAAGAAGTGTTTATAATGATCTTAAAGCTTCATTTATACCCAAATTTAAGAGATTATTTTCTTCTTAATAGATCTATTTAAAATTCTTGAGCTTAAAAATGTTTATTTCTCGTGTCAATTCAGTAGATAGTTATATTGTATTATCATAATAAAAATAGAGTATTTTTTTGTTAAAGAAAGATGTTTCATCCAGAAAACTTGCGATACACTCTGGAATGTCACAGAACATTGTCTGAAAATTATTAAATTATTAATTATTATTAAATTATTTATTTAATAATTAAATATTTGATCATTATTGTTTGATAATTAAGTTGAATTATTGTTAAAAATAATTATTAGGATTTTTTGAAATCTAATTGATTTAATATTTTTGTTTATTATTTTGATTATTTATGTCCATCGATTAAATTAGTAAGTTGTTGTAGGGAAATAAGGACAATAGCTTATGCAATATGCCTATAATTTATAAGCATAAAATAAAAATACTTGCATAAGCTATTGTCCTTATTTTCCTAAAACAACTTATTATTTTTTATTTGATGTCGTATAAAAAAAATAGTTCTAATGAAAGTTGTTCAGTTTTTTTTCTAGATTAAGAATATGTACAGAAACATATAGGTTTCTATTTAAAAAACAGAACTTGACATTGAAATACCCTTGAAAGCTTGTCCTAGGTCGACAAACAATAGTGTACTTTGGTTTCCCCCTTGATATAAATAAACTTTTATTTGAAACTTTTTTCATATAATTCAATTTTTTTGAGTTAAAAGACTGTCTCAAGATAAAAAACTCACCCTGTATATACAATATACATATATAATATATGAGGCATTCCACGACAAATCAGACGGTTTAAAAAATTTTAATTTTTGATTTCCTTCATTTTTTGACATTTTATACCTACCCGTCAAAAAACTTTTCCTAGTAAATTTTGAATTTTTTTGATAAGCGGTTTAAAAGATCGAATTTCGGGTTTTTCGCTCATAACTTCTTCAAAAATGGTCCAAATTCAAAATTTATTTTTGAATTTTTTGTTTTTACATACTTTAAAAAAAATACAAAAAATTATATAAAATTTAAATTTAGGGAACGAAGACAAGATTAATTTTATTACAGACAAAAGGATCAGCCGGGGCTCGAACCCGGGATCTTTGCATGTGTACTGCAATGCTTTGTCATAAGAGTTTTATCTCCTATATCCACTAAGCTACTGATCCCTGAACCCAAACTAATACCTTTTGTCTATATGAATTATGGAATTTCTTTTTTAATCCTCTCCTCGTTCATTTTTCGCAGCGTAGGCCTTGATTCATTAATTAAACAATTAAATATTCCAGCGCCTCCCAATCGATCGCAGACCCCAAAGATCGAAAATAATTTTCTCTTCACCAGGGGGGCGTGTAAAGATAATTAATAACAAATTTAAATTTAGGGAACGAAGACAATATTAATTTTATTACAGACAAAAGGATCAGCCGGGGCTCGAATTATTTAAAATGTTTTTATATGCGATTTTTGATTTTGAAAATTTTAATCTTGTTTTTGAAAATGTAGGTATGTGTACCTACTCATAGATTTTTTGATAATTTTTTATTTTAAACTTTTATTCATTCTACAAATTTTAAGACCGGGTTGATAGTGGTCCTATGATAATTACTATTTTTTTTCGATTTTTGATTTTCTTTCAACTAACTAAAATACTAATTATTTATTTTAAACACATTTTGAACCCCCCCCCTCCTCCAATTTTACTAACTAATTAACTAACGCACTAAGAGACATTTTTAAAAAATAATGAATATTTGCTAAAACATAATTTTTTTGATGTTTACTCTTGAGGGTTTGTTTGTAGACCAAAACGCCAGGGTTTCACTCAATTTTTTTTAACAAAATAGTTTAGCGGTTTTTGAGATATTTTGAAAAAACAAAGCAAAAAAAAACAACACTTTTTTCATACTCTTTATGGTGAAATTTAATAAACGAATTTATAAATAATAAATAAATAAATCTTTATTTCTCAACCTGCTTAGAAGCACAAGTCCTCAGTGATTAGGTCAACCAAAAATCACTACAACTTAACTACAACAAATTAATTACAAAAAAAAAAATAGTAATAGAAATGTATACTCTTTAATTTGATGTAAGGTAATTAGGAAGTTTTGGTGAATACAATAATGATAATAATCAATAAAATAATAATAATAATCATCACTAAAACCAACTCTTCGGCTGGCCCCGACGATATCCCAGCCATACTCATTAAAAAATGCGCCCCTGAACTTGCTCCTATACTATCTAAATTATATAAGCTCTCCTATAACTCCGGAACATTTCCAGAGGCCTGGAAACTAGCCAGAATCCAACCAGTTAAGAAAAAATGCGATTCTTCCAACATAAAAAACTATCGACCCATAGCAATCATTTCTGTCCTATCCAAAATCATGGAAAAAGGCCATCAATGAGCAAGTTCTACGACACTTAGAGTCAAATAAATTTATCCACGATGAGCAATACGACTTCAGGCAATCCCGGTCAACCGGTGACATCCTAGCATATGTAACTCATATCTGGAACAAAACCCGGCCTGGGAATGAGACCCTCGCGTTAGCTTTAGACATTTCAAAAGCCTTCGATATGGTCTGGCACAAAAATCTTCTTGCCAAATTGACCTCCGTCGGCCTTGCACCGAAACTCTGTAAGTTGTTCGAAAGTTTTCTTTCAGACCATAGTATTAAGGTTGTCATCGATGGAAAATCATCTTCCCCCTTCCATACCAACGCTGGAGTTCCTCAGAGATTGGTTATCTCCCCTACGCTTTTTCTTATCTATATCAACGACCTTCTAAACTTGCCCTCCAATCCGGTACATTGTTACGCAGATGACAGCACCCTACATAACGCCCCTGCAACGTATAAAAACCGTGTAGACATTGCCTCCTCAATTAATTTAGGATCCCAAAACTTGGTTAACTTCAATGCAGTGAAAACTCAGTGTTGCCTTATTTCTAGGCGCGTCGACAGAAACTTCCCAAACATATCATTCAACTCAAACTCACTAGAATTCAGGGATAAAATTTCAATGCTAGGCGTAACTCTAGGGTCTGACCTTTCATGGAATGACCATATCTCAACCACTGCTAAAGCTGCAGCGCGCAAGCTTGGTCTCCTATTTAGGTCTAGACGCTGTTATACTCCCAGTCAACTTCTTATACTGTATAAGGCTCAAATTCGTCCCTGTCTCGAATATGGCTCTCAACTGTGGAGGAGTGCCTACAAGCATTCTCTTGCTACACTGGATGCGATTCAGAAGCGAGCAATTAAACTAATAGGTGACCCGGCTCTAACCAACTCACTCGACTCCCTGGCTCACCGAAGAACCGATTCTGTCCTTTCCCTGTACTACAGATACTATCACGGTGTCTGTTCAGTCGAGCTGAAATCAATTATGCCCTCTTTGCGAGAAACACGCGGTTTTCAAACGCTCAGCACCCCTTCGCTGTCAAACTGGTTAAAAGTCGAACAAGCGCTTTCGCCAACTCTTTTATCCCTCCAGAGACTGGAACTCGCTCCCTGCCACCATATTCCCCGCGACTTATAACCTTCAGTTATTTAAGACCCGTATCCACAGATACCTTCGACCCCCGCCCAGCCCTTAAAATTCTTTCTTCTTCTTTTCACGATGGAGGGGCCAACCCAGGCCTTTAGGGGCTGCACTTTTTGGTGTAACTCCTTCTATCATAATTTTCATTAAAAAAAAACAAAAAAAAACTAAACCACTCAAAAAAGCATTTAATTACGGAGCAAATAAAAACATGTCTCTATTGAAATATGATCGAGATATTTAATATAAGTGAAAGTGAAAAAAGTCTAGGGGCATAGTAAAGTATCTCCAGATTTTTTGCAAATGTCAATAAAATTAGCAGCTCTGCATGAATGGATTCAATGAAAATGTAATATGTATTTGCACATAAAGGGCCGTAGTCGCCTTTGGTTTTGCGAATTCACGATAAAGTGCTTTGAATTGAGGGAAGATGTTTCCTATGAATTTAATTAATTTAATGGATCTACCTGAAGGGATTGCCATTTGTTTATCCCGAATTGCGTTCTTCCTTTAAAACCGACACCCCAACCCAATCTCAAGATTGAATGTAATCATCTGAGCAACGACTGTGAAGTTTTGCATTCATTTCCGCGAATTCCTCAGAAATTACTATTTCCCTCTCTCGGATTGCTCTCATTTATTTCACTTCTTTGCTAGAGAGTTGTTTTTCCTTCTTTCTAGAAAGTTGCTTGCCTAATATCTAAATGAAATTAAAATCTCATTATTTTAAAATTTATTTTAATTTTCAACAGTGATTTTATTTGTTTATTGAAAATCAACAAGAGTATCTTAATCAAATATTTATAAAAAAAGTTAATTCTACATATCGTCGGCTTAGAGTGTAAACCTGCTAACTATATTTTTATCATAAATGACATTAATATTGTTCGAAAGAAAAAGAGATCCAGCATCGCCCAAGTAAAACTGACACTTAAAATTACTTGTTTTTTGCCTGCCCTGTAAAATTTCCTTGTTCTGAGTTAGCAGGTTTACTTTCTAAAACGACGATATGTTTTCTCTAGATAATAGATAGGAAACTCGTTAATCTATTCGTGAGCATCACTAATTATTTTTCTGTACAAAGTCTATAGCGGGAAGGGAGTTAGGGTTAAATAAAAATGCACATATCAAATTGATACACGACGCAAGGCGAGTGAGATGCAGGTGAACATGTAGGGAAAGAGATGATACTGTTCGATACACTTCAGGGCGGAAAGGGAGTTAGGGTTAAATAAAAATGCACATATCAAATTGATACACGACGCAATGCGAGTGGGATGCAGGTGAACTTGTAGGGAAAGAGATGATACTGTTCGATACACTTCAGGCTAACGTACCAGTAAGAGACCGCCGTTGTGTAGGTATCACTTAGATTCAAGTGCAATACACTTGAAGATTGAGGTGATACCTACACAGCGGGGGTCTCTTACTGGTGCGGTAGCCTGAAGGTATCGAGCAGTATCATCTCTTTCCCTACAAGTTCACCTGCATTCCACTAGCCTTGCGTCGTGTATCAATTTGATATGTGCATTTTACTTAACTCCCTTCTCGCTATAAGTCTATTTTAATAAATAGTTTATTTTCAAATATTGCGTTGTTATATATTGCTACGTAATTTCTACTCATTTGAAAATTAAGAATCATATATTATATACATAACTTTATTATCATCCAAAAAATATTAGAGTTAATACATAAAACAATATTAAATTTTGTTTGTTTTATCTCTGTCCTATAAAATTTCCTTGTTGTGAGTCAGGTTTACTCTCTAAAGGTGACGATATTTTATTAATTCATTTTAAAATGAAAAAAAGAGAGATGATGACTCCTTGTGTAGTACCTATAGACCATAAGTGCCTTAACTTAGGCTAAAATACTTACCAGGAACATACTCAGTAATTTATTATTAGGACAAAAAAGGAATTTATTTTTAAATAATGTCCAATTAAGCAATTGAATTTCGAAAATTTGAAGGTCAAAATCTGAAAAGGGGAACTGAGAATTTTTCTTTATATTTATGATACATGATTGAAAAATTGAAATATTATATTATTATTATATGTAGGTAAGTAAATATAGGAATTAAAATAAAATAAAAATAATAATTTTTAATATATCATTTTTTTATTGGATTGCTAAAACCCTCAGAAGTTAATAGGTCGAATTATAGTAAAAGTTCCAAATTCATATTTTTTTAATTTTGAAAAAGATCATCTGTAAAAAAAGAAAAACGAATTAGTATGCTTTTAATGATTGTGGCTTTTCACTTCACTTTATTAAACAAAGATCATAATCTCGTCATAACGTCGCCAGTAATTTAAATTTTTAATAAAATTACTTTATTTGTATTTTTTTAGTTTTTTAAAAACTTGCCAAAAAGAGAGGCAGAAAATTATACAGGTATCAATAATGATATTAATATAAGTGAAAGCATTAATATTGATCAGGAAAACTTAAGATGAAGGTCAAGCCTTTGAAATTATAGTTTCTATCAAGTAAATAGGCATATGTGAATTTGTATTAAGCAGAACATTGATTTCCTCTTGAAAATCCACAAAACTTTGCTTCTCTAGACATGAAAATGTTTACAAAGAGAGTTTTCACTTTTGTTATGACTGTTATATACGATTGTATTATTACTGATATAATTATTTAAATGTTTAAAACTATGAATATTAATTTTCTCATTTTTATAATAGTGAGGGAATAGGGGTGGCCGAATTATAGTTGTACTCAAGCACCCTAATTTCTTGACCTGACTCTGAGAAGAGAATAACAAAAAATAAACTGGTAAAATCAAAAAGTTGATATTCGCGAATGTTTAAATTAAAATTCGTTACATCACTAATAGTTACAAACTTTGTTTAAATGATAATTCACCTTGAATTTGATGTTTTAATTAGAAAGATTAGAGGGTTCCTTGGCTCCGGGCTTCAGATTCAAGTCCGATCGGCGGAGAGCCTTAGGGTTCAAGTCTTCGTCCAAAGTAATGTCCTCCCTGGCATTCCAATACGAATTTACTAAGAGTAAAAATCCGATAGCCACCAGGAGAATAAACATAATTGCAGGATACTATCGAGAAAATAAATTTGGATTATTTTATAATAATAAAAAATTCAATCTGAATACTCACTTCCTCTCGCATAAACGAGAAGTAATCTGCAGATGGTGGAGATGTAGTCGTCCACAATATCATGATTAACGAATTTCGTGTTCGCTAATAATTTTATTTTGAAGATATTATAGCTAGAATAAAAATAAATGTCGAAAATAGAGAATTAAAACAATTTCATCAATTAAATATACAAATATTATATGTTTATGCTCAGTAAATACCTTAAAAAAGATGAATTGTATTCTTTCGTGAAATTTTAATTTCTTATATCCGTTTTGTAGGTAGGAACACAAAGAATATACATTTATAAAATAAAATGGAGGTTTATTGTCTGATATTAGAAAATATATCCTAATTAAAGGGCGGGTATCATTTTTCAAATAAAAATAAATTAAATTTTAAAAATAAAAATACAATATAAAAAAATACATTTAAATCATTTTAATTGATTTAACCATCAGTTTTTTAATTTAAAATATATAAATCTCAAAATCCAAACTTCTTTTTGAATGTTTAAAATTTTTTTGGAGGGTTTTTTGAATCTTTAAGAACATTTCGTTGTAATTCTTTAGAAAAATATATACCTACTAGATATTTTTACATCATTGTTCTTTTTCTTAAGTAATTTTTTTATTTTATTTTTTTTATTTTTAATAGATATAAATATTTTTGTATTCTTTCTTTTTCTAAAAAATAATTTTTACTTCATGTTTATTAATATTGTAATAGTTTTTAGTTTTAAGTTTTTAATTTGTTTTACTTTACCATACAGAGTTGAACATTTTATAATTTAATTTTATAAGAAAGCCACCTCTTCCCAATGTTGGGTTCATTTATATCTTAATTGAAGGGTTTTTGTTTTGCCGATAGTAGCAGAGTTGTTGTTTCTCTTTGTCATACATATCTTCTTTTAAACCTGAGACTATTCTATAGTCTTCGATTTCAGCTTTAAAATTTTTATATTTTTTTTCAACCCCCACCCCTCTCCCAGACACCTTTTTTTGGTGACTATCAATTGCATATAGTGAGCCATTTTCATAAGGTCGTATAGGGTGTATATGCGGAATTTCCTACTAAAATCGATCTGAGTCTAGGACTTATATGGATAATTCTACTTTTTGAACTCACTCCATTTTGGTCCCTTAAAGAAATAATGAATATCTTTTTTATTGTAAACCCTTCAAAGTCTATTGGAAAGAAAATTTTATAAATTAATTATTACCACCATTTCCTCTATGCCAGTGTTTTTATTTTTTATTTTTATTTTATTTTTATTTTATTTTTATTTCATTTTATTTTTATTTTATTTTTTATTTTATTCGATATACGGGAGTTATCCCAGTTACAATATATATCTTTATACAACAAATTAATAAAATTAAAAAACTAATTTATAGACTTAATTATTTTATAGAGAAAAGTTTGCTATTTCTTTATATGACATCAAATATAAAAAATATTAAATTAATTAGGTCTCAAAAAAAATCAAAATAATAATTATTCTTAACAATTCTTCAACTTAATTATAATATAATAATGATCAAATATTTAATTATTAAATAAATAATTTAATAATAATTAATAATTTAGTCATTTTCCGACAATGTTCTGTGACATTCCAGAGTGTATCGCAAGTCTTATGGATAAAACATCTTTCTTCAATACAAAAACGCTCCATTTTTATTATGGTAATACAATATAACTATCTACTGAATTGACATGAGAAATAAACTTTTTTAAGCTCAAGAATTTTAAATAGATCTATTAAGTAGAAAAATAATCTTTTAAATCTGTGTATAATGAACTTTTAGGATCATTATAAACACATTCATTGTTGTGACTTTTCAATTTAATAATTATTTATTTAATAATTAAATATTTGATTTTTTTGAAATCTAATTGACTTAATATTTTTACTTTATCCAATGCAAAGCATGGGTAAAGTATTGTAATCGCTCTCGGGGCAAGCGTGGCTTCAAAGGGTCCTCAGGTAAAGACTACGGAACCCATGGACTCAATTAAAGTCACAAATTGTAGTATTCAATTAGGTTGAATTTTAGCACGTGACGGTTTTGCCGAAAATTACATGGGGTCTCGTCGAGAGGCCAAAAAGTGCGATTTTTTCATTTAGTGCGTGCGGATGTGTATATGTATGTATGGATGGATGGATGGATGGATGGATGTATGTTATCGTTTTTTTGGCCCACGATTTTTTCCACACCGTTGCACCGATTGAAATGAAATTGAAAATCTACCATTAGTTTAACAAAATGAAGCGCTGATTAGTTTTTGGTACATATCGGCTCACAAACATTAGTACTTTATTTCAGTACTTTTTTAGTTTTTTCTAAATATCTTGAAAATGACTTAACCAATTTTGATGAAATTTAATATCCTAATTAAGTACCTTGGGGACCACAAAAAAGGTTAAATAAAGTTTTTAGTAAAATTATATTTTAAAGTACTTTACTCTAGAGTAAGAGAGTACTTTTTTAATTTTTAAATTCTTTAAAATTTATTCATTTGAAAGTTTTAATATAGCTCATTTAGCCTTGCTTAAGTAAGAATGGATAGGCTTCTCTCTGTGAAATGCTAAAAATTTGGGAGGAATTTTTATAAGTAACCATAGCAACTGCGTTGTTTTCTTATCCGTTACCTTTGCTGAAGACATAGAGAAATCGATTTTAAACCAAAAATAGCGATTGATTCTCATCTAGTACTTGAGGAATAATCATTCTATATTGGATTTTTGACGTTTCGGTTTTTATTAGTAACCATTCCTGAAGACATAGAGAAATCGACTTTAAACCAAAAATAGCGATTGATTCTCATCTAGTACTTGAGGAATAATCATTCTATATTGGATTTTTGACGTTTCGGTTTTTATTGGTAACCATTGCTGAAGACATAGAGGAATCGACTTAAAATCAAAAATAGCGATTGATTCTCATCTAATACTTGAGGAATAACAATTCTATATTAGGTATTCGACGTTTCGATTATTATTGGTAACCATTGCCTGAAGACATAGAGAAATCGACTTAAAATCAAAAATAACGATCGATTCTTATCTAATACTAGAGGAATAACCTTATTGCATTCCATTTTTGATGTTTGGACTATTAATGGAAACCTCTACTGAAAATGTGGAAGAATCGACTTAAAATCAAAAGACTAAATTCTTTTATGGCAAACAACTCAAGCTTGAGAATCGATGGCTATTTTTGATTTTAAGTCGATTCCTCTATGTCTTCATCAATGGTGACAATAATAACCGAAATGTCAAAAATCCAATGTAGAATGGTAATTCCTCGACTATTAAATGAGAATTATTTTTGAATTAATGTCAATATGAACTACAAATTGCAAGTGATATCTGATTAATAATAAAGGAACAAACATATTAATATTTCAAATGAATTTGGATAAAGTTCAGCAACGATCCGTTGCAGTTTATTTTTATTTGATGTCGTATAAAAAAGTAGTTCTAATGAAAGTTGTTCAGTTTTTTTTTATAAATTTAGGCATAAAGAAAATATAGGTTTCCATTTAAAATTGAGAACTTGACCTTGAAATACCATTGAAATCTTGTTCTAGGACGACAAATAATAGAGTAGTTTAGTTTCTCCTTTGATATAAATAAACTTTTACTTGAAACTTTTTTTCATATGATGCACTGTTTTTGATGTTATGAGACTGTCTCCAAGATAAAAAACTCATCCGGTATATACCTGTGTATCAACTCATCATAAAGGCATCGTATTTTATGGGAGAGCCTGTAGGGTAGGCAACAGATTGAAGTTGGAGAATGTATAGCTCCCTACAACCTAGGAGGGAAATCTTGCAGTGGGGATAAAATAAAATTTAATATTTACGGTTCATACAAAAGTAAAACGGGACCTTATTAGTGTCCCTAGATTTACTATCTCCCTGTCTGTTTAACAGAGTAGTGCAGGTCTCAAACTAATTAAGATATAAACTTGAAATTTACAAGATATATTTATTCATTTTCCCTTAAATCAAAAATGGTATTAAAATTTTTTAATTCAAATAATTACACTGATGAATAAATTCAATTTTTTTATGCTCCCATGAACAAAAATAGGTGAATATTTATAATTTGACACTGCTGAATCCAAATCTGAAATTAGAAATCCTGTATCACCTATCATTTCCCCTAGTTTTTCATTTTTAGTTTTTAATAAAAATTTAGCTCCATTTGTAATAATACTGAAATTTTAATTTATTTTTGTTTGTTTGCTTCTGAAATAGAATTTAAATATTTAAGTGAATAACTATGAAATATAAAAATGAAAAAATATGTTTAGGGCCGATTTTGATCTGTTCAATGAAGAAATTTCATTCAAAAATGGGTGAAAAAACACATTTTTACTAGCATTTTCAAAATTTCTTTCTTGAACTCTTCGTTTTGTAATTGCCAGCAGAAATCTCTCTCCTGAGGTTCCAACAAGAGTCTACTAACAGTTCTATACTGATTTTCGTTTCTCCAGGACAGAAATATCCTGGCGGAATCTCGCCCCATTCTTCACTAACCGCGCCCAAGTTAGGAGGGAAAAAAGTCCAAATGCGAATGTAAAATAGTAAATTTCAAGGTCATGCACCCCATGCACTGATAATGATAACACTTCAACAAGTTCCTTGTAGTTGTCATCTATCACATTTCCAAAAAAATTCCAGCATACTTATCTGAAAGCTAACCATGCGCATTTCTCTCTCATGGATTTGCAGCCAGATAAATATGCCTTTTTTTAACTCTACTATCAAGTTTAGGAAATGTTTTTCTCAAGTATTCAAAACCCTCACCGTGTTTATCCAAAGCCCCAACAAAATTTTTCATCAGTCCTAACTTTCTAAGCAACGGTGGTAACAAAATCCTGTCTTTCTCAAGTAGAGGGTGATTCCTAACACTCTTCTGTACAGGAATTAAGTTTTTAGGCAAGTGGTAGTGATGGGATATATTCCCATTATGCAATAATACTACTTTTAAAATATTCTTAGATGAATCTAAAATGGTCTCCACTTGTTTCTGGTGGGACTCCTTCCAAGTTTAGTGAGTGGTATAGCCTAGTATCTAATAGCTAGCTACCGTTCCAACTTTATTTTTTTTATTTAGTAGCTATTTAATATTAGTTTTAATTTCAGTTAAAACACATACAATTATTAAACAAATGAGAAATGTAAAGTTGATAGCGAGATAAAGTTGCACACGTTAGTTCAATTGCACAATATTGTAGATATATTAGATAAATTTAAATATGGTTGTGTATTCTACACATGTATTTTAGAAATTATTAATATAAAAGCCATTACATATCATTAATACTTTATGAATTATAGGAATTCGAATGAGGGCTGAATAGACTTTCAAATAAAAACGAAAGTCTAAGTTAAGCCGGGTGCGAGATCAAATCAAATCGAATCAAAATGGATGTGATATAAAGCCCCAAATCGGTCATTCATAGATCCTTTTCATATCAGGCAGGCGTTTAGAAATGGCATGAATTTCCTTATTCATTTTCTATCAATAACAAATAAGAACAGTGATATCTTAAATATTTAATAAGTTATAACCTTCGGTATCCAGTCCGACTCATACTTGGCCGGTTTATTTTTTAATATTCTGCATTATTTTCATCCAAAAACTCTGAAGCTAGAAAAATCAAGTCAGGGAAATATAATCATTTTAGCACTAAGAACTGAACTTTCTGTTTCGATTCGTTTTTAAACTAAAGTAGGTAAATTTAAATGATAAAAATGAGGGTTTAATCGAAGACAGGCTAGATATAAATAAAAATAATATTTCCAGTAAAGAGTATTCATTGGAAGTTTTTTTCTTTACAGCTTTTGAAACTGACTTTTCGGAGGACCTTCTCTCCTTCTCCATACTCTGTTCTATTTATGATTGAAAGAATAAAAATATTTTCTCAATAGTAACATGCACTGAAACAGGAGGCAGGAAGGGTAAATATTACATGCTTCCTTCATTAATCCTTTGAACCCTGAAGAAGGAGGAAATGTCCTACGAAACGTCGGTTTCAAAGCTGTAAGAGAAAAATTTCCAATAATAGTCTTTAATTGGAAATATTCTTTATTTATTTCTGAACTGCCTTCCAATAAACCCTCAATTATAAATTTAACAGTCCGTCTCCGAAGAAAACTTCTAATATATTAAATTTCAAATACAGTAGAATTCCGATGTATCGTATCTTCAAGGGGACAATGGATAAGTAGGGAGAGGTGGCATGAAAGGGACACGTATTGAAAGGACAATTCAAATAACTCGATAAATAAAGGTCGTCTCGGAACGACATTATTTTTGTTCTGTACCAACTCTAAAGTACATACGAGTAGATGGACATCTTACTTCATAGTTCTATCATTTCAAGGATGCCGGTGAGGTGCATGTAAATATTTGTAATCGGGTACCAAATTATTTTGTTTTGACTCTTCGTTAGAAACATTTTTTCCAGTACTGTAAAGTGTTAATTAAACAGTTTATCGTTGTTTATAATTGTTGATATACATCCAGATACGAGAAAAAAAAGATCAGTAAACTTTTATTTAGAATTGTAGATTTTGTGGTCGTCTTTTTAATTTGTGTTTGATAGTTATGAAAGGGACACAGCAAACGGTTAAGAAATGGACGTCCATTTCATGAATAGTATTTCATAAAAAGTTGTTATTGTTACTTTTTACCATATAGAAAAAACAATTAATTTAAAACATAATTATTACTATTAAAAGAACTATGATTGTTTTGTTTTTTAATTATATGTTTATAAGTAAATGTTTATTTCAATTTTAATTGTCGTTTAAGATAGAAATTTAAAGACCACTATGCTATTAATTACTTTAAAAGATATGATTTTAAACTAAAGTTAATAATATACGTGCTTCCTAATATTTGCTATGTGTGTAGCAAAGTTTACGGTGTTCCATATATTAACACGCTGTCCTATTCATAAATGATCGTGTCTCTTTCAATACAACCCTTTTTGAAAGGGACAAAATACACTTTTTTCTTTAAATGTGAAAATATAGTACTGAAATAACAATTGAATATTTTATGTATTTTATTTCGATAGCCAATAAATTGAAATTTTTAATTCTATTTTTACCTCTTTAAAATCGTTACGTATTATTTATTTGCTAGACTTCACAGCAAAAAATGTCCGCTTTCATGCCACCTCTCCCTACGATAAATCGACATGTTCGCCGAGATAAAACTAAAGCACGATATACCAGGCTGAATCACTTTTATTTTTTACAAAAGTACAAACATACGCATCGGGAGCTGGTTTTATTCGAATAACGAGATTTTCAACTAAGACTTAATTAACGGAAAAATTCGAGTCACAAGACGCGTTAGATCTTGGAGAGGAAAAAATATATTATACCGAGTGGAACTCAAAATGCATTGTTTTATGCGAATTAATGAGATTTTTCCAAGAGACAAGCACTTTCTTACGATTTATCGGGATTCTACTGTATTGGTAATCTCAATTTTTCTCCATCTTTAATTTCTTAAATTCCACTTTTCCCATCCAGTCAGCTACAGTATTTTTCGAGGCACTCGCTTTAGATTCAGCTCTCAACCTAACCCGAAGCTGCTACCCTGTACTGGAAAATGAGGATGACACCAACTGTGTGTTGATGGGTTTGACATAGTTTCGGTTATGTTCTTGACTCTTCGTATGCTTTATTTGCCTTGGTTCGGTTTGACATTTTTCTCAAGTTGCTTGCTGATTTCGCTGCCTCCCACTTGACTCTTAATCCTTTGAAGAGCTCTCTTCTTATGAACCCACCCAATGGGGCGTTCAACGAAAACCACTCATCACTTCATTAAATTATTAACTTGTATTTATAATTATCTCGGACTAAAAACCTCCACGCTGTTTTTCTTAGAATAAAATAAACAAGCATAAACAACGTGAAATTTCAATTCAGTCTGCCTTAATAGAATACCAATGTTAAATTTAAATTAACATTTTTTTTATTTATATTTTATGTTTTTATGGAATATTTTTGGAACTGAAGATGGGAAATAGTTGAAAGAACACTATCGAAGATAGTATTTTATTATTAAGTTTTATTATTCATTAACTGGCAGACAGACATTACTGTTTCGCTGCAGTTTATTGACACGTCTATGCCAGGGTGTATTTCTAAATAGGCTAAGTAGGAAGCCTAGATAGGGAGCAAATTTTCAGGGGCGGCAATTTGACAATTTATTCAAAAGTTAAAATGAAGTACTTCAGACGTTAATAATATTTTCCGTACGAATTTAAGAATACATGTTACTTAAAAATATGTTTTGCCTTCTACAAAACTATAACATAGTCGAATTTACAACACGTAATCTTGAAATTTTGTATAATTTCATTTCACCGTGAAAAACTTAAGCTAATTGAACCGGTTCTTCAATTACGCAAAAATAGTGATTAGCATGAAATTATGAAAATATGTTTAAAATAGTGATACTTTTTTCAAGAAGAATTAATTAATTAACTCGAAACCGTTTCATTTTTTAACAATCTTAAAAGAAATAAGATAAAAAAAAATAGATAACTAATTTGATTATATGTATAAACCATGAAAATTGTAGTCTTTATCTAAACTAAAATGAACTTTAAGTTTAAAAGATTAAAACACCAATGAACTCTATCCTTTTGTTGTATAAAACAAATGTATGTATACTATGAACTATAGAGGGGCAGCAAATGGACATTAGCCTATAGGTTACGGCATACTCTTAAATCAGTACCCTGCGCAGTGGCCGTATTGGAACAAAAGATCAACATAGATAATAATTTACCTTTATCAAAGAGATATATCAATTATTTTTTATTCTTATTTATATTATGTGAGATATATAATAACATCAGGTGAAAATTAGAAAGTCATTATTATTGAGTAATTTTACATACAATATGTTTAATGAATATAAACATTCGAACTGATGAATTTATGGTTGTTCGGCCATATTCTTCATTTTTTTGACTATATGTCTAAAGCAGTGTCGGTTTGCGATTTACGAGATAAATCTATCATCCCCCATCAGAAGTTTTAGTCGAATAAAATTGTTCTCGCTGAGGAACTATTAAAATAGTAATAATACCAAGAAAGGAATAAATAAAGATGATTCGAGAATCTTTGGACTAATTCATTTCTAAGAACTCTAATATATAAGATCGAAAATAATTAAGAATGCTATAGATAAGTCATAGCTTGCTTATAGGAAAGGAATTTAAGATTTTCTTATAGGACAGGCTGATTCATTGTGCAATATGGTCGATTTCAACTCAGGGACTGTGGAGCGAAGATTAAAATAAAATTTCAAAAAATGAAGAGTTCTTTTTTGACAGCATCCTCTGGTTTATAAGTCAACCGCCACTTATATATAAATATATCGTATATTATAAAATGAGCAATTCTTGTATATTTATTATAGAATCGAGGTTCTTAAAAACGGCTGTAACGATTACGCTAAAAATTGGTGTACTTATCAAGTCCCATGAGTTATTAGTCTTGTATAAATTTCAATCCGATTGAAATAAAGGAAGGGGGTGTAAATTAGTCATGTTGTAAAATAAATATATTAAATGTTCATATCTCGTTTTCGGAAAGTCGCAGAGCCTTGAAATTTAAAACTTAAGCTATCCAGATGCTATAAGAAGTACGACAAGATTTTGGCTAAAATAAAAAAGTACCGGAAGTTGATGTTTACGTAGGTAAGAATGTACCCCCTGCGTTTTGCAACCATAAGTCTCAGAGCTACGAAATTCAGAAACTTAAGTTCGATATAGGCTTAAAGGAGTACAGCAAGCTATTGGTTGAAATCGAAAACCTGAAGTGGATATTTAAATAAAAGTTTTTACGTTTTTTTGATTTTCTCAAAAACGGCTCTAACGATTTTTTTTTTAAATTGGTGTATTTATCAAGTGTCATGAGTTATTAGTAGTGTATAGATTTTAATTCGATTGAAATAAAGGAAGGGGGTGTAAATTAGGAGTGTCGTAAAACATATTTTAATCATTCATATATCTTCTTCGGTAAGTCGCAGAGCCTTGAAATTTGAAACTTAAGCTATTTAGAGGCAACAAGTTACGGAGCATCGCTCCGGCATTATATATATATATATATATATCAAAGGAAAAATTATTTATTGATTGTATTATATCAAATATTAAAAAATACAAATCTTTAACAAAACATTCAAGAACAGGTTTATTATATTTTATTTATAGAATAAACATGTTCTTGATGATTTTGTTTAAGATTTATATTTTTTAATATTATATATATGTTTATTTACATTAAGCAGAGGACAACCTCATTAATAATGTTTTCTCTTTTTATTCAAAAAAGGGCCCCGTAATTTGTGGCCGTCTCGGGGACTCAAATAGAGTCAGATTGGTAGTGCTTGGCCAGCTTATTTTTTTAACTAAAGCTATTATATATTTTGTACTTCAAATAACTAAAATGTTAACATATCTCGTATTATGTCCAGCTATGGTTGTAAGTTTTTCTATGAACATTATTTTGGTTTTTATAAAATAATTAGTTTTGTTGTCGGATTAAAACACAAACTATGAAACTGCTTGCATTTGGCCAGAAGCATCCATAAAATATAAAATATTACAATTATATAATGTG
Source organism: Forficula auricularia (assembly GCA_024734495.1). Classification (NCBI taxonomy): domain Eukaryota; kingdom Metazoa; phylum Arthropoda; class Insecta; order Dermaptera; family Forficulidae; genus Forficula; species Forficula auricularia. The sequence continues at coordinate 9,440,934 of JALMQS010000117.1, forward strand.
TGCAAATGGAATCAGCACTGAGCGCCACCCTCCTTTTTCTAAATAACTCTGTTATTTTAGTAATTTGTGTTTAGAACGAAGGGTTGACATTTGGACAGTATAACATGATTACAGAGTCCATTAGGGAAAAAGGCGGAGATTTTATGGCAAAGAGCCTCGAGCTTTATTCTTAACGTGGACTTGGTAGGGATTTTTTTCTATTTTTCACCATTTCGAACTACACATCTACTATGAATTATTTTATAATTAAAAGAGGCGTACGATGGAAAATGGGATTTTAATAGAATTAAATCATTTATTTGAGAAATGATGAGCTTGAAAAGAGCAAAATTCTAGTCATACATTTTTAATTAAACATTCAACATGGTTTTCGGTAAAAATCGGATCTTGTTCTGCAGAAGGCATAACTGATGAGTAGATGGTGTTACTGTTACTGCTTGCGCAAACCGTTCTCGTTACGTCGGCTCGAATCAGACTTTTTTCTATTATTATTAAAATTCACCTTGTCCGTTAGAACATTTGGTCAGCAACAAATAAAATACATATTTATTACATGATTATATATGTTAATATACATAGATTCACAATTTGTATTTGAAATATTAAAAAATAAAAGATGGGTTGTTTATATTTTCAGTTTTTTTTCTTTTCTTTAATTTTTGTTGGGGTAACAATCTATTTAAACGTTAACATATTACAATGCTCGACAAAAATTAAACAAAAATTTGTAACTCTAAACCTAACAATGGATTCCAGTAGAGTTTTATAATTCTGATTATCATGTAATTTCCCGATTTTTTACAACATGTCAGAGTTTTAAATTTTTTAAATTTAAATTTATTTATTTTTATTTATTTATTTATTTATTCATTCATAATTCTTACAATTTAACTTTACACAATGCTTGACATATTATCGGTCAAAATTACGAAATATGCCATTTTGAACTATGTTTGAGTCCCATTAAATATTAAACAGCAATATTTGAAATCAAAATATTTCATTGAGGCAATGAAAACAGCTTCCTCTTTGATTTTCAAATTACTACTTGAATTTAGCTCAATTAGAACTCGAGTTATAGCTAAAAGACTAAGACCATATGTTTGTATCTATGTTTTTTATATTTTATAATCACATAGTCATAGTTTTTTTAGCTATAACTCGTGTTCTAAGTGAGCTAAATTATAGTGGTAATTTGAAAATCAAAGAGAAGCTGTTTTCTATTACGTCAACAAATATTTTTATTTATTTTCAATTCAATAGCATCCATATTATTTAATTAATCAAGTATATTAGCAGGTATTTGAACGGGAAAGTAGCAAATGAAAAATTTATCATCGATTTACACGACATTTTGCCAATTTTATTTCGGCTTCATCAGACGACTTAATGATTATAATTAATTGTAAGATATAATAGATATGCACATATTTCTGAATTAACTCAATTTATATATAGGGTAAGGTGGGGTAAAGATCCGCACTGGGAAATGATCCGCACCCCTAGTTTGAAGTGACCCCCAATATTTAACTTGGTTTTATAATTTTTATTATATTAGTAATAATGCCAGCAAACGTCACCTAAAGTTTAGATGCCAGTCGGCAACCCATTTGACAACTATGAGCTAAGATTGTTTTTGATTGTTATCAATGTAATATTCTCAGGTTATGTTCACGGTGAAATCAGTGTGTATGAACTTCTCAGTAATTTCTTTATTGGTTTAGTTCTTTCTTTGGACCCTCAAAATAAAGATTAAAAATAAATTCCAACCCTAATGCGGCCATTTCAGTTTCCATTTTAGGTGATGTTGAAAAGTGCAAAATGGGGTAAAGATCCGCGGCATCAGAGGGGCAAAAATCCGCACGCGGACATTCACTTACTTCAACTAATAACAAAGATAAGAGTAAATAAAATATTTATTTACTCTTATCTTTATTAAAGATGTTTCACCTTGCACCAACACCACAATCTCTATCAACTAATAACTTTGTTTGCTTTTGTAGTAATTATAAACGAAAGACTAAAATGAAGCCATTTTCCCCAGAACTGTTTGCTGAAGCTTTGGAACTTAAAAGTAAAGGATTACACTGTTCGACAAAAAATTTCTCCCGTAAATGGATTCCGGTAGAATTTTATATGCTGATTATCATGCAATTTCTCAATTTTTTACAACACGTCAGAGTTTTGAAATATTATCGGTCAAAATGACGAACAAGGCCATTTCGACCTATTTTCAAGTCCCATTAAATATTAAACAGCAATATTTGAAATCAAAATATTTTGTTGACGTAATAGAAAATAGCGTCCTCTTTGATTTTCAAATTACCATTTATTTGTTTTTAGCTTGTTTAGAACTCGAGTTATATCTAAAAAACTAAAACTACGTGATTTTAAAGGATAATAAACATAGATAAAAACACAAGTTTTTAGTCTTTTAGCTATAATTCGAGTTCTAATTGAGCTACAAACAAGTAGTAATTTGAAAATCAAATAGGAAGCTGTTTCCTATTACGTCAACAAAATATTTTGATTTCAAATATTGCTGGGAAACTGATCGCAATTCAAGAGGACGGTCCAGTAATAAGTGCAATGATACCAACAGGACGACTATGGAAGTGGCCAGTACCCGCTGATATTTTGGAGTATCTATGGGGAGATGTAGTGGGGCACATTCACGATCCCATTAGGTTCAGCAAAAGTGGGGAAATCTATTCAATAACAGAGCTGGAGAATCTTTTGTAGTGAAGTAAGGCGTAGCAATTCATTTTTACTGGAAAAGTAAAGTTCTTTTTTCTGGAGATGTAGGTATGTAAGTTTTTTGTTACTGGGAAAATAAATAGTTGAAATTGAAATTGATCGTTTTATTAAAACTTCCTAAGAATAATTCTGGCTTCTTTTTTTAGTAAATAGGTAAACAGCCCGTGTTTCGAAGTAGATTTTGCTACGAGAGGCAAACGATCCTGCCCCGTGTCGGATCTTTACCCCACTCGATGGGGCAAAAGTCCGCATTTGCAGGTCTCAATTAAAAGACCTGTAGAATTTGTACCTTATTGCTTCATTAACTGATTCTGCTATGTAAGGTACCCAAGGTGTTACAGCTGCTGCTGATACTAAAAGCTTGGTTCTATTTTTAACACACATGAGAAAAAAATCGAAAAAACCCCACCTTACCTAAGAAAGATTCAAATGACTGGATTATTGTAGCATTAACTTAAAAAAATAAATAAATAAATAATTGTTCGGGCCATAAAAATAATCAGATTCAATTCATTAATTCAAAAATATGTGCATATCTATTATATCTTACAATTAATTATAATCATTGAGACGCCTGATGAAGCCGAAATAAAAGTGGCGAAACGTCGCGTATATCGATGAGAATTTTTTCATTTGCTACTTTTCCGTCCAAATACCTGCTAACATACTTGATTGATAACATATAATTTTAAGCAACATTTAATTTAATTCAACATGAATAAGATTCAAGGTTAATTGTACAAATAAATAAGTCTTTAATAAACTTTAAAAATGGACTGTTTTATTTAATTGAAAAAAAAATGAAATATTTTATTAAAATGATTTTTCACTAAAGTCAAAATGGTATACCATATATCAACAGATATACAATTTTAAAAAGTTAGTTTTATGTGGATTTTTTATACACAACATACTTCATAGCGTTTTAGAATAAATGTACAAGAAATTACTGGGGGGCTGTAAAGAAGGAGGAAATTTAAGCACATCGTGCTATAAAAGTATATGTCAGTCAGAAATCACTCTGTTTACTCCCAATCGGTCTTCGAGAATATGACTTTCACAGATGGTATTACAAAAAAGTATCTGGAACACCGAGCGATCCTCGGTAATTTTTTGATTCAGTTAAAAGCGATATATTAATATTATTTTTAATTTTAAATTCAGGTAAAAAGGTCGATTTTTAATCCCAGCCAAAATAAAATAAAATTGAAATAAAACTTAATTTATATTTTTACCAACGTTTACACCCGCTATGGCCATCATCAAGACGTATCACTGGCCACAAAGTTTTGAATGTAATTGCAATTAAAAATAATATTAATATACACCGAGGTTCTTTTGTTGGCCCTTTTAAATCCTGAAGAAGGAGGTACGATCCTTCGAATTGTCGGATTTCTTAAGAGAATGAAATTGATATTCTAATAAATTATTTTATAGAAAAATACCTTTAATTAATTAAATTGGCAAATTCTAATATATAATAATATTTGTAATAATCTATTAGTGGAATTTAAAATAAAAAAAAACAATTAATTTTATTAAAAGAAAATTGAAAAAAATGTAATTATAAATTTTCATTCAAACAACCACCTGTGAATAATTATTTTAATTAACAAAAAAAAACCTTCAAAAACAACTTAGCCGAAGATGAGACCGTGACAGATCGAATTGTCAACACAAATATCTCATAACCCGTGAATTTCATTCAAATCGTTAAAGCCGTTTTCGAGAAAACGATTCTATATATTTGGTACAAGAATTGCTCGTTTAATATAATAAGATTTATTTCATAATTTTTAGTACTTTTAAAAGCGTGTTTTTTTATTCTGATTAAATTATTACCATACAAGGTTTAGAATATACACATTATTTACGCTCGAATTGTGAATATGTAAATGAATTAGCCAAAATATGCAAATTTCAGATGTTAGTATATATTAACAGCTATTGTGAATGACTAGGTTGAATTAGACAATATTAATTTGTATGAGGACTAACATTCACTGGACATCCTTGATAGGTGTTTGTATTTGCTTGATGGGAGAAAGATTCTCTGGGTTATATATTCCTAAATGTCCCAGGAGGATAGGGCCACGACGATTCCAAAAACGTTGCGTAAAGAAAGTGGCAAAGGCGAAACGAGCAGAATTGCTCATTTCCATTCTAACTAGGCTATTATAGGCAAATTTTACCATCCTGTTTCTTATAAATATCCACGTAATGAAAAAGGTTATATACATCGTTCAATTGTAGAACAGGCTTTACTATGGATTGTTGCTATTTTTTATGATACCATTTACTCGATACGACCAATGTTTTCAGGCAATTTTTATACAACGAATAAGTTCTTAATTAAGATGCAAATGAAGGAGGGAAATTAGAAGTTCTCAAAAAAACCAACAACAAGCAAGAAAAAAGTAAGCTAAGTATATACTAGATCTCGAGTGTGTGTCGGAAATGTAAATAAGTTAAAAAGTTATTATTGGAAAATGTTCATTTTAATTACAGTTTGAAAAATGCAATTTCAAAATGCAATTTCAAAGGCAATAAATATAAATAAAAAAATTGACCTGGCATTTTATATTCACAGCTAGAACGAAATCGATATCTTTTTACACGCTTTATTTAGCTTCACCTGTATGTATGTATGTATCTATCTATCTATGTATTTATCTATCTATCAATGTGACTTTTGTTCTGTTAAATTCCGGAAACATTTCTCTATAGAAATAATTAAGAATAAAAAGGAAAAAAATAATTATATATTAAAAAACTAAAAAACACGCTTCTAAAAAGTACAAAATAATGTAATACTTAATTAGAAAGCGTGGGCACTTTGTTGAAATTAATTAAAAGTACATGTTTCTTTGCCCCACACTTTTTGATTACATTATTTTGTACTTTTTAAAGCGTGTTTTTAGTTTTTAAAATATAATTTATTTAATTCTTTTATCTCTGGTAAAAAACGATTTTTTTTCCTAGGCGATCACACTTTGCTTCAAAATACGAAAGAAAATAAAAAAAAAAAAACGAAAAATCTGTCATGTAAATGTCCACTTCCGGTTTTCCGATTTCAAAAGCTTGCTGTACTAGTTCTAGACTATATCGAGCTTAAGTTTCGAATTTCGTAGTTCTTAGACTTATGGTTGGGAAGCGCAGGTGGGTATATTCTTACGTACGTAAACATCAACTTCCGGTTTTTCTATTTTATCCAAAATCTTGTTATACTTCAAAGTAGCCTCTTGATAGCTTAAGTTTCAAATTTCAAGGTTCTGCGACTTACTGAAGAATTAAAATATTTATTTTAAGACACCCTTAATTTACACTCCCTTCCTTTATTTCAATCAGATTAAATTTTTTACACAACTAATGATTCATGACACTTGATAAATATATTAATTTTTAAAAAAATCGTAAAGGCCGTTTTTGAGAAAATAAAAAAAATCTTTAATGTAAATGTCCACGTCTGGTTTACCGATTTCAATGACTGATTTATTGCGCCACGCAGAGGGGGACAGCCCTTTACAGAAAGAAAATAGATTTGTTTACAAATTAGGTTGTAACACCTCATCAGCCGTCTAAAAATAATGCCAGATGTTGTGGCTATTGGTAAAATGTCAATGTATATATGGGCGCCAGTAGAATACCAGGACCGAGGCCAGAGAGTTGGGAGAGCCAAAAGCGCCCCAAAACTGTGCACTGCGATTAAGCAATAATAATAAATTACAAAAAAAAAAAAAAAACAATAACAAAAAAAAAAATAATTGAAAAAATATAAATAAAAGTTAACATTAATGTTAAAAAACGTTAAAATTCGTTTTAGATGGGCTGGCCACTGCAGAAAGTCATTTGTCGAAGATGACCAGCCCAGCAATGCACATAAATTTAAACTTTCAATTTTAATCAACTAAGGCCGGGCCCCGTCCTGAAAGTCCGCCTCATAAAACTAGAAAAGTTAAAAAGGGAGCCTAACATCGCCCTGAGTGTCATTTTGTTTAATGTAGTTTTGGGGACACCCAGGGCGCGCAGGTCCCTGAAGGACCGGGGTCACCACACCCCCTTCCACGAGATTGTCGCAGCCAAAACGGTGACAGCACCGTCGGCGACGACTGGAGTTGCAACTACTAATAATTAATTTTGTTCTTGTTGGCAACCTCCAGTCCGGTGAGCGCGGAGACCACCTGGACATCAATGACCGTCACCCGATCTTCCGGCCCTGCCATCACGACGTCTGGCTTACGATCTCCGGCGGCACTGGAGTATAAATACTCCAGCTCCACCCTAGGAGATCAATTTTTTAAATCGTCCGCCAGACATCGGAGAACGGCGTCATGCCTTTTGATCCTCCCGTCGTGTGTCCGACCACAGCCCTGGATAATATGGGCCGTCGTCTCCGTTTTGGGGCACCCGGCCCTACCCCCCTCCCGCCTACCGCGACTAGAGCGGACAGCAGAAGGGAGAGAGCCCGATCGGAGGCGCCAGAGGTCCTTAAACGTGCCGTTGCTCAGTGGACCAAGGTAAAAACCTTGCTGTACTCCTTCTAGCCTATATCGAGCTTAAGTTTCGATATTCGTAGCTCTGAGATTTATGGTTGCGAAACGCAGGGGGGTACATACATACGTACGCACTGACCAATGGGTTTTTGGCCCCTTTTTGTCTTCTGGGGACCACAATTTCCGGTTATATGTCCTAAATCTCGTTTCCAGCTATTAATAGTCCAGTCAAAATAGACATTCAACATAGCCAAAATTCCCATAGAGCTAAAAATTTGCACAGACCTTTGAATAGTCATTTTAAATGAAATGTGAAAAGTCCCCATCGATCCGACATGTGCTAAAAATTTTATTCAGGGTCAAAGGTCATGAAAATCAGTTTTTCGCGAATATCTCTTAAGCGGTTAATTATATTGTAAAAATAGTAATTATCAAATTTATAGAACATGCGATTTTCGACAAAAAAGATCCTTACACTTTTTATGCTACAAATTATTGTTCGCTGGTTATGGAAAATTAGAAAACTGCAAACTTGTTATTCTCACGAATAGGTATATGCACTCTTTTCACACCATCTTGTCGGTAGAGTACTTGGCACATTTTTTTATGTGGAAAACATTTATTCAATTTAACATTTTGAAAGGGGGTAGGGCATGAGGGGGAAGGTTTGGTGGGAGGGGGGGGGGGGGGGTCAGTGTTCACAATGTGTTTAATGTTTTGAAAAACTGCAATTTTTTGCAAAAAATCGCAGTTTTTCCCTTCATAAAACAAAAACCACTCATCCTAGAAACTTGATTCTTATCTCATTGTCTATGAAAATTAATCCTCATTTTAGTTTGAACAAATCTTTAATAGACTGGATTTCTGTATATAATTATATAATATATATATGTATAAGTCTAAGTTGAAAAACTAGAATGGAATTTTTCAATAATATAATCCTATCAGTATCAACAACGTTTCGACTCTTATTTTGCAAATTAAAATGGATATAAAAATGGCTTTCTTGTAAAAATGACATTTTTTTAATTTCATGTTTTTTTTTTTGTTTTTTTTTTGTTTTTTTTTAAATAAAATTAAAAATTATTGTTTAAATTATGATTTCTTAATCTTTTATGATCCTAGAAATTGAATGTAATAAATAAATTAAATGAACATTTGTTTAAATGTAAAATATTTAATAAAACTTAGGTGGACGATTTAATAAAACTTAGCTTGTGCCGCTGAGTGTAGATAGAAATTTAAATATCTTTAAATTAAAGTTTTTTTTTTTAATGCAATCGAATGCAAGAAGGTGTGCACCAGTAAAGATGCAGCCCCTATGGATCTCGAAAGACCCTTGCATTACCGAAGAGAAGGAAAAGTTGATTAAGTGAGAGGGTGTAGACGTAGGTGTTTATGCACTCGGGTTTTGAAGGTTTGAAGATTATAAGTGCTGGGAAAGATGGAGGCCGGGAGAGAGTTCCAGTTCCTTGAAGTCATGGGGATATATATATTGGCGAATAAAGTGGTCCGGCACTTTTCCAATTTGACCGCGAAGAGTGTTGGAAGTCGGCAAAACGCGTGCTACGCCTAAAGCATGCTTTGTGGGGAACTATTGATTTTATCTCATCAGAGCACCTGCCGTGATAGTATCTATAGAAAAGGGAAAGGGCAGAGACATCTCTTCGATGAGCCAGCAAGTTGAGGGAGTCGGTGAGGGCAGAATCGTCAATTAGCCTGACGGCTCGTTTCTGAATTGTTGGATTAAATTAAATATATTTAATTAAAATACAGTTAAACAAAATTATATTTTAAACAAACTTTTGGCCGTCTCAAGACGCTGCCCGCTAGCTGCAGGAGACGTGCCGAAGGCACGCCTGGCCCAGCTTGTGCATATAATATAAAATACAGAATTTTATATATCTCATCTTTATTTTTGAAGCCTGCGTCAGCTGATGAATAATGCGATTTAGCGAAAATGTTTCTTTGGTTTAAAGACCATTTTATGTTCCAACCACAATCTACCAGATCTTTTTTTCAAACATCGTTTAATTTGAATATTTAATATGAAATAAATTTCATTCTCCCCTACGGTTCGATATAACTACAGTGTGTATGGTATCTTGTGTGCTGAGTGCTCTGTTTGATTCCCTGCTCTTTTCAATGTTTTATAATAATATGATTCCATTTAAAATAGTAAATAAAACCTTAAAGTTGACTTTAGGTAGAGGATATGAAAAAGCTAGTCAACTTTCAAACTCAAAGGAGGAAAACAAGCAAAAATACGAGCCGGAAGGTTGAGAGAGTGAGGTGAGGGGTTGTTTGCTCAAGGAATAGAAACAGCTCACCCTCCGATTGCATTTTCTTGGGGTAAATCATCAATTCCGAGGGGAATGTAGTCGTCAAGCCAAGGGTCGTCCACAATTGACCACGGACGACGGCCAATGAGCAATTATTCATTGGCCAAGATTACAGCCAAATAGAACTAGAGATTTAATTGTTCACCCTATTCAACTCACAATCGAATGATAATATGAAATTGTTCAATTAGGAGAAATTATTTCAGGATAGAAAATTGAATTAAAGGTGGAGGAATTTGAATGACACGCAAACGGATTCAATTCCCAATTGGGTCAAATAAAATTTTAGAACAAAAGGAATCGCATGGGAATTCAATATTCCTGCTATGTAACGAGGATTTATCATTCGACAATTATTGATGATTCCCTACAAAGACAATGGGATTCATTTAATTAACTGAACGTTAAAGTTATCAATATTTTCAATATTTGATAAGGAAAAATACCTAGCATCAACTCTTCCTTGAATCTAAATTAATAACATTTTATTAGCTAGAAACAAAAATCATATAAATTAAAAAATATTCAATATATCGCAAAGTTGGCTTGATTGGAAAAATCACGGAGACATGATGTGGGATGATTTATCAGATGGTTAAATATGCAATATTGGTTTCCCTCCGAATGACATAAAAAATATTTTTAAAAAATCACGAGAGATTGTCAATTACTAAATCAGAAGCTTTATAGATAAATAATTTTTATTATAATGTCAGAAAGGTTATATTTAATTAATTAAAACAGAAATAGCAGGGAATTGGATAATAAATAAAAAACAGTTTTTATTAAATGGACCAGACGTTTCATTGATTTATTTTTTTCAGACTTCCTCAGTGGCTAGAATGATGAAATAGGAAATGAGAAAAAATTTAGTTATTTATAGCTTTCTTTATTTAAATTTATTTGTAATCAATGTACATATTTATAAATTTTTTCTGATTTAGTATTTTAACATTCTACTGAGGAAGTCGAAATAAATCGACGAAACGTCTGGGCCATTTAATAAAAAGTCTGTTTTTTTGTTTATTGTTCAATTCCTTGCTATTCCTGTTTTAATTCTTCTTTTTCTTCTTCTTCTTATTTCTAGGCTAAGTAGCCGGTTATTTTTCAAGGAAGAATACGACCATCCTTCAACTTTGTGACCATCTTTTTTTGGTCTCCATCTACTTCTTTTGGCGTCAGGACGGTTTCTCGTTACGATTTTTGGCAGTCGGTCTTCGTCCATCCATTCCAAATGCGCTGCCCATTCTCTTCTATGAACCCTAACCCAGTCCTGAATCACGCATGTTGTTCTAAGATCTTCGTTCCTTATTTTATCCAACAGTGTTTTTCCTTGTACTAGCTCTGACGACTTTCATTTCTGCCGTCTGGAGTAGTAGTTGTGTCACGGTTGTGTCAGCCCTCGCTTCAATTCCGTATGTAAAGGACGTCCTATAGATTTAGGTTTTACTTTCTACAGACATATGTTTATTCTTCAGATTACATTAATAAGGCATCCGGCTATACTCGTCCCTTTTAATATGTGGTGCTTAACTTCTAAATTCAAGTCCCTATTGCTGGATATTTCAGCTCCGAGATAATTGAATTTAAGGACTTGCCTCAATTAGACACCCAAGAAGGTTGATATTGCAGGTCAGATGTTTCCTATTTACAACTAAGAATTTTTATTTTCGATGTTGATATCTGGATATTGAAGGATTCAGCAACGTAAATGAAGGCGTCTAATAGATCTTGGAGACTTTCCTCGTTCTCTGCTACCAGAACCGTGTCATCTGCATAACATACCAACGATAAGGCTGTTCCGCCCATTTTGTAGCCCAGCGGAGTTGGAATGCCGTCTATAATTCTGTCCATGACCACATTGAATAGCATAGGGCTAAGGGAATCCCCTTGCCTAACTTCACGCTTTAATTAATATCTATTATGGGTGCGAGTGATATACCGTTATATGTAATAATTCATATCAACCATATAGGGTATGGTCAAGTATTGTAATCGTACATGATAAAAGTGTTTTTTTTTGCTTCGTATTTTCGAAATATCTCAAAACGGCTGAAACTATTTTCATTAAAAAAATTGAGCAAAACCATGGCGTTTTGGTCTACAGAAAAGCCCTATGACTGAACATAGAAACAATGATATTTTAGAAAATATTTTTTTAATAAAAATATTCTTTTATATTTTCTGTTTTAGAGAATCGAGCCCAGCTAGAGAAATACATTCAAGATAATAGGAATTCGAAACGGCATTTTATTCATTTGAGTGATGGAAATCGACCAGTGTAGACAAGGCAGCCTTTCTTCCAAGGTAAGAAGAGCAAATTGAATAAACTCTAATTAATTTTGATACATCATTAAAACATTAACTAGTATACGTCATATTAATATTAGAAAATAATATTATACTCAAAACAGCCGAACTCTCAGCATGAAATCTTTATCTTTTGGGGGTAAACTCGGAGTTCTAATTAAAAACAAGAGGTAATTTGAAAATAAAAAGAGAAACCTGTTTTCTATTACATCAACAAAATATTTTGATTTCTAATATTGCTGTTTAATATTTAATGTGATTCGAAAATAGGTCAAAATGGCCTTTTTCGACATTTTGACCGGTGATCGAGCAGTGTAATAAGCTTTGTAAATGTGGATCAAAGATCGATGACAACATTCTACCAAAGCAATCCAACAAACAGAAAGCTAAAGAAACCATCTTAAAAAGAATCATATACAAATATCGAAACACAATACCTACACATTTTCATACGATCTAACACTATCTAAAATAGTTAAATAAAAAATAATAGCCAAATCTTTATCAACAAACTAGTTAATTATATTTCTTAATTTCATTGTTTCTCTAATGTTCGCCTTCAAATTTCATCTGTGTAAGTTTTCATCGGACTATGAGTCTCTATCGATCTAAATATCTTAAAAACGGCGCAAACGATTTTGTTAAAAAAATTGAGCTAAAACCATGGCGATTTGGTTTTCAAGAAATCCCTTATGAGTAAACAGTGAAAAAATTATATTTTAAGAGATATTAATTATTATGCTAAAACATCTTTTAGTTAGTACGTTATCAAATATTGTTTACGTTCTAGCTTAATAAAAAAGTGTGAATATCAAAACGAAATTTCAGTCCATTGAGATTAAGAGCTGATTAGATTTTGTTTGTAATCGAACTAATTAAAGGGGTTGAGGGGCTGTTAAAAAATTAAAATTAAAAATTTTCAAACTAAAAAAACCAAGAAAAATGAATATATATCAAATTAGGGTTTTGTCTGTACATTGGTCAAATCCAGATTTTGTTTGCGCACGTTTCAAACAAAGTTATGAACAAAAACACCCTAACAAAATTCTCTATGTCTGTCTGTATGTTTCCATGGTTTCCGCAAAAGTTGCTCACGATTCACGTAAAAACGGTTGAAGGGATTATTATCAAATTTCATATTTGCATCAGATGTCTTCTAACTTATGTTTATTGCTATATAACGTTTTGATATTTTGAACCCAAGCGGGAAGTTTGGGGGGCGCACTAGTGGAAATTATCAAATAACTCCTAAAGTATTAAGTCGTAGTTGATGTGATTTCTGACAACTTTTGTTTAACCCCCCCCTCCCACCAAAAAGCGACCCAAAAAGGGGGGAGGTGGTGAAAAATGTGGCCTTTGCCCTTGGAGCAAATCAACCAGAATTTTGTATACATAATCCGTGAAGCTCTGTAGAGCTTGAAATGGAAAAACTAACCACCCAAAATGAAGGAGGTGGCCCAAAATGTCAATCTCGCTATTGGAGCAAACTCAACCAAATTTTATACACATAATCTGTGGCCCTCTAGAAGGCTAGAAATGCAAAACTGGAGGACAGCTGGTGCGGGGTCCGGGGGTGGGGGTCCAGAGGGCATAGCGGCGGGTGGTGCGCTGGTGTGGTACGTGGGTGGGTGTCCAGGGGTGGCGTGTATGCGCAGGGTGGTTGGGGTGGGGGTCCAGGGGCGTAGTGGGGGTTGGGGTGGTGGTATGTGGCACGGGTGCGGGGATGGGGGGTGCTGGGTGGGTTTCGGGTGGTGGGGCTCCTCCAGGAGGCGCCTAACTTTGGTGGGGGTGGCGTGCAGTATCGGGTGGTTGTGTGGGGTTCGGGTGCATGGTGCGAGGGTGGGGTTTCCATGGGGCGTAGCTCCCTGGCTAGCAAGAGGGCCGCTGAAGGCGGGCCTTGGAGCTCGCTTACTATAAAATTGATCTATAATAAAAAATAGAGCGAATGTTTTCAGCAAGTAAAATTAAATTTACATATCTAATCACTACTATGTACCTAGAGAATTTTTATGTCAGTATGTAGTATAACGAGGAAAGACTGCAATTCTACTCATACATAATTAATTCAACTAACAACGAATGAGATTTTTCTATAATACTATATATGTATGTCTAGATCAATTTGCAACACTGACGTAATACTGCCGGAGAGAGCGCCATCGGTATATTTGTGGCAAATTTGAAATATAATCGTAATTTGGACTCAAATTTCGAAATGAAGACTCCAATTGATTTTAAATTAAGAAACATTAAATATATTGATAATTATTACCCCCTCACTCACTCAAAAATTAAATATTTAATTCGCTTTTCTTCCACAGAAAAGAAATCAATCACATCTTATTTGATTATATATTATTTGTTTATATTTTTAATAATTTGCCACTTTTTTATAATTTTTAAAAATCTAAATTTTGTTATTCTTATTTTTGATTTTTACAAAATTAAACGACTTAAGACACGCATGCCCATATGAGTTTCTCATTTCAATACTGGAGCAGCCTGTCATACAACAACACCTGATCTCTTTTAAATATTTGGACCCTTATATCGATTATCGATCCCAAATTTAAAAAAATGATATAATATAATTCTCCTCCTCACTGATATCACTTATTTAAATAAATCTATTTCCACACAAAAATATCACTAATGCTGTAGATTATAGAAAAAAATACTTCCAGATTCGCATCTAGAGCCTCATTTCTGTAGCCAGTGTCAGGACGAAAATGAGGCGAAACTTTAAGAGAGTATGTATTTTCCTGAGTTTACAGGTATACATTTGGCAGTGTGGCTTTTTAAGAGAATAAAATTTTTGGATTGAGACGCCCGCCAGAGACATTTCAGCCCGAGGCCGATCTTCGAGGGTGTGCCGAAGCTTTTGCCGAAAAGTTCGTTAATGTAAATAAGCAATGAAATAAAAAAATAAATAAATAAAAATAGTAAAATCTGTTTCCGATGGAAATAAAGTTTTGAATTCAACTTAACACCACGTGACTTTACGATACTCATTACTCCACGATTATATTCAAATACCTTACACTAAATACATCGTAGATACTTAATATGCAGTGTTGGTAAATTATTGGATAAAAAATACTTGGTAAATTATTTTTATTTTTATATCTTAATGTGAAACCTACCAAGTATTTTTAATCCAATAATTTTTAAAAAATGTTTCACCAAGTACCAACACCAAATTCCTTAAAAACTAGTGTTGGTAAAGGTGAATTTTCGAAAGCAATTAGATAAAGATACGATTGCTCTTGTGAAAATTTATTTACATACAGATAAATAATTTGTTAAAAAATATCTAGATACAATTTATATGTGTTCAGATTAAGACAATTTCCGGTTTTATAAATGGATGATGTTTGAAGAAACAGCACTTCAGTATTTTTAATTACCTACTAACAAATATTATTTAAAATGCTTAAATCATACAAAACTACATAAGGTATAAATACTAGAATTAGAATATGCAGGATGATTACAAGTAATACCTATAGCTTATTAATATGTTTTGAAGTCGGAAATATTTCTCGTGTAGATTTTTTTTAGCTAGCTTTCTGTGATCAATTTAAATAAAATATTTTTTGAGTTACCCTACCCAAATTTTGATTATTTTTAAAACTAATTAACTAGATTACATTTTCTATTCTGCATTTGAAAGCAATTTCATTATGTATTTAGAGAAGAATCCATTAAAAAATTTGCAAAAAATAACATTTCCAAAAACTTTTTACTCTTTAATGAACCGCTCTTTGGAAATCTAAAATTTATTACAGTTTAAAAATAAAAAATCGTCACTATGTATTATCAGACACTCGGTTTCTTTTGGGAGTTAAAATTTGAATATCGATGCTAAAAATTGGCTCAATTGATAGTTGATGATGACAAAATAATATTGGTGATCTAGTCTTAAATTAGGAACTTATTTTGGACCTTAGCTTGGATGAAGAAACCTGAATACGTGACAAACTATAAACGACCTTATGAAAATGATTCATTATGTGAAATTGATAGTGAACCAAAGAGAGAGGGGCGGTTCAAAAATATCTTAAAATAATAAAATTGGCTCACCCTAATATGTATATATAATTCTCTAATATATATAATATATATTCATTATGGATAGAAGATTGATTAATCATTGATTTCTGCTTATGAATAATCAACTCTGCTACCCTCGACTAAACTTCAATAACACCATTAAACAAAAATTTGTCCCCGTAAACCTAACAATGGATTCCAGTAGAGTTTTATACGCTGCTTATCATGCAATTTCCCGATTTTTTACAACACGTCAGAGTTTTGAGATATTATCGGTCAAAACGACAAAATATGCCATTTTGAACTATATTCGGGTCCCATTAAATATTAAACAGCAATATTTGAAATCAAAATACTTTATTGACGTAATAGAAAACACATTTCTCTTTGATTTTCAAATTACGACTTGTTTTTAACTCAATTAGAACACGAGTTATAACTAAAAAACTAAAACTACGTGATTATAAAGGATAATAAACATAAGAACATAAGGTCTTAGTTTTTTAGTAATAACTCGAGTTCTAATTAAGATAAAAACAAGAGGTAATTTGAAAATAAAGAGAAACCTGTTTTCTATTACATCAACAAAATATTTTGATTTCTATTATTGCTGTTTAATATTTAATGTGATTCGAAAATATGGTCAAAATGGCTTTTTCGACATTTTGACCGGTGATCGAGCAGTGTAATAAGCTTTGTAAATGTGGATCAAAGATCGATGATAACATTCTACCAAAGCAATCCAACAAACAGAAAGCTAAAGAAACCATCTTAAAAAGAATCATATACAAATATCGAAACACAATACCTACACATTTTCATACGATCTAACACTTTGTTATCCAAACATAATAATCAACTAGTTTTTTTTTATACTTTGCCTTACAGGGTATGGTCAAGTATTGTAATCGTGGATGTTTTTTTTGCTTCTTTTTTTTCGAAATATCTAAAAAACGACTTAAACTATTTTGATTAAAAAAATTGGGCGAAAACCTTGGCATTTCGGTCTACAAAAAGCGCTAATAAGTGAACATTGAAAAAAGTAGATTTTTCGGGATAATAACTTGTTTTGTCAAAATGTCTGTTAGTCAGTTAGTTAGTTTGTGCATTACCAAATTTTTGTGGTCCCACACACTAGCTCGAAAACTAGAGTGAATATCAAAACGAAATGTCACATGTAGTTTTGGTTCATTGAGATTAAGAGCTGATTAGATTTTGGTTGAACTCGAAACTAAAATTAAGGGGTGGAGGATTTAAAATTTAAAATTATAATGTTTTCAAACTAAAAAACAAGAAATGAATTATGCTATCAAATTAACCTATAATAACGAAAAAATAATAATTTCTGGGGCCAAAATAGGGGAAGGGGGGGGGGGGTCAACAAAATAAAAATCTAGGCCATTTTAGCAAACTCAACCAAATTTTATATACATAATCAGTGGGCCCCCAGTAGTCTGAAAATGCAAAAACTAACCCCCCTACATGATTATAATTTTATTAAATATTAAATATAAGAGAGGGGTTAGAGTGTATGATAAAGTTATGTGTATGGCCACATCCGAACGTGCCAATTTTTTTTATATATATATATATAAATAAATGGGTGACTTTTTTATTTTTAGATAAACTGAACGAATGTGAAAATTAGGGAGAGATAGAAAGACTGGGAGAGGGGGCAAGGGGGCATTTAATTAAAATGACAGGGACTTGTTTGAAAGCGAGAGCGAAATGCAGCCGCGCAGTTTGGCATGAGTGATTTCCATGTTCATTCTCGAAAACTTATCAAATGATCAGCTGTGTATTTGCTATCAAAGATAACAATTATATGTTTGAAAATATATATTGCAATATTTATCAGTTTTGTAAATCTGGTTTCCTATTTATAACTTGACAAAATGATGATATAGTATTTGAAATCTGACGTTCATTCATCCATGAATAATAATTATTCACATAATCGTAAAAATAAATAAATATTCAATATATTAATTTATTTTACTTAATTCAAAGAGTAAATATTGCTATTTGGTTCATTATTAATGCAATGCTCATTCATGTATAAATACGATTTGTTAACGTATAATCCGAAATCTGTAAAAAACAGATTTATCTGTTATGATCTAGTTTTAGCAAAACCCATCATATATGTATGGAAGTTTTTTATTTTTATTTTATTCATTCGAATGAAGCCTATAAAATAGGCATACGTATAGATCTTGAATGACCCGTCATTTACCGAGAGAAGAGAAGAAATGATGGAGATGAAGATGTGTTCCATTTTTCTAAAGTAACAAGAAATATGAAAATCTCACCAAAAGTTTTCGAAGAATAAAAGAGTATATTTTAAATTTTAAATGTGAAAAAATATATCAAGATTTTCGAAAAATAATCACATTTTGACTTCATTTTTATTAGATAGGTATAAATATTTAATCTGCAAAATATCTGATTGGAATTAATGTACAATCAGACATAGATTGAACTGAAGGAAAAATTTAATGTCTCTCTATTAGAATTTAATAAAAATTATCTACCCAGAAAAAAATATTCCTGGCTTCACAATATGTAGATATTCATTTTTTTTGAAAATATCAATTTACATGTAAGTACCTACGTGAAGCTATTTTCAAGAATAAAATCACTAAAAGCAAAATTATAAGATCAAATATCAACTAAAAAAAATAATGAAGTTTCGAATATTTAAAACTATTCTTCATCTCATATTTCTATTTTTCTAAATATTTATTATTTCAACAATTAAAACTTTTTAAAATGCTAAATGATAATTCTATAGGAAAAAGAACTCAATGATTAGGGGCCGTCCATAAATTACGTCACATAGTAAGGGGCGAAGGGGCATCTCAGATTTGTGACAAAATGTGACAGAGGGGCCCGGAGATCTTAAAAATTGTGTTGTCATAAAAGTAAAATTAAAATTAATTTTTTAGATTTAAGGTTATTATTATTCAAACCTAAAAATGTTAGTAAAATAAATCTAGACAAAAAATTGTAAGCAAGCAATAAGGGTATTAAAGTGATTGTGGGACGACACAATACAGGGGGGGGAAGGGCTTAATGTAAATGTGACAGGATGTGACACAGGGGTAGGTGGGATCTAAATATCTTGAAATTCGTGTGACGTAATTTATGGGTGCCCCATATTATCCTATGTGATTTTTTTCTTCTTTCTCATGGTGGATATCATTATTCTAAATTTTAGCTATATTTTTTGATTAAGAATTATCAATAGAATTGTATATTTATATATGCGGGCAGAGATATTTATTTTTTCTTCAAATGCTGTTGAGCCAAAAGGTTGGACACCCATGCTCTAGTGTGTAGAAGTCATGGAGATAACGTATTGGGGAATGATTTGGTTCGATTGTGGAGATATCAAAAAAACTTAATTAAAATTGATTAAAAAAAAAATTTTTTTGGTCCAAAACTATGTAATAATTATTAGATAAAATCTTAGACCATGAAATATAGACACGCCCAACATCTCCTATAGAACTTGACGTCATCTGTAGGTAGGAACACCCAGAAATAGCATGGCCACTATAGGAATTATTATACATTGAGATAAATTTATCGTAGGTAGTTTACATTATTTATTTTGGATTCCAATAATCGCAAATTAATATTAAATTAATATAACCAAAATATTTATGCGAGAACGTGACGTCATCTGTAGGCGATGTTGGCCTCACTTCACTATGTGTGGAGAGTAGCAGAGGGCATGTCTATATATTTTATGGTCTAAGGATAAAATATTGATATCTAAAATTTCATATTAAATTTATTTTCATTTATCTTTTACTGATAATTTTCCTTTTTTTAAATAAAAATATTCTTTTATATTTTCTGTTTTAGAGAATCAAGCCCACCTAGAGAAATACATTCAAGATAAAGGAATTTGAAACGGCATTTTATTCATTTGAGTGGCGGAAATCGACCAGTATAGACAAGGCAGCCTTTCTTCCAAGGTAAGAAGAGCAAATTGAATAAACTCTAATTAATATTGATACATCATTAATACATTAATTTGTATAAGTCATATTAAAATATTAGGACATATTGAAGGACACAATAAAAGAGTGTGTCTTCTGCTGGAATTATAAATTTTATTTATAACGAGATATAGTTTCGAGGTACAAAAAAAAGTAATTAAGTAAATCTTGATTCAGTTATTAACCCATTAAGGCCCACCACACGGCTAACTTTGACCGACCGTTCTTAATTTCAATGTTTCTCTGCCCGATCGTCTATTTGAACCCTTGATAAATAATAAATAAAATATTAAAAATTAAAAAGACTCATTATGAAGTTCAATCTTTCGAAACTATAGTCTCTAACAAATAAATTATATTTTCGTTATTTTTCAAATTTAACATTAGGCTTTTAAAAAATGTATTTTTGGACCTTCGCCCCAAACGGATACTGATTTGTGTAAGTTAGGATAGGGGTCAGAAACTAATTCTTGTGACTTAAACTCCACAGTCCCTAAGCTGGAAATCGACCATCTCCCACAATGAATCAGCCTCTCCTATAAGAAAATCTTAAATTTATCCTAATTCAATTGTTATAAGCAAGCTATGACTTGTCTATTGCACTCTTAGTTATTTCCGATCTTATATATTGAGAATTTTTAGAAATAGATTATTCCAAAGATTCCCGAATCATCTTTATTTATTCCTTTTTTGTATTTTATCTATTTTAATAATTTCTCAGCGAGAACTAAAACTTGTCTGGACTTGTCTTTGACCTGGAATATATACCAGGCAGGGACTTCAAACCTTATATCGGCACCCTTTTTCGGAAAAAATAATTCATTTTAATTGCCCCTTGAAACTATGCAACAAAATAAAATTTGACTTAATTTTTTTCTCTGATTTTTATCCCCCCGGCCCCTAATGTTTTGTTAAAATGAGAGTCACTAGACAGTTCATTATTATTTTTATTATTCATAATAATCACTAGATCTTTTATTTCCTCGTTTTATTCAACTATATTACAATTCAACGGTATATTTTAAAATTTATGTATTCATAAATTCTCCATTTCTATTTTAGATCAACCAAATTGTTTCCATATTTAACTGAAAACTCATCTCTCGATATTTTAACGTATCTACCTGTTTCTATTAAATGTAATTGAAAATGTACCTCTCGTGAAGATAAAGTGAATTCAATTGGAATACAATCTATATTATTAAAAAGCACTTTAGCATTGCAAATAGATTCTGTTCCATGAACGGATATAGTATTACAGTCTCTATATGCCAATTTATGTAGAACAAATATAAGGTACTTGCAAGTCGATATTTTAATAATCGATTTTTAAGGAAAAGTTTAAATTACAAATGGCTGCACTCTTCTTGATTAACAATTGGACAAAAAACATTTTATCTAGTTTTAACATGAGAAATAAACTAATAGAAAGTTCAAATAGATTAAATAATATCTTATGGATAAATTTGCTTACATTTCAGAAGGATTATCGTCCTCTCGAGAATTGAATCCAAATACTAAATAAGACGGTTAAGTGCGAGTCAGGGAATTCCGCAGCAAATATTTACATATACCTACCATAATATATACATATAATAAATAAATAAATAAATATGTAAATATTTTTTATTCGGGCTAAAGTAATGGTTAAAAAAATTGAGACTCTGTAGACTTTATCCTTATAATAGTAGCTATCCTACAGAATTTTTACATATTTTTAGCTATTATAATTTTGGAGTTAAATCTAAATAAAATACTGAAATTATTCTATATATTAGAGTGTTATAGACTCTAAAATTATAATAGGTAGAAATTTCTAAAAATTCTCAGGGATAGCTACTATTACAAGGATAAAGTCTACCAAGTTTCAATTTTTTCGAACCATTACTTTGGTCGGAATAAAAAAATTGATCGTTCAATGCCAAAAACCCCATGTTATTTAAATGGGAAACTTGCATCACTGTGGGGCACACGTTAAAAAATTGAGACTTGAAACTTGGGAAATATTTTTTTTTTTTTTTACTTATTTCCAACCATATGAGCCTCTGTCAGTGTAAAAATTGGAAAATAAATAAATATGGCATATATATATGCATGTGTGTGTTTGTGTTTATATATGTGAGTCTTGATTCATATAGCCACGATAACTTAAAAACCAAAAATCGTAGAATTTTTCTTCTTTTGCTAAAATGTTTGTATTTTCAATTCGGATAACGGATTAGATTTTAGGCTTTCTTAGACCAGATTTTCGGAGTAAAAAAATAATGATCATTCGAACAGGTGTTTTTTGAATTATCATTTAATAGATTAATTACCGATTAAGACCGAGTCTTGAAAAAACTTACACTTTTTTCCTCTATTTTTAATTTTATTGAATAGATCTTAAATCCTAATATACTTCTGTGAGAAATTATTATTTTTTGTTAATTATTTAGTTCAACACTAAATAGAGTTACTAATAAAGACACTATTTAATGATTAAGTCATATATTATATCCGTTTAGTAACATTTTTTTTAAATGTATAATTCATAATATAGGTATACATAAATATTTAAACGCATAAATAATATTTGAATAATTGTATTTTGATTAGAAGAAATGTTCTCTTCGGAGAGAGACAGTCTGGTAGAAATTTTAATTGAGAAGTGATGGAAAGGCAGCCCAATGACAGTGAACAACTCTTTTGAATAAAATAGATTTATCGGACAGTCATTTTTTTCTCACTAAAAAAAACCAACGTTTCGGAGGATTTTCCCCTCCTTATAAATTCTATTTAGAATTTAATTGATAGAGGATTTTCTTTAGGAGACGGACTGGTATAAATATGCAATTGGATGTTGATGAAAGCAGTCCACGGTGGTTGTAAAAAATAAGACTATAGAGGTTTTATTATTTTACATTTATTTGTTAAACCGACGTTTCGGAGATTTATTCTCTCCTTCTTCAGGGTAACAAAAAGTCAATGAAAGTAGTTAAAAAAATAGTCACTTTCTGTGATTTATTCTCTCCTTCTTCAGGGTAACAAAAAGTCAATGAAAGTAGTTCAAAGCTCTATAGTCTTATTTTTTACAACCACCGTGGACTGCTTTCATCAACATCCAATTAGAATTTAATCCTTTTCTAGAGTAAAAAAAATCATAATCAATTGAACAGGTTTGTTTTGAATTAATTTAGCAAATTAATTTAACAAATAATTTTTTTTTATTTACCAAAACTGCAAAAGCGTACTGAGTCTCGAAAAAGTTTAACTTTTTCTTCCATATTTGATTTTATTGATTAGATCTTAAATCCTAATAAAATTTCTATAAGATTTTTTTTTTTAATTATTGAATGTTTTAATTCAAAATCTACGGAAATACAGCGTGGGGCATAAAGATCTACCATATTTTGTAGAGGTATAAAAACTAAAAAATTTATGTAAAGAATTGAGTATCTATTTGAGAAAGAAAGATTGAGTTTTTTCTCAAAATCAACTTGTGACATGAATCAATTAATTTTATGAACATGTTTTGGTCATTTATCAAAGATATTAATAGATAAGTTTATATTGCATGTAGGAGGGTTTTGTCCCCTCGGGAGTCGAACCCAAGCACTAGTATGCTTTCCGGGCAACTAGTCCAGACCCTTGAGACACTCACCTCCAAACATGCAACATATAACGAAAGCCACTCATTTTCACTCCATTCAACTCGATTGGAATAGTAAAAATTAATGCTTAACTGAAATAAAGATTCAGCATCGGACCAATGCGAAGGCAAATTTATGTAAAGAATTGAGTATCTATTTGAGAAAGAAAGATTGAGTTTTTTCTCAAAATCAACTTGTGACATGAATCAATTAATTTTATGAACATGTTTTGGTCATTTATCAAAGATATTAATAGATAAGTTTTATATTGCATGGGAGGGTTTTGTCCCCTCGGAGTCGAACCCAAGCACTAAGTATGCTTTCCGGGCAGCTAGTCCAGACCCTGAGACACTCACCTCCAAACATGCAGCATATAACGAAAAGCCACTCATTTTCACTCCATTCAACTCGATTGGAATAGTAGAAATTAATGCTTAACTGAAATAAAGATTCAGCATCGGACCAATGCAGAAGGCAAATTTATGTAAAGAATTGAGTATCTATTTGAGAAAGAAAGATTGAGTTTTTTCAAATCAACTGTGACATGAATCAATTATTTTGATGAACATGTTTTTCGCGTCATTTATCAAAGATATTGTGAAGAACGATAAGTTTATATTGCATGCAGGAGGAGTTTTGTCCCCTCGGGAGCAGACCCAAGCACTCAGTATGCTTTCAAGTACCTTCGTCCAGACCACAAGATATTCATCCTCCGTAAAGTCGATTGATTCATGTCACGGAGTTGATTTTGGAGAAAACACTCAATCTTTCTTTTCTCAAATAGATACTCAATTCTTTACATAAATTTGCCTTCGCATTGGTCCCGATGCTGAATGCTGTACTTCAGTTAAGCATTAATTACCACCATTCCACATCGAGTTCAATGGAGTCAAAATGCAGTAGCCAGTTATATGTTGCATGTCTGGAGGTCAGTGCCTCAAGGGTCTGGAACTAGTTGCCCGAAAGCATCTTAGTGTTAACTGGGTGCGACTCCCGAGGGTTGACAAAACCTCCTACATGCAAATATAAACTTATCTATTAATATCTTTGATAAATGACCAAGCCCATGTTCATAAATATTAATTGACTCATGTCTGCAAGTTTATTTGAGAAAACTCAATCGTTCTTTCTCAAAACAGAATACTCAAGTACACTTCACATCAAATTTGCTTTCTCGCATTGGTCCGATGCTGAATCTTCATTTCAGTTACGCAGCAATTTTTACTATTCCAATCGAGTTGAATGGAGTGAAATGAGTCGGCTTTCGTTATATGTTGCATGTTTGGAGGTGAGTGTCTCAAGGGTCTGGACTAGTTGCCAGCGAAAGCATACTAGAGCATGGCTCGACTCCCGAGGGGACAAAACCCTCCTACATGCAATATAAACTTATCTATTAATATCTTTGATAAATGACCAAAACTATGTTCATACAAAAAACTTAACTAGAAAAAACTGAATAGGTATATTTTTAAAAGAACATAAAATAATTTTTTTTTAATGTGTTTTAAACATTATATCAGAGGAAAAAAAAAGGGGGGGGGGGGTCAAAAAATGAAAATTCTAGCCCTTTCGATCAAACTCAACCAAATTTTGTATGCATATTCTGTGGACCCCCAGAAAGACTAGAAATGCAAAAACTAACGATCCAAAAGGGCGGGGAGGGTCAAAAATGAAAATTTTAGCCCTTTAGACGAAACAATGTACAAAATTTGCGTTTGGTCGAAAATAGAATTTTCATTTTAGAACCTCCATCACATTTTGGGTGGTTAATTTTTGAATTTTAAGCCTTCTGGAGTCCACAGAATATATCAAAACGTTGAATTTAGTCAAAAAAAGTGAAAATTTTAATTTTACCTCCATCCCATTTTGGGTTATTAATTTTTAATTTTTATAGGTACAAAATTTGGTTGAGTTAATTTTCATTTTGATCCCCCTCTTTGGGTAATATTAATTTTTTGCATTTCGCCCTTTTTGAAATTAAACAGAATATGCTGAAACTACGTTTGACTTTTTTTGCTCCGAAAGTTTAACAATTTTTCATTTTTTGACCTCTCCCCTTTTATGTCTAATATAATGTTTAAAACACATTTAAAAAAAATGATTTTATGTTCTTTTAAAAATATATTCTTTTCCTATTAAATTTTTCATTTTTTACTACCTCTTCAAAATGTGGTAGATCTTTATGCCCCACTCAAGTCATTGCTGAAAATTAAAAAAATAATAATAAATCTATTAGAGTTACACAGTAAAGAACACTTTTTAATGAATAATATAAATATTAATTTGTTTTATTATTATTTTTTTTATGTCAAATAATATATATTAATGTTAAATGCACGCGCTTTATTACTGGCAGTGCCTGGTCACGTGACTCTCCCTGAATTTTCCGAGTCAGTCAGTCCCGCTGTTGAGGCGACGCCGACAACTTGACCCCCCATGCTAATACAATCTATTTTTGGTATTTTATTTTAATTCGCGTTAACTAATTAGTTGAAGTGATTTAAAGATTAGCTCCACTTCTAATTAATCTTCCGAAGTGGGTTTCGAATCTTCAGTTATCGAGAAAGTACTAAATAGGTAAGTGAGCTCCCGGCTGATTCCTATATTAGCTCGAGTATGATCATTAGTATTTAGGCTTCTATCTTCATTTCTAACTGGCTTAAACATATAATATTTCACTGAATTAGAACATTTGAATAAGGTAGTAGTTGTTTCGTGACAATACTAATGCTAGAGTGCAGATGTGGCTTTTTTGTGACCATACCCTGTATGGTAAAGTAAAATTCTATTTATTTTCTTTTCAAAAATATATTTAATTTTTTTCTAGTTAAATTTTTAAATGTTTTTATATCTCTTCAAAATGTGGTAGATCTTCATGGCCCACCCCTGTATAATAATTAAATTAAAAAATTAATAATACAAAAATTAAATTAAGTAATTTGTAATTTGTAATATTATAAGTAAGTAGAGCAAAAAATATATGTTACTTCATTTATATTTTTTAAGATAAAAAAAGGTGTCTTTTTTTTAATAAACCATTAATTAATCTTCAAACAATGTGGCTCGCTTTGAAACAGTTTTGATAAGTACGCGGCTCCCAGAGCTAAGGATTCGTAGGTGCCTACCCTGCTATGCGTCTCCCGAACAGACAATAAATGGACAATATGATTCCATCTGTAAGCCCAAAACTTTTTGCTGTTTATGTAACACTCCACTAGCCAATAACTTTCGTGCCTCTGCTTTTGACAAATCTAGCAACACTGTTCTGAGCTTGTGTATATTTTATCATAGAAACAAGGCCGAACAAAGTGCATAATAAAGAAGATCTATAAAGCAAAAAGTTCTTACTAAGCGATTGAAAGCCGTTGCGACAATGGCTGAAGTGACAACACGTCATGCAAGTACTGAAGTTAAACACACTTTTTTGGTTGAAATACCTTGTCATTGCACAGCTTGTTTTTGTAGCAGTGTAGATGTAGCTATTATAAATCTTTCATTATTTGTTGAGCATTCCATCTCAGAAAGCTTCAAAAGTTGCTAACTATGGCATTAAAAATTTTCTTAAAAATGCATTGGTTGTGTTGTGCGAACGACAGTCTCAGTTTGTTCTCGTAAATGGTAAGGAAGAGTTTCTTAATTCTCGTTAAATACTGTATGTAAACTTTCCGAATGTCCCGTATAGTGCAATGTATGAGAATCTGATATATCTTTAGAATTTTTAATCTCTCCGGAACTGAAATGGTCTATAAGAATTTCGATTTTATCAACAATCGATGGAGATTGGAGAAGCATTTAAATAACCGTCTATTCTGAATTTCAAAAAAATCCTCAAGAAAACCCATACGGTGAAACAACTATGTACATTAATTCGCCTATTCATCTTTCACAATTTTTGGCGCAGCTATTGTAATTTTCTCATTTTTGGAGAGAATTTAAATAAGTCGATGTACAACATCCGCAGATAAATTGAATCACAAAAAAAAAATTGGAAAACGTGAGAAGTGCGTGCCTGTTTGTGTGTCTTAAATCTGCTCTCTCTCTAGTATGGGTGTGTGTGTGTTACCAATGTTATTATTACTGAAGTAAGTTGTAGAAAATCTTATATATTACTTTTTTGAGAGAATATTGCTTCTAAAACCTGTATGTTACGAAGCATGATTTAAAAATGGCCGAGAGAATTATCTCTAGAAATGCCCAAGCCCTCTTCGGATTCTTTAGATCATCGAACAACACCGTACTCTCATCGTATTCCTAAAAATATTTATCTTTAATTATTAGATAAATTATTATTTTCTATAAATAAAGGAATTAATTTTTTTCTAGAGATTTCTAGAGATTCGTTTCACTAAATTAAAGTATAAAATATGATTTTTTTTAAATTAAATAATACAAACTAAATATTTAATGAAAACATGGAATGTTCTTAAGGGTATTTAAATATGCACACTAATAATTATAATACAAGTAGATTAGAAAGAGATGCAAAGTTAATTATTATTATTATTATTATTATTATTATTATTCGGCTTACCTTTCGTCGACTGCTAATGTAATTTGCGTTACCACAGGTTGATTCTCCTTTTTCAACTACTAATGCCCAATCAGGAAAATATAAATCCATGAAGAGAAATCACTGTGAGGTTGTCCTCCGCTTGATGCAAATAAACATATACATTAGGGTGGTCCTTATTTTGGGTATTTTCAAGTTTTTATGAGTTACAAGCGCTCATATGGTTCGAAATAAATAAAAAAAAATATCGCCCAAGTTTCAAGTTCTATCTCAATTATAATCTAGGCCCCATCGATCTTAAGTTTCAATCTAAATAACTTGGGGTTTTTGAAAATTTCAAAATATCAATTTTTTTTTATTCCGGCTAAAGTAGTTTTCAAAAAATTTGAAACTCTGTAGACTTTATTCCTTATAATAGTATCTATCGTTTAGAATTATTACAGATTTTTTAGCTATTATAATTTTGAAGTTACAGCTAGATAAAATACTGCAATATCTTAGTGTTACTAAGTTATAGACTCCAAAATTATAATAGCTAAAAATCTGTAAAAAATTCTGAGGGATAGCTACTATTATAAGGATAAAGGCTACAGAGTTTCAAATTTTTTGAACGTTTACTTTGGCCGGAATAAAAATTGATCTTTCAATGGCAAAAACTCCTTGTTATTTAGATGAGAAACTTACATCGTTGGAGTGCACAGGTTATAATTGAGACTCGAAACTTGGGGAATATTTTATTTTATCTATTTCGAATCATATGAGACCTTGTCGAAATACCCAAAATAAGGACCACCCTAATATTCATAATTGAAAAAATTTTATTCATTGTTTTATACATTTAAATAAATACAAATCTTCTAAAATCAATCTCTCAAACGTTGAATCAACTTCAAACTTTTTGAGAAAATTTCTCTCTTATCAATAGAACTTAAAATAGTTAAAAAACAAAAATTGTTGTTTTATCTAATGAAAATAGAATTATAAACCTAAAGAAATTAAATATTTAATAATTTTATTAGATAAAACAACTTATTTCTTTTTTCTTTCTTAAGTATTTGAAATTCCAATTATAAAGGGACGAATTCTCCCGAAACGTTTGAGTTTTATTAAAAATGTGCAGATTGTTTTTAAAAAGATTTGTATTCATTAATATATGTAATTTTTGTGTTAAGAGACTCTAATTTCGAAGAATTGGATCTTCATCAACAGTCTTTTTAATTATCAATTTTCTATCTTTTATTTTTTTCATGGGTTCTAATACCGACCACGCCGGACTCTCATTTAATAAATGTAACATGAACAATATATTTTTTATTATTAGGTGTTTTTTCTTCACGGACGGAGTGATAGATATAAAAGTAAGGATTGAATGAAAGGCAGTCCAGGAAGAAATAAAAAGATGATTCCCAATAAAATAAAACTTTTTCTTTTTACACTTTTGAACTGATGGACGATCTTTCCTTCCTTCAACGAAACTTTAACCCCTGAAGAAGGAGGGAGGATTCACCGAAATATCGGCTAAAAAATGTAAACGGAAAAGTTTCCAATAAATATTTTTTATTGGGAATTATCTTCTTATTTATCCTTAGACTGCCTTCCAATCAATCACTTACATTTTGTATATATTATTTACATTTGTTTCTATCTTTTTACTCTTGCATTACTTTCCTTTATGTAACTTCTGTACTTCGCGAGAGAAAATAATTGACATTGGTTGCCTATACTTAAGGCATATTTTAAATCTATATTGAGGGATAAAAAAATCAGAGAAAAAGCTTTTAATTAATAATCACTTATTATCAATTAAATAATTCAAATAGTTATTGAAATTATTGTTTTATTATATTTGTGACAAAACCAACCCTTCAATTTAACGAAAAATTTAAATCAAGTCACTTAAGTTTTGGAAGAATTTTAATAAATTAATAATCACTGCTCGACAAAAAATTAAACAAAAATTTGTAACCGTAAACCAAACAATGGATTCCAGTAGAGTTGTATACACTTATTATCATGCAATTTCCCGATTTTTTACAACAGAGGTCAATGTTTTGACATATTATCGGTCAAAATGACGAAAAAGTACTATTTTCGAGTCTCATTAGATATTAAACAGCAATATTTTAAATCAAAATACTTTATTGACGTAATACAAATCAGCTTCCTATTTAATTTTCAAATTACCACATAAATTTAGCTCAATTAGAACTCTGAGTTATAACTAAAAAACTAAGACCATTTGTTTTTATCAATGTTTATTATTCGTTATAATCCCGTAGTTTTAGTTTTTTCAACTCGACTGGAATCCATTGTTAGCTTTACAGTTAGAAATTTCTGTCTACTAGTGTAATCATCAATATCGAGTATACAGTCCTAAGACTGGTTTGACGAAACCTCTTGCTTTCATTCAACTTAATCCAATGACAACTCTTTCACTTTTTCTTATATTACGTTTAATAAAATTAAATATGTAGTATTACATTTTTACATTTTCATATTTTCTTTTCTTTCTTCATAATTTATATTTCTTTAATACTTACTGCACTTAACCTTACACTTTCTCATCAGAAATTTTATAGTGCACATGCTGGGAGCACCCTAAATATTAGAAAAAAATTAAATTAAATTAAACAAATATATTAATATTAATTTTTCTATTTTTTAGACCAACAATATCATTTCGAGTTATGTGGTCATCCATCGGCTGGCTGCGAGATTAAGCACTTTATTTTAATGACGCGGTGTGTTTACTTCAATAACTAAATATACTAGATATAGTAAATGTTTCTAATGAATATAACAAAGAATAATTGCTATATCAATGAGAATTGTTTTGATTGCGCTTGAAAAAGATATTTATCACGAGATTACTGCGGATTATGCTATTGAAGTCTGTGGAGTCTTAACAATTCTCATTGATATAGCAATTATTCTTTGTTATATTAATTAGAAAAAATTTATTTAAGATCATTATTTCAAGTTAGAAATATATAAGTTCAAATATTATTTTCACTCAATATTTGACAAAAATTCCTTACAGTTGATTCGCGATTGAATCAAATGTAGAAAACATTCGGTCTAGATATAAGTATTATTATATAGAAAATGAAGAGAAAAGCGTATTCCGTTCATTTATATAAACACATGGAATCGCTTGGATTATTAAAATCACATGACTGTGTGTATACTTAAAATAATGGAAGACGTACTACAATTAAAGAGACCCTGAAGAAGTTCAAAATAAAAAAACGAATAGTCGCTTAAATAATTAAAAGCATTTTTGAATAAGCGAGCTTTTTTCTAAATAACCTACATAAGTAGTTAGGTCTTATCCAGGACGATAATTTGCAATAATATAAAAATGCATGCTCTCTTGCTTGAGTATACCTAAAGAAATAATTCTAAGATCTTCACAAAGTTTTCTTTCATTTACAAATCTAATTAATTTCATTTTTTTATTCGTTATTCTATAATTTGATATTTATTTTTTTAAATTTTTAACAAATTTTTTCTTCTTTTGTTTCATGAATATTATTGGTGTTGTGATATCTTTCGTCATATTTTCATGCTCTTCATCTCAACAGCGTACCACACTTGAGTATAACATTTTTTTCTATGATTTAATTATTAGGTCTGTTTCTGTTATGAATTCACAACTTGTTTGGAAACAACAGATTCATGCGGACTTTATTTTATTCATCCAATAAAAGAAACTACTCATGCACCCGAGGGTTTCAAACCAGTTGAACACAGTGCAGGTTTTAGAATGTTTTTTCAGCAAAACTACCCCTATAGCTAGAATCATTTAATGTAAAATTTAACTTCTCACTTTCATGTTTAATTAAACAAATATTTTATAAAGACAATTTTAGTTAAATTAAATATTTTCAATTTTCACTTTTTAATTTAACTTAGTTTTTCATATTTTTGCCATTTCTTAATATTTAAATTAATTCTGATATACTAGCAATTGCTTTGAAATCAGTTTTATTTTTCACTAGTTTTCTTGAGATTTTTCAGTTTTTAAAATACCTAGAAAATTAGATCAGGGATTTTCAGTTTCCTATTTGTTCTTCATCATTTAGTGACCAACGTGGGAATTCTATTTGAATAAAATCAGTTGAGTTAAGGCGAATTTGTTTACGGCACTGACTCTGTACACGAGTAAACTACGCTTACATACTTTAATTTGATCACTAGAAAATTTTAATGTGCGAACACATAGTTCACTCTAGCACAATGCAAGTTTAGTAAGTCGAATTCACTTTTAGTAAAATCCAATATTTAGTATTTTATTCTTAACTACATAGTTAATTAGCTTTTACAGGAAAGAAGCCATTTTTTCTTCAGGTCTTCAGGATCTCTCTGGTTAGTTTATATATATCTATAATACCTATAAATTTTCATATACATTTTTTTCCTATAAAGTAAGTAATAATAGGAAATAGAAAACTTTTTTTTCACTAGTCAAATTGTTTTATAAATTTAATCATTGAAATAATTTCTCTTTTCACGTGTCTATTAATTAATTGATTAATTTTAAACTTTTATTATTTTTTTTTTAGAAATGACAAAAACATTTAGAAGGCGAATTTAAATTTCATATTTTAACGACCAGGTTAGTATCAATTAATAATTATTTATTATAGATATTTTGAGTAATTATTTACTTTATTTTTGTGAATCTGTAAAAAAATCAAACTAATTTAAAGATCTTATATCTATATATGATGATGGCAGGGAAAAGGTCCCTCATCGTCACCTGGTAAAAATCGAGCTAATTGTATTTCCTGTTTCTCTAGAAACAACTGAACAAAACGCTTTTTGTTCAGCTCAAAAATTCCGAAAATTGACTCAGTAATGAACTTTTCAATATTTACCATAGAAGTAAAAAACGTAGTTTTGTGTTATAGTCGTTTAATTTTTAAGCATACGAAAATAGAGCAATTCTTACATTTATAACCTCAGTATTATTCTTTTCCGAATAAAAGTTTGCTCCTGAATTCAAAAATGTAGGTAATCAAAAATTTTACCCATATTTTTAACTCACATTTTCGCTATTCCTGAAAAAACTGGTAGGTGAAGATAAGGGCCCTTTTCGCTGACATCATCACATATATTTGATTATCTCCTAATTATGAGCCAAATATGATTTAATAAACCAATTAAACGTTTAAATTAACTTGTATCTCCCAGATTCAAATGATTTTTCAATATAGTGAGCGACTTACTCTACTAATATTGCACTTGTGCGAGTTAAGAATGCATACTTTTTTTAATTGGGCCGCGCAGGAGGGGGCCTCCTCTTACAGACAAAAAGTTACAAATTTAGTTATATATATTATTTAGAGTGGAATTTTATAATAAAGTTAAAATTTCATAGGGCGGGTCATTAACTGACTTGGGTAAAATACCCTTGTCACTGGGTTTGATTTTTTTTTTTTTTACATTGATTAATTGTGACCCGCCATATATGTCCTACAATTAAAAGTATGAAAGTTTAATAGAGAACCCCTCATCGCCCTATAAGGAATGTCATTTATAGTCTTTTGGGTTATACCCAGGGCAGTAAGGGATGCCACCGTTTTATGCCACCACACTCCTTTCCATGAGAGTGTGATGGCCTCGACTCTTACGGAGCCCGCTCCCGACTGGAGTTGCCCCTATATTTTTCAATTTTGTTTCGGTGGGCTCACCCAGTCCAGCCAGCCCGGAGACTATCTGCACGTCTACCACCCAAACCACCCCCGACGCATCCTTCGCCACGATGTCTGGCTTCCGATTACCTGCCGAGGTGGAGTACAAGTACTCCAACTCGACACGAATTTCCTTTTTAATCAATTCGTCCGCCAGACATCGGACCACCGCATCCTGACCCGTCCATTATGGGTTTAACTTCTCGCTAGAAAATGTCAAATTCGCACCATTGCAGTGTCCGTGTAGTAACTTAATTCATTATAAAATTGGTCGATTAAATGTTTCATTAATCACTTGGATTATCGTTTTTATCTTATTTAATATTATAATTTAAATTTCTACATTTTTTAACTTGTTTTTTTCTCTTTTCTTTCATGATCTTCTTTCTTCATCCATGCTGTTTTCTCTGATGCTCTCATTCTTCTCATCCGATATATTCACGCTCTTCTCATTCAATAGCGCACCAAAAGATGAGTACTATTTTTTTTTAGCATGGCATTTAGTTAAATTTAAAATAACATTTAATGGGAATTTTTTTACATTTCGGGTTTCAATAATTATTTAGTATAGCTAGACACATTAGGGACAAATATTTAGAATGTTTTTTCTACAGCATATCCCCTCTTTAGTATTTATACAAAGTTTAGGTAACTTCATTTCATTAGGACATATCAATTTTACATAATTTGAAATTCAATTCAATTAATTTTTATATTTTTCAATGAGTAAATTAATGATTAATAATTCTTAGAATTTCATCAATGGATCTAAATATTTCACAAGTTTTCGAAAAAATGCAATTTTATTCATATACGTTTAAAGTTTTTTTTTTTTAATTAAAAAATATCAAAGATTTTGCTCTTTTAAGAAAAATATTTTTTTTAAAGAAATTTAATTTTCAATAACTTCCATTAAATTATTCAATTGTTCAAAAATCAAAGATTTTATCAGGGATTTTCAGTTTCTCCATTTCATCACCATCGGTATGACGTCAGCCAACGTGGGAATGTTTTTGGTTGTTGTATAAACCTACAATCAAAATAAATATTCCTAGAATTATAGATTTCCGCCATAGGGCGTATTTGTAATTTTAGGGATTTTCAGCTATTTCATCGCCTCGACCTCCGATGGATCCACCGTCACTTTTAAATGTTAAGATTCAAATTGTATGAGTGAAAATATTAAAATGAATATTTCACTTAGTATAGGTTTAACCAAAGTAGTAATAAAATTTTAGTATGGAAGGGGATTTGGGATTTGGGATTTGCATTCTTCACTCTGATATCCTTCCTGGTGAGAACGAATGTTGTGATGTCTGTCTTAAGCCTCTGATAGATAGACTATTTAGCTTTAAGTTCTATGTTTAACTCTAAGTTATTCCCTAATTATAATCTTAGTTTTCCCTCATTGTTAGGATCCTATGTCATATTATCTAAAAGAGAGCTAAGATTGACTTCACTCATTTGTTTAATCCAAGAATAGATCATGATGGAAGTGACCAATTCGATCTGATTTTCATAGATCGAGGTCCAGGTTATTGTGTCTGCATGTTTTATCGAATGTCGTCACTTGACGCGTTGTTCAAATGGTAATGGGAGCCTGGGATCGTTGAGAATTTCAGGGTGGATTTGAAGTGGCTCTATGAACTGGAACGGGCCAGAAGGTTGTTCCGTTGTTTTTCAGGACAAGCTTGGGGAAATGAGCGGATGCTTTGTGGCTAGGGCCCTACCAGCCGATTGGTGAAGACGGTGCATTCTATTACCCTTAATGTTCTTTTTCTCACCACTTGCCTGATTCTCAATCCACAAAGATTAGAGATATTTTCATATGGTATTTATGTCTGAATCATATAAGTATAAATAAAGACTGCCCATGTCAGTCGAATCCAATTAAGGCAAGTGGAATTAGCTAGGCAGGAATTTTTCAGCTCGCCCTGGCTTCGTTTCACGTTCGTATTCCAAAAAATCAAAGCCACTCTCATTGATACAAATATCTTCACGGTCTGTAAAGTTTTAAATCAATCCCATATTAATAACATTATATTAAACCGAGCGATTGATTGATTTACCGCGAGTGTTACTTTCATCTACTATCTACTCCTAGGTTAATATGCCCGGGTATGAAGTAAATGAAAGTTTGTTACTATTTTTTTCTTTTGAGATGTTCAAAGAGCTGCTCTGGGATTTTAAATGTTTTCTTCTTTGCATCAAACTGTCACCGATAATGAAGGTGAATATTTTTAACATGCGATACATCTTCAACAATTCATTTTACATATTAACTATTATACATAATTACTATATCATTTGTGTAGTGTCTAATAGGCGACTTCGATGGAAGAACAGAATATTAAAATAGATCTGATGGAAATACTTGGGATAAGATGACAACATAGTACAGACCTAGATGGCGAGCTGAGCTCGTGAAGTAACAGGGGGTCGCAACGATCGCCAGTAAAGTAGGCAAAATTTATTACTGTATTTATTTTTAAAATCGTCCTACATAATTATCGCAGATGTACTGAAATATCTCCGTCAACTCTATTGAAATTCCCGAGAGTTTCCATCTATTTCATTTTAGTCGAATTTATCTAATAAATTTTCGACCGGTCACGAATAATTTAATTAATATAGTACCCTAATAGCATTATGCGTAACAGACAAGTTTCAGAAAATTAATTTAAATTAAAAATGGAAAGAATAGATTTTAAATTTTTAAAAATTGTTATTTTCGGTTTTGAACAAAATATCTAAGATAACTAATTGCCAAATTAAATATAGGTATACATGGTAATAATATTTAAATTTATGTTGTTTGAGAGATATAAAATTTTTAATTTGAGTAAATTAACACAGTGTTATATTACTGCAATGATTAATAGTTTCATGTGTATAAAAAATATTCCATTTTTTGAATTTCTTTTATTCTTAAAAGGGAAAATCGCTCTAATTAATGAATTCACATACTTGTTAAATAAATATTTATGTGCACAAACGTTAATAATTAAATAATTTAGTATCACCTAATAGCCATACGATGGGCTAAATGGTTTATTTAATCAGTCAATCCAGTATATGTAGAAAACATTGACACAATGAAAGATTCAGTTTCGCCTGCGAATGGGAAGTATGCATTTGAAAGTAACGAGCTGTATTGTAGGTTGCATCCTGAGGCTCGAAAAATTCAATCGTTTCCGGAGAAATTCTCTCATTTTATTAATAAAAAAATTGGAAAATAAGTTTCCTTATCAAAGAATAATAAAGGAACTATAAACATAAAAATATTTTCAAAAATATTCAGCGTTAGAGCTTACCTTAAAATAAAGTAAAAAAATATAAATTGAAAGTTTCTTTTTGCCTAGAGTAGTAGAATATTTATAAATTAAAGAAGACAATAAAAGAGTGTGTCTTCTGCTTGAAAAATAAATTTTTAAATATATTTATAACTAGACTATAGTTTCGAGTGCTTTGACCTCTTCATCAGTCTATTACAATTGATTCACAGGAATTGATATTTGAATGTGAGTTTTATACATTATGAATCACCATTTACACTGTTTCATTTTTTGGCTGTATCTGGCGGTATGGAGATATATTCTTGTTATAAATTAATTAAAAAAATTATTTTTCAAGCACAAGACACACTCTTTTATTGTCTCCTTTAATTAAAAAAAATATAAATAATCACAGGTGCACCGGCAACTTCCTTTCCATCTTTACTCTTAATCACTCTCGTCTTTTTCATCTAATTTTCGATAATACAATGATTTGTCAAGAATCATAGGTGATTGTATTCAATTTCATTACTATCATCTGCTCACTGCATCCGGCGACTTTCACTAAGAACTTTTTTGGTTGCATTATTAATAATAATTCCCCTCAAAATGTTTCATTCAAGATAAAATATCTGGACAAATGCGAGTCAAGGTCGCATACTGAGGGTTCCGTACCTAATGTGTATTTTGCAGTAAAAACAGTTTTTTAATAAGAACGGATTCTTACTAGTTAAAACTCGTTACACTGAATACATTTGTGGCACCTCTGATGTTGGTTGAGTTTGGTTCAAAGGTCTAGAATCTTCATTTTTGACCTTCCGTCTCATTTTTTAAAATTTTTTAACGAAAATGTCAAAAATTAGAAGGAAAGTTGTAGAGGAAGTAATTTTTGACATTTTTTTAAATTTTTTTAAAATAAATACCCAAAATGAGATGGAAGGTCAAAAATGAAGATTCTAGACCTTTAAACCAAACTCAACCAACACCAATAAATTCTAGTTGCCACAAAAGAATTCAGTGAAACGCGTTTTTAACTAGTAAGAACCCGTTCTTACTAAAACGGGTTTTTACTGCAACATATATCTTCTAATTGATGACAACTAACAAATTCTTATTTAAACCAAGTTTAAAACTATTTACCTGATTTTTTTCATTATTCTCGTTAAAATACCTAATTAATAATACTATAATAATTATTATTTAATATTAAAAAAAAATGAAAAAATTTGAAAAACATAAACTTGATTCTGACCTGAATCGGAGCAGCAACGTTCGATTAGGTACACGGTAGCCGCAAGGCCCACTGAAATATGATTAGGTCCTGGAATTTAGAATTAAAATAGTAAAATTTTCTACTTCTTGGATAGATTTTAATTTTTTTTTTCGATTCTATTTTTGGGCCTCACTTCAAATAAACTCAAAAAAATCGCATCTTCAACTCTCGTAGTCTACTCTTCTTTAAATTATAAATTAGTACTAACAACTAAAGCACATATATACCTTTTCTGATTTATTATTATTACAAGGATTTATTAAATTATTTATGAGGATTTATGAGAGTATTTTATACTCTCTATCTATCCTTAATATCTTTCAAGGATCATATTTTCATGAGAGGATAAAATGCTTGATGGGATTAGAGTGGATTTCAATATACTATCATAAAATTACTAGTATATTTTTTGTTTTTTATTTTTATTAGGGTAAGCTGTAAAAAATAACAATGAAAAAGGTAGAAGGGTTAATAATTTTTTATTTGTACAATATCATCATCTTTTAAAAACATCAAGATTGTTTTAAGAGATTATCATAAATATATAGATAAATAAATAATCAGGCATTTTTTATGACTAAAAATATAATTTATTTATGTAAATTTTATGTACAATGTAAATTAATTTTAATATTCATATTTGAAATTATGCATAACTTTTAAAAACTTTGATCCAAATTAAATTATTCTAATCATATATATTTTATCAAAGATTTTATATAGATCTGGATACTTGACTGCCTACTCATTCTGAAAACAACATAGAAGCAACTATTTTTAAAAATGCCTTTTACACGTTTTTATACGTTTTTCGTAAGATGGACATCTGTCTAGTTAAATAATATAATTTATTTAATTAGAAAAAACATTTTATTGAAAAAAAAATTCAATAAGTAGGTATTATATATATTCTACACCTGTTGGAATGTGAATTTTTGTTCTTGTACATGTACATAGACAAATCAATGATTTGCTAGCGCAGCCAAATCCTGTTTTGAAAAGCCTAGTAGCGAAAATCCTTCTTTCTCATTCATCAACAAATTATTTGATGTTCTGTATTAATAAATAAATAATTATTATTACATAAATACACAATGTTTATTTATATTTTTTATTTAATTATTTTTTTTAATTTGTTATATGTTAGGATGAAAACAAAATTTTAAAAAAATATAAGATAAAATATATTTTTATAAATTATAATTTTTCTTTGAAAGAAACAAATTTCACATGATTCGAATCAATAGCTTAGCTTATCGATTCATTCTTCTTATTGACCTATAATACATATGTTTGCCATTTTTAAAAATGACTTCTCCTTTCTTCAATTTTTAAACTCAGGTCATCTATCCAGCTATATATAACATCGATGATGTGAATAATATACCTACAATATTATATTATATTTGTATGATTAATAAAATTCTAAATTGTTCCCTCATAAAATACGTATTCAAGAAGGAATTTCAAAACTGAAAAATTTATTTGTTAGCTTAAATCTTATATCTCGCAGATTTTCAGAAACATTTATTCGTAATATAATCAACATCAATACACATAATACGATAGTTATCTTTAATATATTATTGTTTTGCATTCTCACTAATTGTTGTGGAACCTGGAGACAGGAAACGCTCCTTTTCTCAGAGGCGAAACTATTCCATGCAATGTGTGGAAGAGAGAGGGAATCTACCTTTTATTTTTTTTTTATCTCAAGACCAAGATCCAGAGGGAGGTTCCAACACTCCACTTTTTTCCACCCTTAACAAGCCAGGAACAGGAAGTGTTCGGCCTCAAACAAGGGTTCGACTGAGCCGGGAGTAGATCCAAGGGGAAATGAGAATGAGATGGGGTGGTTAAGGGAGTAGGATTCGGAACAGGGTGGGTGGGTGGGAGGTGCTATTAAAAAAGTCCAAATTTTATGAGCAATCAATAAAAGAATAAAAGCAGTGAATCGCGAACAATGATCGTAAGTAATCCAAAAGTGATATACGATTTATTTGAGAAATAAATCATCTTTAAAGGTAAAAGATAAATATTGAAAAAGGTTTATGGATCCATTTGAAAAGTAATAGAAATCATTTTCATACCAAGTTTCCAAGATCTTTCTAACAAATCGAGCCATTTATATTAGAAATATAATTTGAAACGACAGGCCATACTTTAATATTAAATACCTACATCATATATTTCATTCAAATAACTGTGAACTGTTTTCGTTAAAAAAAAAAACTTATTTTAATTATACTTTATTAAAACAAATTTTTTTTGGTTTGTGTACTTTTCTCCTAAGTCCTCGAAATATTATAACATTCCATCTCTGTTGACAAATAACTTCATGTCAGAAAATTGCTGTCACGTATTCAATGATGGATGCTTTTTTTTCTATCCATCGGAATTTAAAGAACAATCTTAATATTTGTAGACCAGTTGCAAATATTATTTACTATGATTTCCGGATTTTTTAAACAATCTCATCTTAGAAACCAACCTGACACGTTTTCGTCAGTTATATCATCCCTTTTCCTAATTAAATGAGCAGGGAACTGTAAATATTTGTCAAAAAATGTTTTATTTCAATTATACTTCATTAATTAATTTTTTTTTCGAAACTTAGGTAATCCTTGAAAATAGCATAAAACAATGATATGATTCTATTGCATCTCGGGTAGCAAATAACTGCAAGTTGTAAATATGTTTTTGTTACGAATTCAATGATCGATGCTTTCCTTCTACCCTACAATTTTAAACTATAATATGAAAATTTGTAGAAGAATTGAACATAATATTTATTTTAAATATGTGATATTGGTGTTCTACTCATACTATTTTAAAAATCAGCCTGACACGCACGGAGATAGTTTTGACATCATTTTTCAAATACTTCTTATAATAATATTATTGTTATACCTTGTCTAATCCTACAAAGATACGCTAATAAGCATGTTAGGGTAGGCAGCTAATAACTTCATCTAAGGGAGGCCTAAATTTTCAAAGAACTCAGCTGGTTTAATGATGATGATTTAATGATTCTGCTAAACAACATCGCTTAGGGTCTAGACATCTCGGTTAATTTAAGAAAGATCTAATCAATAATTGTCTAATTAAAAAAGGTAATTTGCTGTTAATATGAATACTAAAGTAAATTATAGTTGTAATAATAAAACCTGAGTTTAAAAAGAGGTTAGTCACTGTAGTATCTCCACACGCTTTCTTTTACAAATGGGACCACGACCGCTTAGTAATGAGAACATTGCCTTTGGAATACTGTATAAGTCATAGTAATCAAGCCAATTTGATGGAAAACCTTAACTTGTTGAATCCCCTGCTTTTGATGAAATAAAGATTTTAATTGATAAAAATGTTAATAAGATTGATATCAATGTAGTGGAAAACTTTTCTAATGTTTAACTTTCCTTACCATTTATTTATCCCCTCCTCTCCTGGAAAGATCCCATCTGGTAAGACTTAGTCGCCTTGGCCACGCTACTACCCTTGCTATTGCTTCCTCTTTCTTGCCAACTTTTGTCCCTTCCATCCCCAAGGCTAATGAAAGATTCGAGGGGTCGCTTTAACACATTATACCTTTTCACCCTATACCCGTAATTGTAGATCTCTAAACAGCTTCCGCCAAATGGCATAAGTAGAAATCTTCTTCCTATAGCACAATTGATGATATTACAAACGATTAATAAATTACTTTTCATTAATATATTTCCCATTGACAAGCTAATATACGATATAAAAATAATTGAACTCATCAGATAACTTAAAGGATTTTAAAGTAAAGAATTTTTTTTAAATTTTAGAAACTTTTTAAAATTTAAAATATAAAATACTAGGTTTCACAAAAATATTTTTGATACATCAATGAGTGTACAGTCCTAAGACTGGTTTGACGCAACCACCAGTCTCCACTCAACTCTGTCCCCCGCCAGCTCTTTGACCTCTCTAAATGTCTCGCATCCCATATCCCCAATTATTTGGTCGAAATATTTGATCTGGGCCTTCCCCTTCCTCTTTTCTTTCCCACCTCCCCCTCCAAGATATCCCTAAGCAATCCCCCGTGTCTCAGTGTGTGCTCCATCATCTGACCTCTTCTCTTCCTCAGACTCTTCCACAAGGTTCTTTTTTCTCCGATTCTTCCAAGAACTTCTTCATTTGTAATTTTATTCATCCATTTGATATTCATCATTCTTCTGAAGCACCACATTTCGAAAGCTTCCAATCTTTTTCTCTCCGCTTCTCCAATTGTTCAGGTTTCACACTCGTACATGGCTATGCTTAATACATATGTCTTCAATAGCATCTTTCCTGTTTTCTAAGCTCATTGAGGAGGAGCATAGAAGTTTTTTTTTAATTAAACCCCATTTTTGCTTGGGCAATTCTTGATTTAATTTCGTTTTCGCTCCTCCTAACCATTGTGATTTTACTTCCTAGATAACGAAATTCCTTATCTCCTTCTAGGTTTTCTTGGTTCATTTTGATTCCTGTCTCGTTTGTTCTTTCTTTGTACAAACTAGGACCTTGGTTTTATTCTTGTTTATTTTCATTTTTATTTCTTTTATTTGTATTTGGTTAATTCCATTCAGAGCGTCCTCTAATTCTTTTTTGTTGCTTCCTAGAAGGGCAATGTCATCGGCAAATCTTAACATAGCGATCGAAACCTACCTAGTATTTTATATTTTAAATTTTAAAAAGTTATTAAAATTTTGAAAAATTTTCTTTATTTTCTTTAAAATGTTTCACCAAGAACCCACACCATTCTACCTTAATATAAAGTATTTTAATTCTAGTAAGATAGATGTGCTCCTTAGTATAGAGCTAAAGCAGATGTGGGCTTAAACTAAAAAAAACTAGGTTTAATTTTCGGACAGGTTTTGCTTTTTGTTGACATTCTACTAGAATCAATGTTATCATTTCTAGTTTCATCTAACTAGCACATTGACGATTTAAACCGTGTTTGCATATTTTTTGGAATACCTACCTATTAAATAATATAATATATCTTCACTCTATGGCTAAAACCCCAAATTTAGACATTTTCTGATTTTTCACTTATTTAATTTTTCAATCCAATCATTGACAAACTTTCTCTGTCAGAGATATAAATGGGATAGATTGAATAAAAAAACTTCAAACTTAAGGTCTACATATACCTATTCATGAACGTAAGTAAATAGGGTATTAGAGAAAAAATTTAATTTGTATTAACTCAAAACAAGGTTTTTTTACATTCGTGGTTTTGGCATAAGTGTGAGGATAATAAATTATATATTAATGGCATTTCGAAATTTTTTGAATATTTTTTTATTTTATTTAAATTACACATTGTGTTGCACCTAAGTCATCTCACTATTCTTGTAGAAATTTAGAAATATGTACTTTTTTAATCTGCGTTAACTAAAAAGATGATGAGACGATGAGCGCTATTTTTGTTAAAACAAAAATCATTGTTCCATACGTAAATAGGTTATGGTTGATGACTTCAGCATTAAAAAAAAAAAGAAATATGGTGCAAGATTTTTTCTCATATAAAATTGCTGATGATGCAATTTCAGCTAGTCAAGTAAATTCAAATAATATGCTAATTACTCATTAACTAGTAGTAGTAGTACTTGATTATACTTGAAAGGGATCACGTCGTCCTGATTCAATCCTCGTCGTGTTGCTGGAATTTATAGCTTAGCCCTTAATGAGGGCATCCTTACTCCCAG
The DNA here is from genome assembly GCA_024734495.1 of Forficula auricularia. NCBI lineage: Eukaryota > Metazoa > Arthropoda > Insecta > Dermaptera > Forficulidae > Forficula > Forficula auricularia. The sequence goes on from JALMQS010000117.1 coordinate 9,484,999, forward strand.
AAACTACTACCGCTCTACCTTTTAGGGTTTATTGCATTGCAAGAACAGACATAGTATTTCCCTCTATAGAGAATAATCCCTTAAATTCAGATGAGTTTTCAGAAAATAAAACAATCACAGTATTTAGAAGTTAACAGAAACCAAGATGAACTTGTTTTCTTTTACGATTCAAGAAAGTGATACTGTTTTTTAGTTCGTTAGTATGGCGGGCGAAATGTCTGAATCATGAAACAAATCATTTTTAAGCATGATTTTTCGGTCTGTTCATAATCTCTCAAAAACGAAAAGCAGTAGAATGTTCTTTCTAGTGCCAAAATGTGTATTTTAAAAACGAAATACTTTTTAGATCAGGACTGTCCAACCCGTTGCCCGCGGGGCGCATGCGGCCCAGCACTGCAATGAGTGTGGCTCAACATAAAATCATAAACTTCCTTTTTTATTGGTTTAGAGACCTATGCCCATACAGCCACGCAATTAATGATTCTATAATTCAAAGTGAAAAAATGATGGTACAATTGAAGAAAGAAAATAAACTTCCTTAAAACATTGAGATTTATATGTAGAGATATATTTATTTCCTTTTTCGAAATTTGAATGTACATTTGTACTTTTTTCAAGAATAAGATTCACTAAAAGTAAAAGTATAAGCTCAACTAGGTATATAAGATAAAAAAAATAATGATGTTTCGAATATTTAAAAATTATCCTTCTTCTCATATTTTCATTTTCAAAAATATTTATTATTTCAGTAATTTATATGCTACGACACTAACCAAGTCTATAGTTATCATTCTAGTACAAGAGGAGACAAAGATTTGGAGTTTTCTAGAACAATAATAATTTATTGATAATTTCTCTCCCGGACTAAAACTTGTCAGGACTTGTCTTTTAGTCTGCTCGTTCTTACATGTCAATAGATAATGGATAGTCAGGGATTATTATATCCGTGACCCTTTAAAAAAAAAATTATCATTCCTCATTTCCGATTTCTTCATTCTTATTCCATTTAAACCAGGGCTGTCCAACCCGTGGTCTAATATAAAGTCATAAAATATTCCTTAAAACATTGACATTTATATGAAGATACTGGAAAACACAATAATCTGGTGTGTTTTTTTTTATCTAAAATAAGAAATAGGAAAATCTACTGTGAAGTTTTCGAAAAATAAAAGTGGTAATTTTAAATTTTGAATCTGGAAATAGATTTCAAGATTTTCGAAAAAATATTCATCATTTTGGTCTATTTTCGATTCCATTTTCATTAGAAATAAATTTTCTACTTGAAAACTTTCTTATTTAATCTTCTATAACAATTAATTGTTCTTAAATTGAAAGTTTTTGCCGAGAGTAGCAGAATTTTTATATATTGAAGGAGACAATAAAAGAGTGTGCCTTCTGCTGGAATTATAAATTTTATTTATTTATAACGAGACTATAGTTTCGAGGGCTTTGCCTCTCTTCATCAGTCTATTACAATGTATTCACAGGAATTAATTTATGAATTAATTCCTGTGAATACATTGTAATAGACTGATGAAGAGGCAAAGCCTCGAAACTATAGTCTCGTTATAAATAAATAAAATTTATAATTCCAGCAGAAGACACACTCTTTTATTGTCTCCTTCAATTAATTGTTCTAATTAGATAACGATCTGAAAGAAAATTAATATTGTACTTTATTATAATTTTATATTAATTATCTAGCCAGGAAAAAATATAAACAAATACTAATACATAATATCACTTTTTGTAAGTATGTAGGTATGTATTTACATATAGGAGAAGCTATTTTCAAGTATAAAATTTAAGAAAAGTAAAATAAGAAGCTCACTATGGTCTAAAAAAATAATAAAGTTCTTATTTCTATATTATTAACTATGTTTTTTGAATAACAAATTTCAATAGAATTATAAATTTTAACCGTGGTCCGAGACAATTTTTTTTCTTCAAATGTGGCTCGTGTAAGCCAAAAGGTGAGACACCCCTGGTTTAGATTTTAGGCTTTGTAGCTTCAGAATTTGCACTTCTAAAATCCATAAAATCAGAAAAAACTAAATGTTTATTGAGTAGCTATAAAAGTGTAGTATCTACTGAGCTAAAAATTACCATATATTATAAATAGTATCCCTATGCTAAATTTCAAACCGTCGGGTAGCAAAAAAATAAATAAATAACAAATTACTAAATTACCATCCGCACCGATTTTCTAAAAATCTTTAACTTTTTCCGAATTCTTTCAATTGAAGTTTCGTTTGATTTTTCTTCCATAGCGTAGAAATTTCATTTCTTACTTCATCCTTCTCAGGTTTCATTGATCGTCTGGAAAATTTCTGAGTTTTTTCCTAAGTTTTCCTCTCATGCTTTTCTTATTTGTAGCACCTTGTTTCTCTCCATCCATTTTCAACCTATATAATAATATATATGTGAAACGTCGACAAACGAGATAATGTTCTTGTTTCCCAGTGTTATAAAAAATGAAAGTCGGTTTATGCGAAGCGTCTGTTAGATGTAAATGTTTTCTCTGTTTATATTTTTTTTTTATACTCTTAGCGAAGGAGAAGAAAATTATGTAAGTTCGTAAAAATAATTTATTCACATAAAAAAAGAATAAATCAATTTAAGTCCAAGCAAAATTACAATGTCTTACAATGGTATTTTGCATAATAATATATTTACCCATAAGATGCTGTCCATAAACTATGTCCCGCCAAATCCAGACGTTTTCGACCCCCACCCTCCCGCATGTCAGTGTTTTTCAAATTTTTGTAGACCTCTTGTTATAATTACGTCATGATAACCCACTACCCATTTCTCAAAACAATGAATGAAAATTTGAATAAATTTCAGTAATACAAGTATATTTATAAAAATTATATTTATTTGAAAGTAAATAAGTTTTGAGTATGGTTGCTAAGAGAATAAAAATGAAATGGATGTATCTATATGACGTCATATTTGATCCTCTCCTACCTTCTTTTCACACTTTGTAACTCTAGGGTCTACCCAGGTAACCACAATATCCTCAGAATATTCTAAGGATATTCTAAGGACATTTAAATCTTCTTAGAATATTCTGAGGATATTGTGTGCTACCTGGGTATAGGCGTACGTATTTTATGAACGGCCCCTGAGAAATGAATTGAAGATTTTTTCATAGTTTAATCTTTAAATATTTTTTTAAGTGAGATAAAAAGTTTTGACGATAATGCTGACTTGTAGGTGTAGCTCTTTCTTAGATAGGTACCCGTTCTTACATCACTATTATTTAAAAACGTCTGCTCGGGCTAGTTCATTTCTATTTTCACCTTTTTCTTGTCAAACAATCTTTTCAACGTGCAAGATTGGTCTAGATCTCGATGCTATTTTAAGCCCAGCCAACTTCTTACACTCTATAAGGCTCAAATTCGTCCCTGTCTCGAATACGGCTCTCATCTGTGGAGAGTGGTCTCCAATCATTCTCTTGTGACACTGGATGCAATTCAGAAGCTAGCAATTAAACTAATAGCCCTAACTAACTCACTCGGCTCCCTGGCTCACCGAAGAACCGTTTCTGCAATTTCCCTGTACTATAGATACTACCATGGTGTTTGTTCAGTCGAGCTGAAATCAATTATCCTCCTAAATCCCTATTTGTGAGAAATACGAGGTTTTCGAACTCTCAGTACCCCTTCGCTGTCAAATTGGATCAAAATCGAACCAGTGATTTCGCCAACTCTTTTATCCCTATGACCTCCAGAGACTGGATCTTGCTTCCAGCTACCGTCTTCCCCCAACTTATAACCTTCAGTTATTTAAGATCCGCACCCACAGATACTTTCGACTCCTACCCAGCGCATAAAATCCCCTCTTCTTCTTTTCACGTTTTCACGATGTAGGGGCCAACCCAGGCCTTTAGGGATGCACATTTTTTATGTAACTCCTTCTCCCAAAATTTCATTAAAAAAAAGAGTCCACAAAAGTACCTTCAAGTTTGATTTGATCTCATTCCTGAATAAACTCTTTATCTCAAGAACACGAAAGTAACTCTTAAGATTCCCATGTTTCTTAAGAGAAAATCAATGATATTGTCCTCTGCCTAATGCAAATAAACATATACCTATAGTTATAGGTATATAAATGGATATATGGTATATAATTCACTTGTTAAAGACTAAGGCTTTTAACCTTCACCTTAAGTCTTTTTAATTATAAATATTTGATCTATCCTTTCGCATAGGAACAAATAACCTTCTTTAGCTAGTAAGATCTTTTACTTAATTTCACTTTCATTGTTTAAAAGTAAAATACCTTAGTAACAAAACGAATTTTCTTCCAATTGGTATTTTTACCCATGAGAAAGAACAGATAAAATATTTATAATAAAAAAGGTTGAAGAGGAAGTAAATCCAAGCCTTCCAAACTAGAGTCTCTATCAAAAATATATATATAATTTACTTGATAGAGACTGTAGTTTGGATATTGTTATATGTTTATTAGCAGCATGCAGAGGACAGCTTGATTGATTTCCTCTTAAGACACAACAACTGTTCTAATTTCGGCATGAAAAAATGGTATAAATTTTAAATCCTTAATTCTTGCATACTTAAGAAAAAACATTCAAATTATTCCTCATGTTGTTTGCTTCGTAATGATTTTTTTTTAATTTTTAATTTTTTTTTATCTGTTTGTAAAAAAATTGGATACTCACGAACAAAGGCATTCGCCAATTCTTTTATTTATATGACTTCTGGAACTCGCTTTACCCCATCCGTCTTTCTGGCTAGATATATTTTTAGCCGTTTCAAGATCCGCATCCACAGATATCTTCAACTCCGACTCAATCCCTGAAGTTTCTTCTTCTTTCCACGATGCAAGAATTCACCCCGGACCACAGAGATTGTACCATTTTGGTGCAACTTCTTCGTGTATAAAAACAAAAAAACATTTTTCTATGATCAGCATTCAGCTCAAGCTAGATCATTCACTTTTTTGCTGGATCAAATCTATATAAATTGTTTGGGAGAAATCATCCGCTAATTAATTTCCACTCAATCCGTCCTGATGAAAATCCCTCCCCAGCTCGAGCATGAATACCTGGTTTGTTTGTTCTTTGTTTGTTCAACGCTTTTCACTCACCCATACATAAATACAGAAAATATCTCACAAAACTACTAATAAAAGTGAATTACAAATTTTTTTCGGATACGAGATACAAAAAAATATGTTCTGATTGAATGAGTTTCATCATAATATGGCTCTCATCGACTAAGCAGAATTCATTGAATATCATGTTTCATTAATTCTTTTTTTAATAAAAATATCCCAAAAGCTTGCTTATCAATAAATAAAAACTTTTAATACCTGAATTCGGATGAATGAGTTTTTACATTTATTAAATTTTTTCTACAGATCCTTTTCGGTCATTTCAAACTTTTCTCAAAATGTCTCTCAAATATCATACAATAATATATTGAACAAGACTAGGACTTCACATGGATATATTGTATTAATTATCTTTATCCATTATATGTTGATCTTCTTGTTCTTGTTCCAGACACGTTTTCGAGTGATGACTTTTATTACTATGGAGAGTATTCTCCTGGAAAATCATTCATTAAGATTGTTTCCTATTGCCTTCCCTTGCTTAGTTAGCTTGATTTACACGGTACCTACTCCTACTACACATATCAAATATTTATTACTTATCGAACAAACGATAGTGTGTTGGGAGAAGCTGTTTGCATTAAAATAGTACGTGAAACAAACACTCGAATTGATTGAAATCATTTAATTTGCTGAGAGTAGCAGAGTTAATGATTCATAAGGAAAAATCTATGTTGGTGTCCTTATAAAAACTCGAATAGTGTTTTATCTTCAATAATCCATAATTACTAAAAGGTTCCAAAACGTTTTAGATTAAGCTTATACCTACCTAATAATTAATTCTGTACTATATATGAACTTTATTCAAATTCGAAACGCCTTGGAGAAAACTCAACTGCATAAAATAATAAACTAAATTAAATCTTATTAAGAGAGAATCACTTTGCGTGTATTTTGCTTTGATACAAATAACCATTTACTTATACCATATATGAATGAATAAAATATATATTATATAATTTATGAAAATGAATGAACTCGCTGACAAATTAATTTCAAACTTATTGAGCATTTGAGTTCATATGAGAAATCACATATAAAATATTTTTAATAAAATAAAATTAAGGAAAACTTTGATAACAAATGAAATTATATAATATTCATATATATAGGTATATGTACCTATATACATATATATATATAATTCTTTCATTCCTCCAAAAATTTCATATAATACCATATCTTTCCTGGTAGGACTAAATTAATGATCTAAAATTCGGAAAGTTTACTCAAAAACAAAGATTGGAATTATTTAAAAATCTTCTTAACAAATCGAATATTTTGAAGAAAGATATGGAACAGGATGCGGTGATTGAAGAGTGGATCATTCTGTCCTGGCTTGGTTAATACATTTCTATTGATTTATTCGTTTTATTTTTTTAATATAGTATAATCATACCTTAACGGAAACACTGAAATGTTTTTCTACGAAAACTGCGAGAAGTTATTAGTTTTTATAACAATCATCATTAATCGATAATGAATAGAGTATTTTTTTATTCTCTAAATATAATACTTGATATTATTTATACACTGGATTATTCAAAAATAGGCATAATAAAAGGCATGAAGTATATTGAAATCGAATTTTTTAATTTAATTAAGAAAACCTTTATCATGTAGTACAATCTAGTATCATTTAAAATTACACGGGGAAGAAAGCGGTAGGGACATTAATAATTGTAAAAGCGCGGTTATAAAAATAATCTAAATTTCAAGGGGGGGGAGGGTCACAAAGATATTATAATATATTATATAAATAGATATTCAATTATGATTTTTTTTTTTTTTTTAATTTTTCATTCAGATGTAAATCTATTTAAAATTCAATTTTGAGAGTCCATCGAATCATTTTTTTCTCCCAAAATACCTCTGTTTAAAATTACAATCATTAGCGCCATCTTTACCACCTCTTCCGTTTCTTTATACAAAATTATTATCATTCGTTTGAAATATTTTTTTAGAAGGATATAGGAAAATATTGACGACTAGTTTGAATTGGAATACAGGGGAGATAGAGAAATAGTTTTGATACATACTTACATAAAAATGGAACGTTAGATAAGTAAATAAGTTATATATTTTAATAGTAAAATTGAAATACTTATGACGAATTTTTTAAAACAATTATAACAATCATCTATCTCTTCGGTCATTGTACCTTATCAAATGTTCACGTTCTGAACTTAACCCAAATTGAAAAGAAAATGTACTATCGGATTTTTGTATAGTCCCTTCATTCAAAGATGAAGAACCGTGCTAACCCAGTCTACAGCTTGGGCATTACAATCTTCCACCCACACCTTTATAGTCATCAAATTAGAAGTTTCACCCTTTACTACATGATGGGCGGTGTTGTCAGTTTAAGAGTATATGAGAGAGGAAGACGCGGTAACTGAGCGAAGGCACGGTTGCCATATTACTTCTATCCGTAGCTCGTCATTTCTAAGCATAGAACAATCTCAAGTGGTTCTATTTTATAAAAGAGTAACCAAATGAAAAACTTTTTTTTAAAACACAATTATTATGCATAGATCTCTCATGGCTTGAGCTTGAGCTCTTGTCTAGTTTATAAATACTGTCATTATGTTCTTCTCTAGTGCTTCCATTTCCCGGTTTGAAAACGGCAACAGTGGCCTCCGAGTTGAGCTAGTCAATGATTTTGATTTTCTGACGCCAATTATTTATGAATATCAGCACTAGAGTCTCTACTAGTCTACAAGAAAAGCATATTATGAACAGCATTGCAGACGCCTTGATTATTCTAAACCCATCAGCAAAAATGAAATGACTATTATTTTTAATTTCGGACATCTTAGCGGGAAGAATAAATATCGTTTTTTCGAATAAAAGTTTTCGTGAGATTGACTATATGAAATAAATACCTATTTTTAGCACCGTAAAAATTTGCTTAATGTGGTTGACCATTTATTTTTTCATTTCCTAATTATGATCCGTCCCGAGAGTTTAACTTACTTCGTGAAAAAGACACACATCAAATTCCTGCATTTTTTTAAAGTAATTTAGCAGAAATTATTACTCTTTACTTTTATACTAATGCATTGTACTAGTATTAAAATTATTTTAATATTACTAGTACTATTTCATTCAGATTAAGTAATCTATCGTACATGTGGGAGTTATGATTTAAAAGTAACCTAAGCATAAAAATCTTTACCAAAGATTTCGTTTAAGGCCCGGTACAGAAGGAGGTTCATGAGTGGTTGAAACTAGTCTTAAGGGCACCTATGGAGGAGGATGCTTAAAATATTTATAAACTTTGGAATATTGATGTCACTGGCCAGCCTATACAGGGTGGGCCATCTGCATGTGACCCATTTGTTTCTGAAATAAAAATTTAAAGAAAAACGAATCGATTTTTCTTTGCATTAGGCATTTATTTTGGTCCAAGTAAATACATGTCAGCTACTTTTCGAATATGATTTGGTTCAGGTGATCGCCTTTTGCTCTGACGACATAATGGGCTCGTTTTTCGGCATTTTCAATCACTTTCTCGAGTGTTGCCAAGAACCAGCTTCCGGCGCATAATCCATGACGATTTAAATTTATTCCCGTATAAAATACAAGTGACAAGCAAGATTGAGCCACAGGATAAATCGTCTCGGGTTGAATACGGCAAATTTTGTGTCGAAGGAGATTATGACTGGCCACCGCGTTCTCCGAATTTAACGCCGCTAGACTTTTATTTGTGGGGATATTTGAAATCAAAAGTGTACATCGACAAGCCACGGACTCTGGCTCAACTTAAGACCAACATCGAACGTGAAATAGCGGCTATACCAAGAGCAACACTCGAGAAAGTGATTGAAAATGCCGAAAAACGAGCCCATTATGTCGTCAGAGCAAAAGGCGATCACCTGAACCAAATCATATTCGAAAAGTAGCTGACAATTATTTACTTGAACCAAAATAACTGCCCAACGCAAAGAAAAAATTGATTCATCTTTCTTGAAATTTTTATTTCAGAAACAAATATGGGTCACTGGTAGATGGTCCGTATTTCGTTACCTTAATATTAGATCTGTTTCCGGGTATATTTGTCTTGCGGATTCCAAAAATAACACTAGTTTCTCTAACAGCTCTAGTTTTTAAAATTCATTTGTTAAAATCTCCGAAAATTCCAATTTTTTCCTATTTTTAAGGCTTATTGATTCACAGCAAAATATGTCGTTTTATTAATTGAAAATAGCTTTATCTATCATTTCCGAATTTAAGCGTGTTTTTAGCTCAATGAAAATTCAATTTATATCAAAAAAACTAAAACTATATTTTCAAATGTTTGATATATATACCTATATATTGTTTTTAATTCAAAAAGATGTATTTTAATTTTTTGCTATAAATCGAATTCTCATTGTGGTAAAAACAAGTGGTGAATTAGAATCGATAGATGAAGTTTTTTCCATTAATAAAACTCATTTTTTTGGCTTCAGTTCTTGCTGTTCTGAAACAATTCGCAGATAGGGCAAGGCAAAAATCGCCTTTTTCGTTGAATTGATCAATTGTTTTTTAAAAATTAGTGCTAGTATTGGTCCTTCCAAGGCCATTTTCCGAATCAGTCATCTAAATAACCTCAGAAAAAGAAATAACAACCAAGACATCTAGGAATATTTTTGATTTTTGTTGAGTTATGTATTTAGCAATTATATTTCATTTTTTTTACAAGCAAAAAACATGAAAAATTATATACTATTAGTATATTAACTTCTTGAAAAAACTTTACTAAATATTTAATCGATATTAAAGTTGTCATAGATAAGGTTTTCTAATTTAAAATAAATCTATTGACGTAAATGAGATTAAACCAATCATCAAATTAAAGTTTTTTCCATGCTATTTGGTAATCTACTTGAAATATTATAGACTCAAAGCAGGGGGTTGTCAAAGTAAATACCTCGTTGTAATTGATCGAAGGTATCTTATTCTTTGGGTCAGAAATCGAGAGATTTCATGTCTGCATAATATCATCGATAATATAATCTCAAATTTTATATTTTTTTTGTCAGAAAACTATTGCTAAATAAAAATTTATATTTATTTTTATACCTGATGTAAAACAAAAAATATAAAATTTTACGTCCAATTGGGCTATTAAGCTTAACTGAAATTAATCATCCTAAAAGAATAAAAGTACTTTTAATAAATTTTCAAATATCACATAATATATCACGCATATTTTTTTCTTAGAAAATTAGCTAATTTTTTACATAATTACTAATAGTGTATTTTCGAGTTAAGGCATGGAACTACACTTGAGTGAACACGCATGCGCAGTGTTCACCAAAGTTTTTTCAATAGTTTAATGCGCACGCGTAATTCGCCCTATTGCAATGCGAATGCCAAATTCAAATACGCTTTCTATAAGCAAATGATAGAGACTTTGGATTTTCTTGTAAAGTTGGGATTAAGTTCAGATTGCAAATATTCGTGTTCTCATTGAAAAATTCATGCGACCGAAAGAGATAGAATTAAATTCGTTTTTTTTTTAAACACAACTTATATAAAAATCAGTAAAAAATTGTCTCTTTTCGTTTGTCGTTGCTGAAGAGATGTCGATCCTCGACTCTGGCACGTCCATTTGCGCATTCTCATCTGACAGTATTTGGCCGTCATGATCCTCGACTTAGCTGGATCCGGTCACGTCCAGCCTCCGGAAGTGGTCACCGTGGGCCAGACACCCCCATCGCGTTGTCCTGCAAAACAAAAACAAAAACCAATTAAAATAGAGTAAAAACGCTACGACACAAATTACCTCTTTAAAGTTTCAAACACACTTTTGAAAGACCAGCAATAGGGGCTGAAAATTTCAATTCAGTTTTTTTTATTCACATCTAGAGCGATCTAAAGGACTAGGTAGCTGGAAAAGTTTCTCTATTCATTTCAAGGAGGACCTTTATAAAATATGCAAAAAAGATTTGAAAGAGAGAAAACTAAGTTGAAATTCATTTTTAGAGAAACCTAATAAGAAATTACTCTAAGCAAAAATCACTTGCCTTTAGTTTTGTTAAGGGAGAATGGTGGAGGAAATCTTGGTGAAACATTTTAAATTAAGTAAAGAAAATTTTTGAAATTCTTACGAAATTTTTAAAATTTAAAATATAAAATACTAGATAGGTTTCAAATAAATAAAAGTTCAGATGCTTGTTTAGCACGACTCTATATATATTTCGGGGTATAAGCTCATCTTCAGGAGTTCAAAAAGGACACTCTCAGAGAGTCGTGCTAAACAAGCATCTGATCTTTTTTTATTTATGTGGAACCTACCTAGTATTTTATATTTTAAATTTTAAAAAGTTTTCTAAAAAAATTACAAAAATTTTCTTTTACTTCACTTGTCATTAGATTCGATAAATTTTTTAAAAAATTTTAGTGTTCGCTATAAAAAGTAAATCAGAACCCTAGTAGTATTAATGTCTGTATATTTTGGTTTCAAAATATTTGTATTTCTAAAAGAAAGAACTGTTTAGATTTTAATATTAGAACTGAAAGAAAAATGGAGAGCATTTCAGCGGTTGTAGCTCATGAGCTAAAGTTTAGCAGGAATGTTTGAAATAATAGTTTACATCTTAGTACCAAATTTTAGTTTTTTAGTTTAAGACGTAAGATAACAAAAAAATTTCCAATTCATTAAAATTTTCTGAGAGCGTTCCGAAACTCTGGGACCTCTCATTGGCCTCTTAATATCTACAAATATAGTTTCATTAAAATCACAACTTTTTTTCATAACCACGTTTTTTTTAATTTAAAATTTTACCCCTTATTCACCGGAAAACGTGTTTTAGGTATAAATTTTAATTTACTTTTAGAATTGGTGTTTTTTTTTTTTGTTTTAAGAGTGTTAGACAAATTTACAATTTACATGTTACAAGATTTATCCCGAACACTCCGGGATTTATTTTCCATTTTAATTAATTTGCATTACAATTTATCATTATTATTGTTCAGTTCCATTATCAGTATTAGTTGTAACAAATCATAGGAAAAGAGAAACAATTAAACACCGCGTTAAAACATACGACCAATTACAACGATTCTCCAATTTATTGTGGTTTCATCAGTGATCTTGATCAAATTTTTAAAACACTTCGTCTTGATAATTATAATACATATATATATAACAATATGAATACATTTATTTATACAACACCATTGATTGTTTAGAGTAGTAGTGTTGTATAAATAAATGTGTTCAAATTGTTATATAGATATGTATTCTAATTAGAAAGAAAAGAATTGAATGACGAAGTGTTTTAAAAATTTGATCAAGAGCCTGATGAAGCAATAATAAATTGGCGAAACGTTGCAATTGGTCGCGGTGTTTAATCGTTCCTTTTTTCTCTGATTTGTTACTTCTATTACAATTTATATTCGTAGTTATACATTCTTTTATTATTGTTTTAATTTTTACAAACATTTTTTTTCCTCTTATTACTAGGGGATCGAAATATTTAACTTTTTATTTTTTTAACAAGGAAATAGATTCAAGTAAGATTGGCCTATCATTTATCTATGCTGTGAATATTGAGACTTGTTGGTTCCTAACGAAAGGATGGTCTAAAAGCACCCTTGAAATTCATGTATATTTCATAAATTAAAAATTAAAGTGATGCGCCCATTCAGAAGTTTTTGCCATCCTCCCTCCCTCTTGTACAAATTTATATATACATACACTACAATATATATTATTTTATTTCTATGGCTGCCCAAATATCAAGTTTAGCACTTGAGACATGAAATCAAGCTTATCCAAGAACATTCTCAATAGAAACTCTAAATTCATTTCTTCTTATTTCCATTAAATAACATGACAAAATTTCTAATCGTAAACCTAACAATGGATTCCAGTAGTTTTATACTCTGATTATCATGGAATTTCCCGATTTCTTACAACAGGTCAGAATTTCGAGATATTATCGGTCAAAACGGCGAAAAAAGCCATTTTGACCTATTTTTGAGTCACATTAGATTAGATCTTAAACAGCAATATTTGAAATCAAAATATTTTGTTGACGTAATAGAAAACAGCTCCTCTTTGATTTTCATATTACGACTTGTTTTTAGCTCAATTAGAACTCGAGTTATAAACTTCTTCTTCTTCTTCTTATTTTTAAACCTATAGGTTTGTTTCTTCCAGAACGTCATACCATCTCTTCTTAGGACGACCTCTACTTCTTATTCCAACCGGCTTGTTTGTCATCACTTTCTTTACCGTCGGTCTTCTGGCATTCTTCTCACATGCGCATACCATTCCGCTCTTCTTCTTTAACCCATTCGCCCACCTTTTGTATTCCACATTTTTCTCTAATATCTTCACTCTTCATCCTATCGATCCTGGTCACGTTCATTATCCTTCGTAATGTCTTCATTTCAGTTGTTTCCAATAATTGAGAAGTTTTTGCAGTGTCGGGTCTTGTCTCTGCTGCGTAAGTTAATATTGGACGTACTACGGTTTTGTAGACTCGTACCTTGGCGTATCACTGGCACAAAGTTTCGAATTAAAAATAATATTAATATACACGGAGGATGTTTCTTTGACCCTTTTAAATCCTGAAGAAGGAGTACACGATCCTTCGAATTGTCGGATTTTTTAAGAGAATGAAATTGATATTCTAATAAATTATTTTATAAAAAATAGAAAAGTACTTTTAATTAATTAAATTCTCTAATTTTAATATATAATAATATTTGTAATGATCTATTAGTGAAATTTAAAATTAAAAAAAAAAACAATTAATTTAATTAAAAGAAAATTGAAAAAAATGTAATTATAAATTTTTATTTAAACAACCACTTGTGAATAATTATTTCAATTAACAAAAAACAATCAAAAACCACTTAGCCGAAGATGAGACCGTGACAAATCGAATTGTCAATACAAAAATCCCCTAACCCGTGAATTTCATTCAAATCGTTAAAGCCGTTTTCTAGAAACCTATCTATATATATACAAGAAGTGCTCGTTTAATTGCATGTATAGGTATAATATAATCCTAATATTAGTAAGTGTTACTGACAAATATAATATATAATATTAATAATTTTTAATTTTTTAACTATAATTTTTCATTTCAAATTTCCTTTCATAAAGCAACTATTTATCGTATTTTAAATCGGAAAAAGTATAAAAGTTCTCCCAAAACAAAGAAAAAACTATTTATTGATTGTTTAACAAATATTAAAAAATACAAATCTTTTAAAAAACAATCATGAACTAGGTTTATTCGAAAACCAAACGTTTCGGGAGAATTTCTCCCTTTTTCAATGGTAAATTTTTGCAAAAAAAGAAAAAAGTTGCTTCTTCTAAAATTTAGAAAGCAACACTAAGATATAAAATATTTTTATAAAGACAATTAATAATTTAATATAATTTAAATAATATTAATAATTAATAATACTAAAAATAATAATTATTAATTTAAAGACAATTAATCGTTTAAAGTAATAAGATTCAACCTTATTCTACGAAATGAGATTTTTACAGAGATGCCTCAAGCTTGATGATAAAAAAGTATTTTTTTTTTATTTTTAACTCCAGAAAAAAAATCGACCTTCCACAAAATATTAATCTGACTATAATTTTAATACGGTTTTTGATATTGTGAAATTTCAAGTTTTAATTCTATTTATTTGAGAACCGCAGGTTAATGATAATTTAAAAATAGAGCTCAGCTAAATCCAGGGTGAGTAAAATTAAGTTAATAATAGATTAATTAATCAATAATACACTTTTCATTTGTTTATAAATCAATTTTCTTCTTTACGTATTTAGATTGTATATTTTGTCAATATTGAAATGTACATACCATTAGAGATTACCTCCACGCCTTGTTTGCCCTTAAATTATATCCATACACTCTATTTAAATCCTAAATCTCATAATGCACAGAGCATCCCTAAATATGATGCTATCTCCGAACCATTCAAAAATCAAATTAAGAACCGGTTCAATTTGTTTACATAATCCATGTCTCTATTTTCGAAATCAGCTATTTAAAAACGATCAGGACGACATTGACAAATTATTCACGGTAATTTGAATAGTGCTCGATGTTGGGCGGGAGGGAATTTGAGAAAGATTTCTCAATCGAGCCGGGAAACAGCGATCCGTCCTGCCCGCAACTTGAATTAAATTCACTTTGCACAAAGTAAATAGAAAATGTGCAAACTTTATTACGAAACTAGCCTAAACAAACAGCCAATTTAAATTTGTAATTATACTTTTGATTTAACTTCGAGAACTTATTCAATTGCTCTCCCCCTCTCTCTCATATCACGTTACATTCATGATTGTTTAGATATCAAAACTGTACAAGAGAACTTCATTGTATTCAAATAAGTAAGTTATTAAATGCAGAGCCGGATCTAGGTCTTTTGTCAAGGGGGGCAAGCTTGAATTTGCCTGCTGCACCCCCCCCCCCAATGCTATATAATTACAAGTATGATAAAAAATAGTAAATGGGTTATAATAAACAACCATATGGTTTTATAGTGTCAAGAATAAATCATTTAAATTTTAACACCATTGTATTTTAAAATTACATTATCAAAAAATTTCCCGCTTCCCAAATTTATTCTTTTTAAAATTTGTCACCGGGTCATCGTGCTGGATGTAGGGGGGGGGCTACATCCAGACCTGATTATATGATTTTATTTAACTTGTTTCATTTATATAAACGATTGACATACATCCCTTATATACGGGACAGTCCCTGTATTTCACTATTCAGTCAAGTACAGGGTGGGGCATAAAGATCTACATTTTGAAGAGGTATAAAAAAATGAAAAATGAAAAAATCGATCTGTGTCGTAGGACACCGGATAGGAACGAAGTTCCTTATTATAAAAATATTAATTTTAAGTTCTATTCTAGGTATAAAGAAAAATAATTATTCGGGTATACATTTTTTATTATGATTTTTTTATCGATAAAAAGCAAAGAAACTACTTTATAAAATTATCTTAACACCTTTATTTTATTTACAATGATTTATAAAAATATATAATATATAATAATAATAATATACAAAAAGAAACAGGTATTTATATGAATAATAATAATTAAGCCTAATTATGTTCTATCATAGAAACTATAGCTTTATGGTAACTAAAATAAGATATATATATTTGTGATTCGATTTTTGCCAAATATCTCGAGAAAACAGCATCGATAGTAGTAAGTACTAAAATTAATTACAGTTATTAATGGTAATAATAAATTTATTAAAAATGTATATAATTTTCATACCATACCTTGGATCTTTTGTATTTTTTTCTTTTATTCTTTGTCGATACTCTTGTTGATATTGCCTACTTGTTTTTTTTTTTTATATTTTTCTCCGATACTGAAATTGATTATAAAATCATTAATTTCTCGTCTGATGTCTACTAACTTTACAGTCGTATTTAAAATTACACTGCAAAATATTATAATATATATAATATACGGTATATAAATTATATACCGTACCTTGTTTTTTTTTTTTCACGCTCCCGATACCTTTTTTGGTACTCGGCTTTTTTTTCGTATTTCTTTCCTTCAAAGAAAATAAAATAAAAAAATGTTAAAATTAAATCCATGAGTGCTAATCGAGGGAGGGGATGGAGAGGTGGGTACTGAACAAACTTGTTTGGAAATATTTTTGAATTTGAGAAAAACAGTATATGAATTTATACAATGTTTTACTCAGTATATTATATAAATATCTAACTAATAGATACTCTAATAATAAATAAATAAATAATCTTAGATATTTTAATAATAATTCATCAAATCCTCGTTGGAAATCAAATTCCAAGGAATTTTTTCTTCTTCTTTAATTTTTATTTCCTTAAATAGAATAAATAAATAATAAAATTCAATTAATTAAATAAATAAATAAATTATAGGAATTAGTTATGAAATCAATTAGGATTCACGGGGATTTTACACATACACCCACGATTAATATATAACGCTTACCTTTAGTAGATTTTTTTTTAATTGATTATTTTCTTCTATTAGCTGGAAATATAATAAATAAATTAGTAGAATTATTGCAATATTCTTTTATTTATTTTCATTTCATTTTCATTTATTTATTAATTAAGTAAGCACACCTTTGTTATTTGTTGCTGAATAACGAAATGTTCTGAATGTTCTGTCTCTGAATTCGATGCCATTTTATTGAATTCTATTATTCTGTCTATTAAATTAATAAAATTTTTAAAGAGGATTATTTCGATAAATAGAAGCAGAGAGGTAGAGGAGGGTAATGAAATAATACCTGTTGAATCGAAAGATTCAACATCGAACAGCATCGATTCCCGACCAGAGCGCAAGCCAGAGGCCCCGCCCCCAGAGTGGCTGAGTGGATGCGCGCGCATGAGCATTGGCTCGCTTGTTTTTATTTAACGTTACGGACACTTTTCACAGACTAGGGTACCACCCCGAGGCGTCCCATAAGTTCACTTCGTTCCAAAAAGTTTAACTAGAAAAAACTGAATATATTTTTGAAAAAAAACATAAAATAATTTTTTTTTAATGTGTTTTAAACATTATCAGAAAAAAAGGGGGGGGGGGGGGGGCAAAAATGAAAAATTCTAGCCCTTTCGATCAAACTCAACCAAATTTTGTATACATATTCTGTGGACCCCCAGAACGCTAGAAATGCAAAAACTAACTACCCAAAATAGGGGAGAACTTTTATTATTTTTTTTAGCTCATAGTGAGCTTCTAATTTTACTTTTCGTAAATTTTATACTTGAAAATAGCTTCTCGTTTATGTAAATACATACCTACACACTTACAAAAAGTGATAATATGTATTTTTATTTTTTATATTTTTTATGGCTAGATAATTAATATAAAATTCCTAATAAAGAGACAATATTCAATTTTTTCTTTCAGATCGTTATCTAATTGTTGTTCTAAAACATTCAATCAGAAAGTTTCCAAGTAGAAAATTTATTTCTAATGAAAATGGAGTCGAAGATAGACCAAAATGTTGATTATTTTTTCCGAAATCTTGAAATCTAGTCCCAGATTCAAAATTTAAAATTAGAAATTTTATTTTTCGAAAACTTCAAAGTAGATTTTCAGATTTCTTATTTTAGAGGAAAAACTTATCAGGCCACAACAAAATTAAAGCCAATCTTACTTCATAAGAAATAATTTGAGCCATCACACGAACACCCCCCAACAGGGCATAATTAGAATTCGAAGCCCACCCCGACGCTATTACAGTGTAAACCCCAGTCTTGCCACGCTTAAAAAAACAACACTCCTCATTGAAAAGTAAAGACCCCGAACGTTAGTGGCAGTGTACTTCATAAAAATGAAGCTAAAAAAAACTCCATGCCTTGGTTTAGATCGAATGGGATTAAAGAAGGATATGAGGAATGATAATTTATTTTTTAAAAGGTTCACGAATATAATAATCCCTGACTATCCATTATCTATTGATATGTAAGAACGTGCAAAGATCTAAAAGACAAGTCCTGACAAGTTTTAGTCCAAACGAGAAGTTATCAATTAATTGTGATTGTTCTAAAATAAACCAATTCCTTGTCTCCTTGAACTAGAATGATATAACTATAGACTTGATTAGTGTCATAGGATATAAATTATTGAAATAATAAATATTTTGGAAAATGAAAATATTAAAAGAATAATTTTTAAATATTCGAAACTTCATTATTTTTTTATCTTATATAGTAGTGCTTATAATTTTTGTTTTATTGAATTTAATTCTTGACAAAAGGTTCACATCTTTTACAAATGTACAATCATATATCGCAAAGGTAATAAATATATCTCTACATATAAATCTCAATGTTTTTAGGAAGTTTGTGATTTTATGTTGGGCCACACCTATTGCAGTGCTGGGACACGGGCTGGACAGCCCTGTTTTATGTTAATAATAAATACGGATTTAAAAATAAAAATTAGAAGTCTAACATTTTCCTTTTTTTGTAATAAATAAAATAGATGTGTTATAATTTATACCATTGATCAAATTACTCCAATTCAAATAATTTTGTATAGGTAGTCATTAATAATAACAACAAACTTTTGTTTTCTTATTTTTATATTAAACGAGCTACCCCTGGCGGGGGAGCGTCTCATTTTATGGTTAAAATTTATATAGATAATAACTAATCCAACCACGCGTTGCTGTGACTAACTCTTTTACTTTAAAAAATAATAATAGTTTAGAAAATAAATTGAAAATGCAAATAATTATAGAATAGGCATTAAAACAGTAAATGAATTATATATTACTTTTAAAAATTGTTCCCTTAACCAAAAATAATATTGACAGTTGAAAGATTTCCAAAAAGCTATTATCGGCGATCTTGTTTGTTTGATTTTACCACCAGAGAGGCGCTGGCGTTGTTCCCTCAAAAAAAAATATTTTTTACATGCCACAGATGTGATAACTATAAAAACACTATATATAAAAACACTCGTGTATTTTAATGGAATGTTCTGTGATAATTTCAAAAAAATTGGTGAAGAACTTTCGGAGATCCTTCAACGTATCACTTAAGCGTAACAGTACATTTTTATTTATATAGATAATGGGTACAATTGCAACTAAGCTTTAAACTATATAGTAACTATATAGTGCCTATACATCTCGAGAAAGCAATTTTTCCAATAAAAAATTTAATTAAATTGAAAGTTTTTTTTGCCGAGAGTAGCAGAATTTTTATAAATTGAAGGAGACAATAAAAGAGCGTGTCATTCTCCTGGAATTATTAATTTCATTTTTAACGATCGTTATAAATAAAATTTATAATTCCAGCAGATGACACTCTTTTATTGTCTCCTTCAAAAACTTAATATTAATATGTTTAATTACATGTTTGCGGAGCTATTTAACCCTTATGAATCGAACCCATGTTTCAATTCGATTTTCTGAGGTTTATTCTTCAGAAAAACTTATTCAAATCATTAAGATAAGAATATTCAAAGGACCAGTCGTTAATAGTCAGAATTAGAATAAAATTTCACTAGCTTAGAAATATTATGATGAAAGTATAAGTTTCTAGGTTGAGCCGCTCGTCCAACAAGCAAATCTGGTACTCAGGTTCTATTCCCGAGGGGACATTGCCTCCTTAAACATTAAATTTTCATCCAAGGAACCTTCATTTTGTTTTTTCAATTAAATAGTTCTTATTACACGCCCTAGTAACATAGGTTGGTTAGATTTTAAAAATATATAACATCAAAAGAAATTTAAGACACTTCAATGTTTTTTATTACATAACTAAAATTTAAATAAATTGTTAGATAAACAGACAACACCCGCTTTGATTTACTCTTAAAATGAACAGTCCTGGTATTCTTTAAAAAAATATTTATAATTTTATTAAACAAAATATCTCCTTATATCTCATATACTTATCCAATAATGCCTTAAGTCTAATAAACAATTTCTTTCTAATATCTAATATAGGTTTTCAACTTCAAATTCGGAATTTTCCATATCAAATTTAGGATTTAAAAAATCAAATGCGGACTTTTCCATATCAAATTCAGGATTTTAAAAATTTAAATCTGACTTTTTCAAATCAAATTCAGAATTTCTATAAATCCATGCATATTTTACATATTCAATTTTAGCTTTTTACCTGAAAACGTTTCCTGAGAGTACAAAATGCTAATCTTGAAAGGTTTTAGTAAATGAGCTGAAATTGGTTCGCAAATAGCTTACAATGCACCAAATTTTAGATTTTTACCTGGAAACTTTTCCCCAGAATATAAATTGTCATTTTAGAATAGTTTTAGCTAATGAGCTGAAAATTGGTTCACAAGTATCTTGCAGTCCACCGAATTTTAGCTTTTTACCTAAAATCGTTTCCTGAGAGTTGAATTAAATTAAAACTTTTTCTTAACTATAACTTTTTTCCATTTTTTCAACTCTTTATTAATAAATTCTGAATTTGATTTGAAAAAGTCGGATTTTGATTTTTAAATCCTGAATTTGATATGGAAAAGTCCGAATTTGAAGTTAAAAACCTCTATAAATATTTGTGTTATATATATTTATGCCTTTATTATTTATAGTGAAACTTATTTATTACTATTTTTACTGTTTATTTATAGTACAAGATCCCGACTTAGGCTGACCTTCACCTATCGAGTTTCTTGATAGGGTCGATATCCAATTTCCACGCATAGCTAAAAAATTAAATCAAATAAAAATAAATAAAAAAATAAAAAAAATTAATTAATGCGCAATAAAATTATCTACATTTTCATATATAACAATAAAGGAAACTATAACTACAAAATACTAATTCGAAGTTACCTGTTGATACTCTGTCTACCTGGACTTATGCAAGGAAAAAAGATGGCGACCCAACTTTGGCATTTTATATACATATTTTAATCTCGATTGATAATATATTTATCCGGAAACTCAATAACTAAATATGTAATGGATATGTAATAAAATTAACAAATTTAATTTTTTTATTAAAAATACCTATGCAGGGAAATTGATGTCGACCCTATCAAGTTTTGTTTATTAATACATTATAATATCAAAATATTAATTCCATTAGGAACCTCGATAGGTGAAGGTCGACCTAAGTCCGGGTCTTAGACTATTAACTTTTACGCACTACAATATACATCATGTTAGGAATAAAGCAGGATGTCTGGAATCACAAATGAAAACACCAATCGTTTCTATAGAATGGATTTATTAATAATAAAAGAAATGAATGAATACACATATATATCGGATCTGTCATTAAAAATATAATCGAGTTGGCAGCCGTCATTAGAAAAAATTACCAGCAGAGATCGCTAGTTGTATGATTAACAAATCTTGTATCATTATTTAAAAAATAGATGTATTTCCTTAACAATCTCCCACTTACATCTATTTTCATCTTCTTAATTAGTGTTCCTCCTGAATAAGTCCTAATCCTATCACGCCCCTTTGATGTGCAGTCTTCTTTAATGATTTGGTCAATATATCGGCTGCGTTTTCTTGAGATGATACATTCTCCAAAATTATAGTCCCTTTTTCAACATCTTCCCTTACATGATGATATGCTATGGCAATATGCTTTGTGCTTGATTTCTCTATGTGGTTTTTGGCAAAACATATCGCTGCTTGATTATCACAGAAGGTTTTTATTGGATTCGGTAGCCATTCTTCTAAATGTAATTCTTTTACAAGATTAGATATCCAGGTTGCTTCCTTTGTTGCTAAGGACAGGGCCGCGTATTCCGCCTCCATTGTTGATGTAGCTATCGAAGTTTGTTTCTTACATCGCCATATAACTGCACTCCCACCTACTTTAACAACCAATCCGCTGGTTGAGTGTCGGTCATCTTGGTCTGCCGCCCAGTCTGCATCGCTATAGACTTGTATTCCTTGTGGCGATGTCGAATAGTTAAGTTTATATTGTTGACTTTTTTTCAAGTATCGCAGAACGTGTTTTGCCGCATTCCAATGAACCATTCCTGGGTTTGAGTTGAATTGTGATAATTTGCTTACTGCGTAGGCAATATCAGGTCTCGTTGATTGAGCGATGAACATTAGGCTTCCGATTAATTCCCGATATGGAATTTTTTTCATATGAACTTTTTCTTCATCATTTGCTGGACAATCTTCTTTAGATAATCTTATTCCAGGATCTAACGGTGTAGAGGCTGAATTGCATTCTCCCATTTTAAATTTTTCTAATGTACTCTTAATATAGTTTTCTTGACTAAGGGTCATATTTCCCTGTTCGTCTCTATTTATTTTTACTCCAAGTAAATGGGAAACTTCACCGAGATCTTTTATGTCAAATCGATTTTCTAATTTTAATCGAATCTCATTTATTTCTTCTTGTGTTCTACTAAATAGAACTATGTCATCAACGTATACTATTATAATTGTACACCAATCCTTAGTGTAAATGCAACTTGATGATTTTAATCGAATGTAACCATTTCCTGTTAAAAAATCATCTAGGGTTTCATTCCATTTACGACCAGATTGTTTGAGTCCATAAATAGGTCTTTTTAACCTTGCCACTTTACCTAGGCCCTTTTCCTTTTGGAAACATCCGGGAGGTAATTCCATATAAATCTCTTCGTCCAATTGTCCAAATAAATATGCACATTTTATATCAAGATGTCTTGTGAACCACTTAAAATATACAGCGAATGCTAAGAATAGACGAAAAATAGAAAAATTTGCAACAGGTGCGTACGTCTCTTGATAATCCAAACCATATTTTTGGTTGAATCCTTGGGCTACTAGTCGAGCTTTAAAGCGTTGAATTTTTCCTTCAGAATCCCTTTTTGTCTTAAATACCCATTTGGAGCCTATTGCCTGTTTCTTTTCAGGAAGATTTGAAATAATCCATGTTTCATGTTTTTCATGATTTTTTAATTCATCCTTTATCGCATCGGACCAAAATTTCTGTTGAGGTGAATTAAGTGCCTCTTCTATAGTTGGTGGTTCTTCGAAATTCATATGATGGATCTCTAAATTGTTCTCTGTTGGTTTTCCTTTGCGGCCAAATGGATTTCGAATAACTTTCTTTGGACGACCCACAGTCCTTGGGTTGTCTCTTTGCTCTCTTGGGGGCTCTCTTCATTTTCTTGAGATCCCTCTTCTAAATCTACGTTTTCTTCATATAATTGATAATCATTGTCTTGATCAATTTCAATATCGGATTCTTCTTCGATATCGTTATCTTTACTAATTGGAGTACTTATGGATGCATCGTCCTGTTTCCGCTCCACTTCTTCATTATTTTCTTGTTCATCGTCGTTATAAAAATATTTATTTGAATTATTATTTTTTAAAATGTTAGTGTAGCCTATTTTATCCTCGTCGAATCGAACATGTTTTGTTTCGATTAATTTTTTATTTATTGGGTCCCATAGTCGATATCCTTTTGTTTGAGTAGAGTACCCTATTAAAATACATTTTTGTGCTCTTGAATCTAATTTATTTCTACCTTGTCTTGGTAGATGTGCATAAGCTAAACATCCATACACTTTTAAATGTTTCACGCTTGGCTTTCTTCCCGTCCAAATTTCCTCTGGAGTTTTATTTCGGATATTTGTGTGAATAATTCTGTTTCTTATATAAGCGCATGCTCTAATTGACTCTCCCCAAAAAGATTTTGGTAGTTTACTTGAGTTGAGATTAGCTCGAACTAGGTCTAAAAGTGTCCTATTGGTTCGTTCTGCGAGTCCATTCATTTGCGGAGTTTCTACACAAGAACGTTCATGTTTTATCCCCTGATCTACGAAAAAACTTGATAATTCTTTATTGCAAAATTCTAATCCATTGTCTGTTCTAATTCTTTTCATCCTTTTACCAGTTTGTCTTTCCACAAATTTGACATGCTGCTTAATCATTCCAGAAACTTGTGTTTTATCTTTTAAAATATATACGCTGACTCTTCTTGAGTAATCGTCGATTAATGTTAAAAAATAAGATGCGCCTCCGTTTGACTTGACGGGCATCGGTCCACATAAATCTGAATGGGTTAGTTCTAAAATAGATTTTGATTGATCATTCTTGATTGGCTTACATGGCATCTTGGTTGATTTTCCTATGCTGCAATCTTCACATCGACCCATTTTGGAATTCGTGGGTTTTTCTCCTAGTACAGCTCCCTTTTGAAATGTTTCTTGTATATCTTGAATGTTTATATGACAAAAACGCTGGTGCCAAACTTCTAACGACTTCATTGAGTTAATTAAATTAAACTTCACATTTGATTCGTTAGACTTGCTCTCTTCCTGTATGATTGGTAGTCCTGAAACAAAATACAAATCACCATCTCTATTTGCTTCAGCAACAATTTCATTCGTAAATTTATCTCGAATTTTTACATTTCCATTTATAAAAGTGACCGTTTTCGCTTGATTTTCTATTTGTGAAATTGATAAAATGTTTCTTCTCAGCAATGGTGTATAGTAAACATTTTTAATAGTTGCATATTGAATCTTGTTACCTACAAACATTTTCATTCTTATGTCGCCTATACCTACAGCTTTTAGATTTGATTCGCCTTTGTTTGAGCCATCAGCAGTTTCGACGTTTTCAGCATTGATACTTCTGAAGTCTGAAAACCAATCTCTGTTTTTACAAGCATGGTGGGTGCCCCCACTATCCAAAATAAATTTGTCATTGATTTCACTATTATTAAATGACGTATAAAGAAGGGCATCTTTATTTAAATTTTTATTATGAAACTGCTTAGTGACGCAATTCCTGGCAAGATGACCTCTCTGTGAACATCTATAACATATAACATCTCTAAAATTATTTGAACTGATTTTGTTTCTATTTGATTGCTCATTATCTGACTTAAAGTTATGTAAGATTTCATTTTGACTTGTTACCTCTTTTAAATTTCTTCTTTCGAACTCCGTTATCAAAGCTGTTGTTATATTTGTGGAATTAAACTCTTTGTCGGGTAGGTTTGACAAAGACATCACCAAGCTTTCATAAGATTCAGGGAGTCCTGCTAACATGGAATATGCTAAATCTTCATCGTCAATTGGTTTACCTGCATTCCGCAAGTTATCAGAACATATTTTTAATCTTCGAATATATGATGATATAGATTCTTGATCTTCTAATTTTATACGGATGAATTCTCGTTTGAGCATCATTATTCGAGGTCTTGATTTTGGTTCGAAAATGTTCTTTAGTATATCCCATGCCTTTTTTGCGTTATTGCAATCTGCAACGTGGTATTGTTGGGATGGGTCAATGTTCAGGCAAATGTTTGCTAAAGCTTTGTCCTCCTTGATTCTGAATTCTGTGATTTCTTTTTCTGATGCTTGAGCTTCTAATTTACAGATCCCTTCTACATAGCCCCATAGACCTTTTTCTTTCAATAACATTTTTATATTGAAGGACCATGTTCTATAATTAGCTTCATTTAGTTTTTCAAAACTTACTTGGTTTGTTGATTCTGACATGTTTGATTCTGTATGTCCTTGCTTTATTTATTCTATTTATCTGGAAGTCTTGTCCTGGGCCCATAACCTTTGTTAGGAATAAAGCAGGATGTCTGGAATCACAAATGAAAACACCAATCGTTTCTATAGAATGGATTTATTAATAATAAAAGAAATGAATGAATACACATATATATCGGATCTGTCATTAAAATATAATCGAGTTGGCAGCCGTCATTAGAAAAAATTACCAGCAGAGATCGCTAGTTGTATGATTAACAAATCTTGTATCATTATTTAAAAAATAGATGTATTTCCCAACACATCATATATATATTTATGTTTATTTATTTATTTGTGTTTATGCGGCCGTGTGTGAGTGGGTGTAAATTGGGGTAACGGTCAGATTATAGACAGAGAAATATATTATGCCATATTATATTATTAAATAATATATCACATGTCTATCTGAACGAATCGTCACCTGATCAAGAAATTCTATGAATACTGCCACCGCGATCAACGGACAATCACCGGACCAAGTCAGGTAGAAATTTCTAAACTGATAAGATACCAGCTCAAAAACAGGGAGAGCATTAAGAGAATGTGAAAACAAGGGACAGCAAATAACGATTGAATGACAGAAGCAAGAGGCGATAAGAAGCGAGAACAATCCCAACTATGATATGCGCGATAGAGTTTTTATATGTTATTACAAAATGAATATATCTAAACTCAACAAGAAAATATATATAAAAAAAAGCATAATATAAAGTAAATCTGAATAAGAACAAGATAGCACGGAGATAATACCAGGATAAAAAAATAATAAATAAATAAATTAGTTAAGTTTTGAGCACTTGGCGATCATCATGCTAATGTACAGTGTATCCAGAATTTTAGCATTTAATGATGGAATTCATGTGAGGTCTTTTTTGATATGTTTGTTTATCTGGTGGATGTATATAGGATTTTTAGGACGAAAGGATTTCCAAACTTTAATGTTGTGTAACATAAATACATCTATATACATTAAAGTTTGGAAATCTTTTCATTCTAAAAATCCTATATTACCATCCACCAGGTAAACAGCCATATCGAAAAGACCTCAATAAGAATTCCATCATTAAAATAAATAAATTAGATTCAATATTAAATTAAATATTTAAATACAGAGTTTTTATTAGAAGAATTTAACGCTTTCACAAATTAAGTAAGCAAAAGTAATGGAAAATTACTGAAAATGTAAATTACTTACAGATTTGTTTAATTTAGTAAAAAATGCAATCCCTCTTTGAGTTTAAATATATACAAATATTACTAATAAAATGAATAATTTATATTATATAGTATTTCAAAATTCAGATGCTTTATAAAAGAAAAATAAAGATTAAAATAAAAATAAAGTTAAAGTATATATTAAAATATAAATTTATAAGAATTTAAGTTTGCATTATTCACTAGAATATTAAAATTGAATAGAAAATTCATTTTATATACAGGGTCCCAAAAAGTAACTCTGGAAAAATTTGGACAAAGGCTAAAATTTCGAAAACACATCCCCCCGAATTTTTCATCATATTTCAAACCAAAATCTAATTATCTCTTAATATCAATATTCTATATATACAGGGTGAGTCAGGGGGTAAGCGACCAACTCAGAGTGTATTGTACAAGTGAAAATAAAGAAAAAAAAACTCAAATGTTGTTAGAAAGAATGATCGAATTTTTTTCTCATAAATTAACTCGCGATATTTAATCAATTTATTAATGAATTTGTCTGAATCAAAGATTTTAATAGATATGTATACCTATATTGCATGAGGGTCCGGCAAACTAGTGCATTCGGTTCAACTCCCCGAGGGGGCAGGACTCCTCGCGGCTACATGCAATATAAACATATCTATTAAATTCAGTTTCGTTAAAATGTTTATGTTTCCAATGCGGGGAAGTGATTGGATTTTGGACTTTTTAGTTTTTAAACTTCTGGCTTAAAAATTCAGAAAATGTCATTTTTTGAATAATTTTATCGAGATTTTAAAGCAATGTTATAAAATTTACGCATAAATGAATAATTTATTTTGCATTTAGGTTATTAGTGCTGGCAGCAATCTGAGTCGATGCTAGCTAACTTTTTGCTTCTAAATAGCTTAATAACTCATGACACTTGATAAGTACACCAATTAAAAAAAAAATCGTTAGTGCGGTTTTTGAGAAAATCAAAAAAAAAAAAAACGAAAAATCTTTAATGTAAATGTCAACTTCCGATGTTCCCATTTCAAGCAAAAACTTGCTCTACCCCTTCTAGCCTATATCGAGCTTAAGTTTCGAATTTCGTAGCTCTGAGATTTATAGTTGTGAAACGCAGGGGGGTACATTATTACGTACGTAAACATCAACTTCTGGTACTTCTATTTTAGCCAAAATCTTGTGATATCTAGTGATATAATTTACTTAATTTTAATCTTCGTAATTGAATTAATATTTGTAATTATTTGTTTGGCCAATCAAATAATTGGCTAAACATTTCCATTTATTTTATTTTAATTTTAATTCAATTCGTTACATTGTGTTTGAAGACAAGAGGATCATCTCACAAACCATAAGTTTCGAATTTCAATTGACTTTCTTTCTCTCTTTAATACATTGCGTTTGAAATAATTTTTAATTATAACAATAATATTATTTATTCATTATTGCATGTTGTTTCATTTTATTTTTAATTGAATTAATCAATTAAAATTCTGTTAATTAATTAATTCTGTTTATTATTCTTTTAGCTGTTAGGTAAATAGAAAATTGGCTGATAAATTTACAACTATTTGCCAATATTTTATTAGTTCTTTTTTTGTCTCTTTTTGGACAGAGGAGTTTTGTAACTCGTCCTTTCATTTAGAGATAAGAAAAACAAGGGTTGGATTTGAAATTAGGCAGAAATAAGGATATCTCTGCGTTGCTAAGGTAAACATTTTGTTTATTTTCAAAAAAAAAAGAATTTTTTTTTTTTAGATATGGTTGAAATATATAGTGATTCAAAAATTGAGACTAGGAGTATAGGTGTTGGAACCAGTGATAGATTTCTTTCCGAAGATGATAGTTTAGAAAGGATGAAAGAGAAAATTGATATTTATGAGAAGGAATCGGTTCAGGTTCGAGAAGAGTTAGATACTATTAGAAATGTTATTGGCCAAGGCCAGATTAATTCGGCGGTCTGTCAAGAGAGAGATATTTTACTAGATAATTCAGGGGTTAGAGAAATTGATAATAGAGTTTTAATTCTAGGAGATAGTTTATTTAAATATTCGGCATCTTATACTGCATCCCGGGGTTTAGTTCATGGTGTTTCCCGGTATAAGATTTGAACAGTTGGAAAATATGGTAGAGAGGTATGTAGGGGCTAGAAAGGATTTAGTTTTTATTCATGTAGGCACGCATAATATCTATGATATTACTGCTGAGGTATTCCGTTTAAAATTTGATAGATTAGTTATTTCTCTTAGAAATAAATTTCAGGGAGCAAAATTATTATTTAGTGGTATAATTTATAGAAGGGATGTAGATTTTAGAAGGATTAATTGGGCAAATCATATTTTAGAAAGTGTCTGTTTCAAGTATGGTTGTAAGTTTATAAATTCAAATAGTTATTTAGATTATAAAGATTTAGGCAAGAATGGTATTAATTTAAATAGGTCTGGTTCCTACAAGTTAGGGAAGGTGTGTATTGATAGTATACTGAATATCAAAAAACTAAATGGAGGGGGTAAGAGGACAATTTTCAGAAATAGAAATCAGAGATTTAAGTTGTTAATAATAAATTGTAGAAGTATCTTGAATAAAATTTAAATTTTGGACAACATGTGGATTTAATTAATCCAGATGTTATTGTTGGTACAGAATCTTGGCTTAGGGAGGAGATTTCGAATAATGAGGTATTTCCTAAGGGTTATATAGTTTATAGAAGGGATAGGCAGTCTGGTAGAGGGGGTGGTGTCTTTATAGCAGTCAAGGATTCGCTTCCAAGTAGTTTAAATTTTTTAGATTTACAAGAGGAGATGTTAGGGTGAATGTGAAATTTGGACGTATAAGTAGGGTGATTGTTGGGTTATATAGATCTCCTAGTCAGGACTTCAAAATTTTAGAAAACTTAGATAATTTTTTAAATTGTACATCTATGCGAAGTAAGGATATTTTAGTTTGTGGAGATTTAAATTTGCCTAATGTAAATTGGTCATCTGCGACAAATAGTAATTCTCTTGCTCAAATTTTGGCTGATGATATTTTCAAAAGTAGAAATTTTATCCAAATTGTTAGGGAGGGGACTAGGAAGAGGTCCAGTGGGCAAGCGTCTGTCCTCGATGTCTGTTTAACCAACTTTGATAGTGATAATATGAGAGTCACTATTGAAGATGGAATTAGTGATCATTATTCTGTGGTAATAGAATATTTGGGATCAGTTAGTCAGTCTCTAACCTTCGAAAAGAAGCATTGGCTGTATAGATTAGGAGATAAAATGGGATTTAATAATTTTTTGGAATCTAAATTTTTAGAATGGTCTGTAATTCGGGATGTAGATCAGCAATGGGATGGGCTTATGAATCTTTTGGAAGAAGGAAAATATAAATTTATTCCCTCTAAATTAGTTAAAGTGGGTAACGATCCTGTTTACTATGATAGAACCATTAAGAATTTAAAACGGAAATGTAGGATAGCATATTCTAATAGGAATAAGTCTTCGAATCATAAAAGAAAATTCCGAGAGCTAAATAGGCTGTTAATTGAAAAAAAGAATTTGGCTAGAGTTAATTATTTGAATAATTATATAGATAGGAATAGTAGTAATAGAAATTGGTTTAATGTTTATTCGTTTCTTAAGGAATTAAATGTTTCGGCAAATGTCCCTGCGCTTTTAGGGGATGATGGTGAATTGGTTGAGGATAATGTGTTGAAGGCAAATTTATTAAATAGACAGTATTCGTCCGTTTTTGTAGCTCTAGAGGAGGGTGAGTTAGTTGATGGAGGTTCTAGTGATAGTCAGATGGAGGATTTAGTCATTTTGGAATCGGATGTAGCATTAGGTATTAAGAGGTTAAAACCAGGAAAGGCCTCGGGGGAGGATGAAATTAATAGTGATCTCTTGAAATTTGTAGTGGATAGTATTTCAAAATTTTTATGTTTACTTTTTAATAGATGTTTGGATGAGGGAACTATGCCTATTGGTTGGAAAAGAGCGTTAGTTATTCCTGTTTATAAAGGGGGAGATAAGAGCTTAGCTTGTAATTATAGGCCAGTGAGTTTAACAAGTCTGGTGGGCAAAATTTTAGAGAGGTTGGTAGACTCTCATATCCGCTCGTATTTGGAAGGGCAAGGATGGTTCTATCATAGGCAACATGGTTTTAGAAAAAATTATTCCTGTAATTCTCAATTAGTTTCTTTTATTCAGGAATTACAGGAAGCTTTAGATAAAAGTCAGTGTGTAGATGCAGTATTTTTGGACTTTGCCAAGGCTTTCGATAAAGTCAGTCATAAAATTATTTTAGAAAAATTAAACTCGTCAGGGTTGTCTGTTAAGTTAATTAAATTTATTCGGTGTTTTCTTAGGGATAGAACTCAAATTGTAAAAGTGGGTAATGGTCTGTCTGATAGAGTAGATGTCACGTCTGGGGTGATTCAAGGTAGTGTTCTGGGTCCTCTTCTTTTTCTTATATATGTAAATGATTTGCCTTCTATCGTGCAATCATCTATTAGGCTTTTCGCGGATGATTGTGTCGTATATAGAGTAATTGATAATGATTGTGATAGCCTTACTTTACAGAATGACCTGGATCAAATTGAAGGATGGTGTAGATCCAATTCAATGGAACTAAACCATTCCAAGTCAAATTTGGTTAGATTTAGTACTAGAAATCTGGTTAGTCCTCAAAATTATTACATTGGTGGAAATATTATAAATGAATCTAAATTTTATAAATATTTAGGCATACATATTCAGGCAAATTTAAAGTGGGATATGCATATTAGTTATATAGTCAATAAGGCTTATAGGAAATTGGGGATGTTTGGTAGAATTTTGAAGGGTACATCTAGAGAAGTTAAGTCAAAAGTTTATTTAACTTATGTAAGACCTAATTTAGAGTATTGTTCTGTGGTTTGGGACAAACATCCACAACGATTAGAGAGAAAAATTGATATGGTACAAAGGAGGGCGGCTAGATTTGTTTTTGGTAAATTTGATAGGTTTAGTAGTGTCACTTCAATGATTAATGAATTAGGATGGTCTAGCTTATTGGAGAGAAGGGAATGGGCTAAATTGAAAGTGATTTTCAAAGCCTATGAGGGTTTTAGGAGTTGGGAGGAAATAACGAATAGATTTCAGGAACCAAATTATTTAGGTAGAGCTGATCATAGAAAAAAGATTCGTAAGCCAAGATTCTTGAAAAATATCGGTTTACATTCAATTGTAGGATCTGGCATTGATTTGTGGAACAATCTGTCTGTTACTACTTGGGATTATAGTCCTCTGCCCCCTATGATTAAATCAATTATAAATTTTGTCAAGTCCTAATGTCCTAGAGTTGTGCAAAATTTTATTTAGTTCTCACAAGCAGAGATTAGGTGAGGTAGAGAAAGGTCATACCATCCTTGTTAAGGTTTTGACCAGGTTTCCTTAACAACTTATGGCAAATGCCGGGATGGCTAATGCGTCGCTTGCTCCTGGTATCGGGTTTTTGCGCGGAATTTTTAAATTACTTTTTGTTTTTTGATGGAAATCTATGGTCATGTTATTTATTAATGAGCATACATTTCTATTTTTTTTTATTTTTTTATTTTTTTTTTTTACTTGTTTATTATTTTTTAAATTGTTGTAATTAATTTGTATTGATGTTTATTAATGTATTGTAGCTAGATTGTATTGATGTTTGGAGGACCTAGCCACCGAGGACTTGTGCCTCTAAGCAGGTCGAGGAATAAAGATTTATTTATTTATTATTTATTTATTTATTTACTTCTTGTAGTCTCTAGATAGCTTAAGTTTTAAATTTCAAAGCTCTGCGACTTACCGAAAACGAGATATGAACGATTAAAATATTTATTTTGCGACATGACACATTTACACCTCCTTCCTTTATTTCAATCGGATTAAAATGTATACACAACTAATAACTCATGAGACTTGATAAGTACACCAATTTTTAGGGAAATCGTTAGAGCCGTTTTCGAGAAACCGATTCTATATATAAGAATTGCTCATTTAATAATATAAGAAAGATTATTAATTTTACTTATATAAGAGCGTCCATAGGGTAAATAAGTTTTCACTATTTTTTTTATTTAATAAACGTGCGGGTGTGCAATTTTTTTCATTAGAATCTGAACAAGGAAATTACTAAAACGGACGAAGATAGAATGATCTCTCTTCCTTTGTATGATGCCAAATACAAGTCTAGACCTGTTTCAGATTATAAGAGATTAATTAAATTTTTTAATTTCTATTATTCTAGGAACGGCCTATTAATTCTAGATAAAAAAAATATTTTATCGAAATGAATATCAGATTTAGAAATAGTACCTGGAGGCACCGAGCGATGCACGGTAACCCCTGCCCCCCCCCCCCAAACCACACACTTCGCCCCCACCACTGCACCCCCACTCCGCCCCACCCCACCCAACTGCGCCTCTCACCCCGGGATACCCCACAACTTCACCCCCACCTCCTGCACCCCCTACATCCATCCCCACCCCCGACCCAGTTTTTTGTACTTCTATCATTCTAGTGCTCCACATATTATGTGTATATTTGTTTACTCGTACACCAATTTGACCACATTCGTTCATATTGATAAACATTATAAAAAAAATAAATATGAAAATAATAATAAAAAAAAATAATCGTATAGGATCTGAAATAAAAACATAAAATTAAAAAAATTATGTACGTCTCGGGGCGCACGACAGAAGTGATAACTTTCACCAAGCAAGTATTTTTTAGGGAGACAATTTCAAGGATAATTGCCCAGAGAAAAGAGAATTGAATATTTTATTTTAATTAGAAGAGTGGAGGGGGGAGGCCAAGGAATAATTATTAATATATTTAATGTTTCTGGATTTAAAATTAATTGTTGTCTTTCTTTCAGCTTAATCCAATTATACATATTTCAAATTTGCATCGCCGCAATTTATTCAATGAATTAAATTTATTAAATACATAGCTATATATAATATATTCAATTATTTCCACACTTATAATAAAGTCGAATTCAAAAATATTCATTTTAGTAAAAGTAAAAAAGCAAAGTTTTTAAAATATATCTATAGTCCAGTGGTAGAGTGTGTGCTCTGATGCTAGAGGTCTCAGGTTAAATAAATAAATAAATCTTTATTCCTCGACCTGCTTAGAGGCACAAGTCCTCGGTGGCTAGGTCCTCCAAACATCAATACAATCTAGCTACAATACATTAATAAACATCAATACAAATTAATTACAACAATTTAACAAATAATAAACAAGTAAAAAAAAAAAAAAAAAAAAAAAAAATAGAAATGTATGCTCATTAACAAATAACATGACCATAGATTTCCATCAAAAGACAAAAAGTAATTTAAAAATTCCGCGCAAAAACCCGATACCAGGAGCAAGCGACGCATTAGCCATCCCGGCATTTGTCATAAGTTGTTAAGGAAACCTGGTCAAAACCTTAACAAGGATGGTATGACCTTTCTCTACCTCACCTAATCTCTGCTTGTGAGAACTAAATAAAATTTTGCACAACTCTAAGACATTAGGACTTGACAAAATTTATAATTGATTTAATCATAGGGGGCAGAGGACTATAATCCCAAGTAGTAACAGACAGACTGTTCCACAAATCAATGCCAGATCCTACAAATGAATGTAAACCGATATTTTTCAAGAATCTTGGCTTACGAATCTTTTTTCTATGATCAGCTCTACCTAAATAATTTGGTTCCTGATATCTATTCGTTATTTCCTCCCAACTCGTAAAACCCTTATAGGCTTTGAAAATCACTTTCAATTTAGCCCATTCCCTTCTCTCCAATAAGCTAGACCATTCTAATTCATTAATCATTGAAGTGACACTACAAAACCTATCAAATTTACCAAAAACAAATCTAGCCGCCCTCCTTTGTACCATATCAATTTTTCTCTCTAATCGTTGTGGATGTTTGTCCCAAACCACAGAACAATACTCTAAATTAGGTCTTACATAAGTTAAATAAACATTTGACTTAACTTCTCTAGATGTACCCTTCAAAATTATACCAAACATCCCCAATTTCCTATAAGCCTTATTGACTATATAACTAATATGCATATCCCACTTTAAATTTGCCTGAATATGTATGCCTAAATATTTATAAAATTTAGATTCATTGATAATATTTCCACCAATGTAACAATTTTGAGGACTAACCAGATTTCTAGTACTAAATCTAACCAAATTTGACTTGGAATGGTTTAGTTCCATTGAATTGGATCTACACCATCCTTCAATTTGATCCAGGTCATTCTTTTTTTTTTTTCAATGCAATCGTATGCAAGAAGGGGTGTACCAGTAAAGATGCAGCCCCTATGGATCTCGAAATACCCTTGCATTACCGAAGAGAAGGGAAAGTTGATTAAGTGAGAGGGTGTAGACGTAGGTGTCTATGCACTCCGGTTTTGAAGGTTTGAAGATTATAAGTGCTGGGAAAGATGGAGGCTGGGAGAGAGTTCCAGTTCCTTGAAGTCATGGGGATATATGAATTGGCGAATGAAGTGGTCCGGCACTTTTCTAATTTGACCGCGAAAGAGTGTTGGGAGTCGGCAAAACGCGTGCTACGTGCAAAGCATGCTTTGGGGGGAATTATTGATTTTATCTCATCAGAGCACCGGCCGTGATAGTATCTATAGAAAAGGGAAAGGGCAGAGACGTTTCTTCGATGAGCCAGCGAGTCGAGGGAGTCGGTGAGGGTAGAATCGTCAATTAGCCTGACGGCTCGTTTCTGAATTGCATCAAGGGTAGCAAGAGAATAGTTTGAGGCTCCTCTCCATAGATGAGAGCCGTATTCGAGTATTCTGTAAAGTAAGGCTATCACAATCATTATCAATTACTCTATATACGACACAATCATCTGCGAAAAGCCTAATAGATGATTGCACGATAGAAGGCAAATCATTTACATATATAAGAAAAAGAAGAGGACCCAGAACACTACCTTGAATCACCCCAGACGTGTCATCTACTCTATCAGACAGACCATTACCCACTTTTACAATTTAAGTTCTATCCCTAAGAAAACACCGAATAAATTTAATTAACTTAACAGACAACCCTGACGAGTTTAATTTTTCTAAAATAATTTTATGACTGACTTTATCGAAAGCCTTGGCAAAGTCCAAAAATACTGCATCTACACACTGACTTTTATCTAAAGATTCCTGTAATTCCTGAATAAAAGAAACTAATTGAGAATTACAGGAATAATTTTTTCTAAAACCATGTTGCCTATGATAGAACCATCCTTGCCCTTCCAAATACGAGTGGATATGAGAGTCTACCAACCTCTCTAAAATTTTGACCACCAGACTTGTTAAACTCACTGGCCTATAATTACAAGCTAAGCTCTTATCTCCCCTTTATAAACAGGAATAACTAACGCTCTTTTCCAACCAATAGGCATAGTTCCCTCATCTAAACATCTATTAAAAAGTAAACATAAAAATTTTGAAATACTATCCACTACAAATTTCAAGAGATCACTATTAATTTCATCCTCCCCCGAGGCCTTTCCTGGTTTTAACCTCTTAATACCTAATGCTACATCCGATTCCAAAATGACTAAATCCTCCATCTGACTATCACTAGAACCTCCATCAACTAACTCACCCTCCTCTAGAGCTACAAAAACGGACGAATACTGTCTATTTAATAAATTTGCCTTCAACACATTATCCTCAACCAATTCACCATCATCCCCTAAAAGCGCATGGACATTTGCCGAAACATTTAATTCCTTAAGAAACGAATAAACATTAAACCAATTTCTATTACTACAATTCCTATCTATATAATTATTCAAATAATTAACTCCTGCCAAATTCTTTTTTTCAATTAACAGCCTATTTAGCTCTCGGAATTTTCTTTTATGATTCGAAGACTTATTCCTATTAGAATATGCTATCCTAGATTTCCGTTTTAAATTCTTAATGGTTCTATCATAGTAAACAGGATCGTTACCCACTTTAACTAATTTAGAGGAAATAAATTTATATTTTCCTTCTTCCAAAAGATTCATAAGCCCATCCCATTGCTGATCTACATCCCGAATTACAGACCATTCTAAAAATTTAGATTCCAAAAAATTATTAAATCCCATTTTATCTCCTAATCTATACAGCCAATGCTTCTTTTCGAAGGTTAGAGATTGACTAACTGATCCCGAATATTCTATTACCACAGAATAATGATCACTAATTCCATCTTCAATAGTGACTCTCATATTATCACTATCAAAGTTGGTTAAACAGACATCGAGGACAGACTCTTGCCCACTGGACCTCTGCCTAGTCCCCTCCCTAACAATTTGGATAAAATTTCTACTTTTGAAAATATCATCAACCAAAATTTGAGCAAGAGAATTACTATTTGTCGCAGATGACCAATTTATATTAGGCAAATTTAAATCTCCACAAACTAAAATATCCTTACTTTGCATAGATGTACAATTTAAAAAATTATCTAAGTTTTCTAAAATTTTGAAGTCCTGACTAGGAGATCTATATAACCCAACAATCACCCTACTTATACGTCCAAATTTCACATTCACCCCTAACATCTCCTCTTGTAAATCTAAAAAATTTAAACTACTTGGAAGCGAATCCTTGACTGATATAAAGACTCCACTCCCTCTAACAGACTGCCTATCCCTTCTATAAACTATATAACCCTTAGGAAATAACTCATTATTCGAAATCTCCTCCCTAAGCCAAGATTCTGTACCAACAATAACATCTGGATTAATTAAATCCACATGTTGTCCAAAATTTAGAATTTTATTCAAGATACTTCTACAATTTATTATTAACAACTTAAATCTCTGATTTCTATTTCTGAAAATTGTCCTCTTACCCCCTCCATTTAGTTTTTTTGATATTCCAGTATACTATCAATACACACCTTCCCTAACTTGTAGGAACCAGACCTATTTAAATTAATAATAGGTTCTAATCTGACATCCAGCGAGTCATTTTTTTTTTATTGAGATTTTCATCTATCAATAATTACTTTAATTAAGATGAATTTTGATGACGTCCAGACCTAGCCAGATCTTTTTTTCATCCTCAAAACTTGTTAATAGATTTTGTTTCATCAAAATCGGTAGGGCCGTTTTCAAAATAGAACCAAGATACAAATATATAAATAAATAAATATATATATAAATAAATAAATATACAATTTTTGCTCGTTTAATAAGAGTAGATATATATATTAAATTGATTAATTCAGGGAAACTGCAAACAGCGTACAGAGTCTTAATTAAAAAAGTTTCACTATTTACTCCAGTTCTTATTAATAAAATCCTTCATTCTATTTGTTGACTAATGGAAATAAAAGTTTTAAATATAGAAACTATACGTTCTATAATAGCAAATTATTATTAATATAATATCAATCCAGGTCTCTTTGGTATTTTTTTAAGAAATTCATTGAAAATAACTTCTTATTTGCGTTCTCTCATGATTATAATGTGATATTGATTGATCGATTATTTATTAAATGTGCTGAGAGTGTTTTCCTTCATGGAGCAAAAGGAGATATATTCTTTATAAATAAAACATTTTTTTTAACTTCAAGAGTTGTTTGTCACACAATTGAATTGACTTTAATAAATTCGATAAATTATTTACATGTATTTACTAAACAGTTTCGGTCACTACTAGACCCTCTTCACAAGTAAATATCATGAAAGAGGCGTCCAGATTTTAGCCTTCCTTGGGCCACAAAAAATTGTTTCGGGCCCAGCATAAGCTATACTAATCCTAACCAATATTCGAGTAGCTCTGGAACTAATACGGATAAATCATTTAAATAACAATCTATAAAAATTGATCTTTTTTAAATCCCATCCCCTTAAGAAAGCATGTTTAAAAATACTACTGAAGAAAACCGAAATAAGGAATAAAACCTTTTGTACTAAAAAGTAATAATCTAATTTAATAAAATAAGAATTTACCAAATTTAGAAAGAGTATAGCTGAGTTTGTATGGAAGGATATAAATTCAAAAACTAAC
Source organism: Forficula auricularia (assembly GCA_024734495.1). Taxonomy (NCBI): domain Eukaryota; kingdom Metazoa; phylum Arthropoda; class Insecta; order Dermaptera; family Forficulidae; genus Forficula; species Forficula auricularia. Next base: position 9,524,373 of record JALMQS010000117.1, read on the forward strand.
CAAATTTTGTATAGATAGTTTGGTCGAAGGGCTAAAATTTTCATTTTAAAAAACAATTTCCATCTTCTTATAGTAACTATGTATTAAGAAAAGCTGGATTGGCTCATGTCTTTTTGAAATTTTAATTTAATTCAATTATTTTTTAATTTTGAAAAAATTTAAATCTTAAGGTAGTTGTACCGATCACCAAATGCATTTTCTTAAGATTTTTTTTGAAATTTAGACAGATATTATTTAAATAATTCTGCATCGAATTGTGGCAAAACGAATTTTATGAACAATTTAGTTCCGGAGATATTAAATTCCAAAGATGGAGTTTTTCAGACTCTTATACATTGCACTAAATAAGATACTTGAAAGTTTACATACATATTTAATTATAATTAAGAAACTCTTCTTACGATTGTTATAAAATACTAAACCAACATTAAACAATAACTATTAAATTTTTTAAGAACATTTTAATTCATAGTTACAACACAGTTTCTGAGATAATAATTAATAAATAATGAAACATTTATCTCACCCAAGTAGGAATGGATTACATCGAGGGGTGAACCGCGATTGGAATTAGGTGTACACCGTCTTTGGAATTATTTGGAATTATTTTGGAATCATTTAGATAATTTATTGTAATCTATTGTCTTCTACTTGGAAATGAAAGTGGAAGTAGGTGTACACGATTTAAGATCGCCGTTCACCCCTCGGATTACACCAAAAACAAGATGGCAACAATGCATATATTTAACCCTCTTTAGTACACTTTTATGACGTTTTTTGCTTGAGCCATTGCCTCAACAACTTTCAGTTGCTTATTAAGAACTTTTTTATTTATAAATCTCCCTTTATATTGTACTTTATCTGACATTTCTATGATAAAATATATACAAGCTCGGATAGTGTTTCCAGATTTTTCAAACGAGCAGTTAGTTGTAAGGGATTGGCTAGTAGTGGTACATAAACAGCAAAAAGTTTTGGGCTTATGAATTATGAATCCTTATTATCTGTACTATATACTCTAGCATTAATTTTTTGCTACAATTGTCGCGATAGAACTACCTTAAATTTAATATATAGTTACCATATATACTTTTAATTGAATCAGGCAGAGGAGAATCTCATTGATTTGTCTTAAAAATCAATAATTCTGCTACTTTTGGCAAGAAACTATTTTCAAATTTAAAGTTTCCACTTTTTTCATAAAATTTGAAGTGAACTGATTTAAACAAGTCACATAATTTTTTTAATGAATTAACCTTGAATTCATCTTGAAGTGTGGCCATAAAATGAATCACGGATTTACGATCACGGCTCTCAGCGGGTTCTGATCCAAAAATTAACTACACCTCATTTATTCAACTTTCGAAATCTGCGGTACATATGTTTTAAAATGTCAAGGCCATTCGTTTTATTGATAGTTCGACGACATTAGATTTTCGCAACTAATATATAGACGGGGTGGGAAAGTTTGGAAGAATTTCGATCGAAGGCGAGCGGAAATTGAAGTTTCAACCAACATTGACTCAAACCAGGCAGATAGGAACTTGGCCGGTTCATCTATCGGTTAATATATGGATGTACATTGTATATATATACTTATATAAACAGTGAAACCTATTTAGAATATCATCCGGCGTATCAGAAATATTTTGTTGTTTACACAGACTGTTTAAAATTGAATGAAGCATACGACAAAATAAGAACGCAGACCGAATAAGATTCCAAATAACATCTGTTGTTTGAAGAACTTTTTGGTCGAAAATAGTTTTTTTATACTCATATATCTCCTCGAAATTGAGAAATCGTTTTAGTGAAAACAGAAGAGCAAGAGGAAGCTGGTAAAGGTCTCTCTCGTTTTCTCATATGGGTGGATTAAAAACTCTGATAAACAAACAGATATTTAAAAAGTTTTTTGTCGAGAGTAGCAGATTTGTTTGCTGCTGAAAAAATTAAACAATTGGTTTTCTGCACGGTGTCAATATATATAGGGTGTATTTAAATGTTGACCGATTCGCCAGCATGTTCCTTACACATCACATAAATATTCATTATACAAATATGTCTGAAAAAACTTCCCTAATCCGTCCTCCTTTTATTTTGTGATATAACATCTATAAAACTTAGGCTATTAATAAAATATTGTGTCCAGATTTGATATTCAAATTTATTATGTGATCTTTTACTAGTGTACTAAAAATAAAAATTTATTATATATTTCGATGGTCTAGAACAGCGGTGCCCAACCTACGGCCCGCGGGCCGGATCCGGCCCGCGAAGAGGCTCAATCCGGCCCCCGAGCGAGTTGAGACTAAATATGTATTTTTTTGTAAAATATCTAAAAAAATTATAAATCATATTATCATTTTCCAAAAGAAAAAATTACCAAGATGATGCAATTACCCAGCAAAAATTTCGAAGATAGATTTACAGATTTTCACCGGATTAAAAATGAAATACGCTTGTTTGAAAATCCTTTTTCAGTGGACGTTTCTACGGCGCCAGATGATTTACAACTAGAATTAATAAAATTACAATGCCAAACACCATTACAAGATCTTTTTCGCGAGAAATCTTTACCAGATTTTTATGCAGCGTTATCCTAATTTGAGGAAATTTGAAATGAAAATGACGACGGCGTTAGTACATATATTCGTGAACAAACATTTTCTACTTTAAAAAGAGCTAAACCAGCGTCTCGCGCTCGGCTTTCAGATGATCACTTTCATTCCATATTAAGGAGAAACGTTACCCAACTTGAATCAAATATTCAAAAATTAGTTTCTGAAAAGCAACATCAGACTTCACATTAATAAATCGTGACTACAGATTTTGTCTTTTTTTTTAATTTTAACCCAAATTTATGATTTCGTTTAATTCAGGTATCAGCAATCTTTTAAATGTATTCAAATTACAAGTTGATTAAAAAACAACTAGATAACTTAATAATATCCTAATAAAAAGGATTGTATATTTTAGCAGCACCATTAATTTAAAAACATAATATTTTAATTAAATTTACAAATATTTTGAAAAGAAAATGAATCAGCACAAAAATATTCATGAATTCATTGAAAATGTTGCGTTTTTTTAATTAAGGGTGCCGCTAAGATATACAATTATAAAGAATCCGGCCCGCGAGATCCTATGTCATGTTGAATCCGGCCCGCAGACAAAAAAGGGTTGGGCACCACTGGTCTAGAATGAAAACCTCGTATCTCAAAAAAAACTTAAATAACTTTTATACGTTATTAGATGGATAAGCTCGTATCTCACAATACTTAGTGTCAAAAAAATAATCCTCTAAATCAAGAGAGTTTTTCTTAGTCTAAGTTGGGTTGTAGCAAAGAAAACCACGTATGTAAGTGGATAGTGGCCAAGCCATAATGTAAAATACTCGTAAGTCAATGATACGAGGTTTTCACTTTAAAAAATCCATTTTCTAAGATAAACTTTGTGAACCAGAAGAACATTTAATCATTGTAGTATAATAATAAAATATATAATTTTTTTGAACATTCCAATAATTGTACCTTTACAATAGGTATGCCTTTTTATTAAAAAAACCTCTTATCTCTAACAGGGTTACAAGTTATAAGTAGAGACCGGTTTCCTATGCAATTGTATATTTTGTTTGCCGCCACATACGACCCAGGAGATCAATTATCTATCCGAATCATGCATCTAGGATACTGTGGATTAAATTTTATACAGCATATTTTTGCATATTTGAGTAATATTGCATAAAATTGCATATTTGAAGGATTTTTTTGTCAAAAATTGCCTACTTCCCACCAAATACAGATTTTTTAAAAGTAAATTTTCGGAGAAAGAATGAAAAAAATGAAGAAATATATATATATATATATAAACGCCCCATTGGTGCAGTTGATAGCATAGCTGACTGGCAACAAGGAGGTCCTGGGTTCGATTCCCGGCTATGCTCAGAAATTTTTCTGTAAGTATAGGGTCTGGAACGGGGTTCACTCAGCCTCGTGAGGATAAATGAGTAGCTGCTTGATTGAGAAGCAGCGAATCTAGGTTAAGAACACTGAAACGAAGGTTGTAGAGATGCGTTGAGCTAACCACTTGACCCCGCGGTACTGTTTCCAACTAGGACAGCAACCAATTCAGTAGGCCAATACCCATAAAGGGTGGTCGAGCCAGAGATTTTTTTTTTTTTTTTTTTTTTTATATATATAAAGTTCCTTTAAATTTGCCCCCATTACATCTGAGGATGTGAAGCGCTCCTTTTCATTGTATCAATCAATTTTAAGTGACCGTAGACATACTAATAAGAAGATATTGAAGGAGACAATAAAAGAGTGTGTCTTCTGCTGGAATTATAAATTTTATTTATTTATAACGAGACTATAGTAAGTATAAGAAGATAATTTAGAAAAATACTTGTAAACATAATTTATTCACATTTCCGAAATGATTTTTTTCTCGCTGAGTTTAAAAATGACACTACCAAGGTTCAAGGGTCATAATGATAAAAATAGCAATCCTGGCCAATTTGTTACCATGTAAGGTGGACTAATCTGCCATAGGTATCGCACTAAATACAATACTAGTATTTGATATAAAGATTGAGAATCTCGATGTAATATATTTATTCAGCACCGTTAATTTGTTTTATATTCTTCAGGTATAGATAGAAATAAAATTCTGACCTGTAATCTCGGTGTAATATATTTATTCAGCCTTTTCCCGACGTTTCGGACCCTCATTGTTATCCTTCTTTAGGACAGAAGCTAATTAATCAATATCAAATTCTCCAAACTCTCGTCATTTAATTTCGATATACAGGGTGTTTCAGGAGGAATAGTAAATATTTTGGGAGGTGATAGTATAGACGAATTGAAATAAAAAATGCCATATAACATGTGTCCAATTTATTGTGTACAGAGATACAGCTGAGTTCAATGCATTTTCGTTTCGTGTCTTGGTACACCGGTTGCTATGGGTTGCTATGGGCGTATTTATCGAATGTCAGCAGTAGAGTGTTGATGTTCAAGTTGTGAAGTTGCGCTTTAGTTTAATACATTGACGTTTTCATTGTTATTTGTTGGCCAAGTCTACTGTACTATAGCGTGTAAACATGGCGCACGTATTTACACATCCTGAGTATGCCGATATTGGGTTACATACTAACAGCTGTATCTCCCATTAAAAATTGGACACATGTTATATGGCATTTTTTTATTGCAATTCGCCTATACTACCACCTCCTAAAATATTTACTATTCCTCCTGAAACACCCTGTATATGCAATACCCCATGTCATTTCAATTCCACTTCAAACTGTATTTCTTGAAATATCTGTTTATACGTTTATAAATTTTCAATTAAACTTAAAGTAAATTGTTATTTTGGCACCTGGTATATAAAACAAGTGGGATAATGTGAAATTTCGTAGAGAAAATAAATCACTTCTCTTAATTCTATTTCCGTTGATTCTCATCCGTTCCTCATTGAAATCCTAGACAAGGGCCTAAGCTTAATTGGAAATGATAGGAAGCCAGCCAGGCCTCCTCTATTCGATTTGAGAGGCGAGAGTAAAAAAAGTTTCCGTTGGCTCGGCTCTATCTTCTTGAGACAATGCGAGCAAACAAAAGTAACTTTTTCGTTCTGAAGAAACTAATTTCATTTAGTGGGGGTGGCTGCAAGTGTCACCGAGACTTAGCCCCCTCACCCGGCCGTTAATTGTCCCCCCTTGGCACTTCTTTGTGTACCACGTTTTCTCAATCTTTGATACATTTCAGAAGATCCCTCTCGAGCTTTTGTCCCCGGCTGCTTTTATGTTCTCGAACATTTAACCTTTAACCTGGCTGCGCCTTCATTCCCGGGTTCTTTTTTGAAATCTGGTCTTTTCTTCCAGATCGCGAGCATCAAATATCTCTCCCTACATCTTCATTTATTCATTCACATTCTTCGATTCATCCCTTTTCATTTTCCAACTCTTTTGTCATATTTCGGAGATCGACGCTCTTACTTACTCGAATCAAATCTGGTATTGAAAACTGCCATTCATTCGAGGGACCCAAGAAGGAAAAAACTGCAAATCACGTGAATAGATGAAAGAACCACGTGATTGTTATCTGCTTACCAAAGAGCTATACGGACTAATGATTTCTCAAACGAACCAGTCATGTTGAAACAATATTCCTTCCTTCCTTATAAAAGTGTAATTAATAAAGCTGGTTTTCAACAAGATAGAAATTTCCATTATTGAGTGTATTCCGAACAATATACCACGTTAATTTATTCATCCTATATAAAATATAAAAGAAGGGGGGTCAAAAAATTAAAATTCCCTTTCGCAATAGAGACAAAAAAGGCTGGAGGTATTTTTTTGAAATTTAGTATTTAGATCAAATGTCTTCTAACTTAAATGATTACTTTAGAACATTTTGATATTTTGTTTTGACTCCCAAAAGGGGGCTTTGGGGAGAGGGGGAGACACTAATGTAAATTATAAAAATAGCTAAATTATTAGCTCTACTGCGAATTCCATTAGAAGCAAAGCTGTTGAGCAGGAGTGTCCAGCTGTTTGCCTTACACCGGCCGCATTTGAAGAAAAAACAAATGCCATACATTGATATTTGTTAATCAAAAAATATACAAAGAAGCAAAAATGTTATAGCATAATCGAGTTCTTTTCTTTCAGGATTTTGTTTTTAAATTATTTACCATTTCATAAACTTTTAATTACTGAAATAATAAACTAAATGGAAATATGAGATGAAGAATAATTTTTAAATATTTGAAACTTCGTTATTTTTTTTCCATTATTGAGTGTATTCCGAACAATATAACTCGTTAATATCTTCATCGTATGTAAAATATAAAAGAAGAATTTTGAAAGTGCTTATAAACCTAATAGCGTATTTTATGTTTTGAAGAGTATGTATATTGATTCTCGAAATGAAATAAAATTCTGGCATGGTTTCAAGAGGCAATTAAAATGAATGATTTTTCCTAAAAGGGTGGCGATATAAGGTTTGAACTCCCTGCCTGGTATATCTTCAAGTTCAAACATGTTAAAGACAAGTCCAGACGAGTTTTAGTCGAATAAAAATTGTTCTCGCTGAGGAACTTTTAAAATAGAAATAATACAAAAAAGGAATAAATAAAGATGATTCGGGAATATTTGGACTAATTCATTTCTAAGAACTCTCAATATATAAGATCAGAAATTAATAAGAGTACAATAGACAAGTCATAGCTTTCTTATAGCAATAGAATTAGGAGAAATTTAAGATTCTCTTATAGGACAGGCTGATTCATTGTGGAAAATGGTCGATTTCCATCTCAGGGTCTGTGGAGTTTAAGTCACAAGACTACTTTTTTGAACAGCATCCCCTGGTTGAAAATTCACAAACCGCCACTGATCTTTACTTATTATAATCGACTTGAGCGATTTTTTTTAAATAATAAAATCCATAATAAAATTTATTAAAATTAGGAAATTTAAATGATGGACTAGCAGGTTTATTTTAAAACCTGTTACGGAGTCCAGGCGGGCTTCGCAGCTGGTTTCATTACAAATCAACTAATTTTCAAAGTTGGATTTTTATTAAACGTTTTGCCATTGTTTTTTTATAAATATATGTTAGCTTTCTATTATTAAAATTTTTGATGAATAGCCTATATTCCCAGTCAAATTTTTATTTTTCTTGACCATGGCGGTTTCCTGCCTATTTATTTATTTATTTTTTATTCCTTGACTACTGCAACTTCCTGTCTACTTATTTATTTATCTGTTTTTTTAAATAATTTATTTTTAAATAATTTAACAACATTTTTTTCAAACCCAGTGGCATATTCTAACTAGGTATTTATTTTTTGTTTAATTTATTTGATTATTTATTTATTTGTTTTTATTTTTGAGGCGACATGCGGTATTACTTTTTTGTTATTATTATTATTTTATTTTTGGTCGCAGCATACTAAGGTTTCACACCGTTCTGCTGTGGCCACACCCTGAGCCACTCAACCGGATCCTGAGTGGAAGAGCTATAAGGGGAGATGTGGAGGCCCTTAAAAAAAATTATTACAGTGGTTTATTTGATGAAAGTAGGTTCAAAAAACAGTGATTTGTATTTCTTATTTCTTTTTGGTGAATAAATTCGAAATTTTTATTTTTACAAAATTTCCATATTTTACATGTGGAAATAGCACGTACCGTTACTTTTATAGCATAACTTTAAGACCATTTTCTCAAGTTTTATTTATTTGTTGCTTAACTTGTTTATCCACTAATATCTTTTGGTTGATAGGTCCAAATGGAAAATGAATACGAGCACACACAATAACCCGGACATTTTCTAATTCAAAGGACATTGAAACGTAAAGATATAAAATATCTCAACTGGAATTATTTCATGAATATAAGATTTTCATAACTTTTTAAAGAAACTGGAAAACGGCTAGAGTTTTATTCATGCGGATGTGCTTGTAGCTTCGTCTGGGTGTTTTAGTGCTCAAGCGTTTCCTAATCTGGGAGCTGTGGACCATGGGTATATATATACATCTACTGGAAATCTTACTAAGCTATTTCTGTGCAAAGCCAGTGGGTCCATATTAGTGTGCAAAACATCGGATTCGCCAAAGGAGGAAAGCTTGACGTCTAGTAGGTAGATGTCTAGAAACTAGCATACATAGTGGCCACACATAGCTGTTATACTAGCCTCGAATAAATAAACGTGAAATTTAAAATATACAAAATATTGCATGGGATCAAAAGAGATTTTCAACCCAGTAATCTAGACAGACATCAAAAACCAAATATAATAATCTATATCAGGGGTGACCTTTTGGCTTACACGGGCCACATTTGAAGAAAAAAAAATTGTCTCGGACTTTAAAATATTATAATTTTATTGATATTTGTTATTCAAAAAAGTTAGTTAATAATGTAGAAATAAGAACTTTAATATTTTTTTAGCTCATAGTGAGCTTCTAATTTTACTTTTGGTAAAATTTATCATTTAAAATATCTTAAATATATACCTATATACTTACAAAAAGTGATATTATGTATTAGTATATTTGTTGATATTTTTTCCTGGCTAGATAATTAAAATAAAATTCCAATAAAGAGACAATATTCAATTTTTCATTCAGATCAGTATCTGTTTTGTTATTGTTGTTCTAGTTTGCAAGTAGAAAATTTATTTCTAATGAAAATGGAGTCGAAAATAGACAAAAATGTTGATTATTTTTTCAGAAATTTTGAAATCTAGTTTCAAATTCAAAGTTTAAAATTATTACTTTTATTTTTCGAAAAATTTACAGTAGATTTTCAGATCTCTTATTTTAGAGAAAAAAATTATCAGGCCAAATTGTTGTGTGTTTTCCAATATCTTCATATAAATGTCAATGTTTTAATGAATTTTATGACTATATTGGGCAATGGGTTGGACAGCCCTGGTAAACCAATTTAAATCGAATGGGATTAAAGAAGTATATATGAGGAATGATACTTTATTTTTTAAAAGGTTCACGGATATAATAATCCTTGACTATCCATTATCTATTGACATGTAAGAAAATACAAAGATCTAAAAGACAAGTCTTGATAAGTTTTAGTCAAGGAGAGAATTTATCAATTTGTTCTAGAAATACCCAATTCCTTGTCTCCTTGTATTCGAATGATAACAATAGACTTGGTTAGTGTCGTAGCATATAAATTATTTAAATAATAAACATTTTAGAATATGAAAATATGAGTAGAAGAAGAATTTATAAATATTCGAAAATTCATTTTTTTTACTTTATCCAATGCGAAGCATGGGAGAAAGTTTTGCAATCGGTCGCGCGGCAAGCGCGACTTCAACGGGTCCTAAGGTAAAGACTACGGAACCCATGGACTCAATTAAGGTCACAAATTGAAGTATTCAATGAGATTGAATTTTAGCACGTGGCGGTTTTGCCAAAAGTTACCTGGAATCTCGCCGAGAGGCCAAAAAGTGCCATTTTTTTGGAAGTGCGTGCGGATGGATGGATGGATGGATGTTATCGTTTTTTTCGTCCACGATTTTTTCCACACCTTTGCACCGATTGAAATGAAAGTGAAAACCTACCATCATTTTAACAAAATGAAGTGCCGATTAGTTTTTGGTAGATATCGGCCCACAAACATTAGTATTATACAACATTATTTATTTCAGTACTTTTTTAGTTTTTTCTAAATATCTTTAAAATGACTTAACCAATTTTGATGAAATTTAATATCCTAATTAAGTACCTTGGGGCCGACAAAAAAGGTTAAATAAAGTTTTTAGTAAAATTATATTTTAAAGTACTTTACTCTAAATTAAGATTTTTGAATTCTTTAAAAATTATTCATTTGATTTGTTTATGGTAATATAGGACTCATTTAACCTAGCTAAGTAAGAGTGGATAGGCTTTTCTCTGTGAAATGCTAAAAATTTGGGAGGACAGTTTATAAGTAACCATAGCAACTGTGTTCTTTTCTTATCAGTTACCTTTATAGAGGAATCGACTTAAAACCAAAAATAGAGATTGATTCTCATCTAGTACTTGAGGAATAACCATTTTATATTGGATTTTTGACGTTTCGGTTTTTATTGGTAACCATTGGTGAAGACATAAAGGAATCAACTTAAAATCAAAAATAGCGATTGATTCTCATCTAGTACTTGAGGAATAACCATTCTATATTGGAATTTTGAGATTTCGGTTATTATTAGTAACCATTGCTATAGACATGGAGGAATCGACTTAAAATCTAAAATAGCAATCGATTCTCATATAATACTCGAGGAATAACAATTTTACATTAGATTTTTGACGCTTCGATTATTATTGTTAACCATTGCTGAAGACATGGAGGAATCGGCTTAAAATCAAAAATAACGATCGATTCTTATCTAATACTAGAGGAATAACCTTATTGCATTCCATTTTGATGTTTTGACTATTAATGGCAACCTCTACTGAAAACGTGGAAGAATCGACTTAAAATCAAAAAGACTAAATTCTTTTTTGGTAAACAACTCAAGTTTGAATGAGAATCGATCATTATTTTTGAATTAAAGTCAACATGAACTGCAAATTGCAAGTGATATCTGATTAATAATAAAGGAATAAACATATTATTTTTTTTGATAGAGATTTTCTTTAGGAGACGGACTGGTATAAATATGCAATTGGATGTTGATGAAAGCAGTCCACGGTGGTTGTAAAAAATAAGACTATAGAGGTTTTATTATTTTACATTTATTTGGTTGTAAAAAATAAGACTATAGAGGTTTTATTATTTTACATTTATTTGTTAAACAAATAAATGTAAAATAATAAAACCTCTATAGTCTTATTTTTTACAACCACCGTGGACTGCTTTCATCAACATCCAATTGCATATTATTTTTTTATTGTTAAAGGATAAATAATTAATATATCCAGTACACACCAAGCCAGCCAAAAAACATATTAATATTTCAAATGAATTTGGATAAAGTTTAGCAACGATCCGTTGCAGTTTATTTATCTTATATATAGTTGAGTTTATAATTTTGCTTTTAGTGAATTTTATTCTTGAACAAAATAAAAATCGACCTTTTTATCAGAATTTTAAATTAAAAATAATATTAAAATAAAGGTTTTAACTGAAGGAAGAAGTTACCGAGCATCGCTCGGTGCCTCCAGGTACTTAATCTTATCTTCTTTTAAATATATGTGACTCTTCTAAGGGAAATAGTTTGCTTCAATTTTTTATTAAAAAGTGTAGGTATTGTGTTAAACTATTTTGACCCCCCCCCCCCTCTCCTTTTTGTCAGTATCGATTTCACAAATTAGATCATTTTTATAAGATCGTATAGGGTGCATAAGCATATGCACAGACTAGCTAACATACTAACGTACTAATTAACAGATATTTTGACAAAATAGATTAGATATCGTAAAATATAATTTTTTTGATATTCACTTTATAAGGCTTACTTGTAGTGATCATGGTTTCGGTCAATTTTTTTTATCGAAATAGTTTTATCCGTTTTTAAGCTATTTTGAAAAAACTTAGAAACAAACAACAACAATTTTTTCATGTACGATTTCAGTAAAAAACATGATGATTAACTAGGATTTAACGTAGAGGCTTATCGATGCCCAAGCGAAGGTCTTAAATGGCGGCGAGGCCACTCTGGTTGTTTTTCAAATGTCTCTTTACAAGGATGATCCATCCAGGTATCGTCCAGCAGTGTAGACTTAGCCTAAGTGTTTTTGAAAAAAACAATTATCAATTTGAAATTTCTGTTGCTGCGGACACTCACTTCTACGACATCACTTTTTGAAGTAATTTTTTTAAAGGTTTGGTCATTACTTTATTTATGAACTACGATTAACAAAAAACATATTAAAAGCGAATTCAAGGTCTAAGGCTCAATTTTATTTGGTACTTGTTTTGCCCACAGCTAATACGACGTCTCACTCGGTTCACTTTTTTATCGATAATCTGGAATCCAGTAAATAGATAAAAAATTGAAAGTTTTTGCCGAGAGTAGCAGAATTTTTATATATTGAAGGAGACAACAAAGAGTGTGTCTTCTGCTTGAATTATAAATTTTATTTATTTATAACGAGACTATAGTTCGAGGCTTTGCCCTTCACGTCTATTACAATAATTACAGAATTAATTTATGAATGAAAGTTTAAAATCTTTCATGTGGTTAGGTTAAGAAAATATAGTGGGTAAGTTCAATTTTTCAGAAAATTTCAATTTGAATTGAAATTTTCTGAAAAATTCTGAACTTACCCACACTGTATATTTTCTTAACCTAACCACATGAAAGATTTTAAACTTTCATTCATAAATTAATTCCTGTGAATACATTGTAATAGACTGATGAAGAGGGCAAAGCCCTCGAAACTACAGTCCCGTTATAAATAAACAAAATTTACAATTCCAGCAGAAGACACACTCCTTTATTGTCTCCTTCAGTAAATACATATATAAACCGAGCCTTTATTGAATGAACATACTGTTTTCAAAATTTCAATTAAAAAAATAATAAAAACATTTCAATGCACAGATTATATATTTAAAAAATATATACTAATAATTATAAATACATAATCGAATGTGGAAGATAAAAGATTAAAGCTTTCTTCAATTTTTTTTTTTTTTAATTTATCCAATGTGAATTTCTGAAAAAATTTTTCTTTAAGATTATTAAAATTTCAAAAATTTTTATAAAATCTTATAAATTCGTTTGTTTGAAGGCTCTCAGACCATTATTTACGGAGGTAGAGACGTTTAAATATTTTAAAGACAAAAAATTTCAGAAATTTTTTAAAAACCATATAAATTCGATTGTTTTAAGGCTCTCAGAACATTATTAAAAAATTTCTGAAATTTTTGTGTTTAAAATCTTTAAACGTCTCTATCTCTGTAAATAATGGTAAATAATGGTCTGAAATCCTTAAAACAATCGAATTTATAAGATTTTATAAAAGTTTCTAAATTTTTTTGTCTTTAAAATCTTTAAACGTCTCTATCTTCGTAAATAATGGTCTGAGAGCCTTAAAACAATCAAATTTATAAGATTTTTTAAAAATTTCTGAATTTTTTGTCTTTAAAATCTTTAAACGTATCTATCTCCGTAAATTATGGTCGAGAGCATTAAAACAATTGAATTTATAAGATTTTTTAAAAATTTATGAAATTTTTTTTGTCTTTAAAATGCATGGGTAAAGTATTGTTTTTGAAATAAATATACTTTTTAAACATTAGTTTTAATTTGTTTTTAATTCAGGAAAACGCGAAATTTTTAAATAATTATATTTAATAGTCTGATAGTTAATTCTATATATCGAGAACTATTTAATTATTTTCTGAAAAAATTGAAAGAGAACTCGACAGAATTCGAACCTGTGTTCCTTATTTGCTTTTCTTGATCAAAGAAGGATCAGAGGCTCGAATCCTATCGAGTGCTCATTCATTTTTTTCAGAAAATAATTAAATAGTTCTCTATATGTAGAATTTACTATCAAACTATTAAATATAAGTAATTATTTAAAAATTTCGCAGTTCCCTTAAATTTTCTTCAATTATTTACAATAAAATATTTTCAATTCTTGTTTGAATTGACCTCCTACACATTTTTTAAAACGTGGTCCCCTACATTAGTCCAATTTCTTTTAGGTACAAAATGCTTTTCGAAAAATTCTTATCTTTATTTTTGTAATTAAATTTATTGTATTACTAGCTGCGACGCCCGCCTTCGTGGAGTCTCCTGCAGTCCAGGAGGGCTTCGCCCCCTGAGCCCCGTCCCCCTGTCTTTGATCCCCCTTCATTTCACCAATCCTATAAATGCCCTCAGGACTCCCCCCCCAACTCTGATCAACCTCCGAACCCTACCAGTCGGAATTAATTCTTTTTCTATTGATATATATATACTTTCTATTGATAGTGTACAAAATTGTAATCCTCCAGGCGGGTTCGCGGGGTTCGGAGGGTGATCAAAGTTAGGGGAAGAAAAGAGAGTCCAGAGGCATGTATATGGTTGGCGGGGTGGATGATTATCGGAGGTGGATTCAGGGAGAAGATAGGGTCAGTGGTATGGGAGGGGATTAGGTTAGACTAGCAAGAGACTCGCCTATATATTTGACATCGAATATCAAAGTCTATGTATACGGATCTTATGTATTATATGATTCTTTGTTTAAGCGTTAGTAGCGTTAAAGCAGTGGCTGGATTATAGCGATCAAATTTTTGCCGTGATATGATGATGAAGTAGGTACGATACACGCTCGACCAACTCGGCCTCTCTTTTTACTATAATAAAATAAAATATAATAAACTTAAAAATAAGAATAAATATTATCCAAAATAAATTATGTACCTAATAAAGGAATTCGAGTTTTATTGCTGACTACTTATTTAGAAACGTCAAGGAGGGCGTTCAAACATGAATCGTAAATATTTTAATTGGTAAATGATTGTAAAAATAATATTTTTCCGCTTTTTAATAATTTTGTTAAAAATAACTAGAGTAAGAATGGAAATAATGCTGTGGACATATTTTTTTTAAATTAAACATAGGGAAAGAGTATGTTCAGCGAAAGGATAAACGCATGGTATCCATCCATGCATCGCACTCACCCTGGGACTCCATCCGGAGACGTTTTCCGCATAGCAGCCATCGCGGGGGTTCCCCGAGGCTCGGGCACTGCGATCTCTAAAATGCAGAAGAGAGCTTTTTTCAAATTTCCACGTTTTTAAGTCAACATGAAGAGGCTTTCTGCGCTCGAATTTTCCTCGAAACAGGTCTGTTTACTTAGCTCTTCTACCGTGTAGGAACATTTTCCATTTGATAGAGAGATCGGCAACGTCATTCATTTGCAGAAGTGGCAAAGCAATTTCGAATCGAAAAACGACCCGTGGTGGGTGCGAATGGAGGGTGTGTGCTGGGGCCTTAATGTCTTTTTTAATAGGCGAATATAGATTTCACTATAAAGAATCCAAACCGTTGAGACGTTCCTATTTAATTTCCATTAAGAAATTGAAATATATTTTTTGTTTAATTACGATTAATTGGATTACGAATCGTTCGTTGGTTGAAAAAAAATCACCGATTTGGAAAATAAAACCGCTTTAAATGAAAACACCAGTAAGGGTAAAGTTTCAATTAATTTGGTCTGGAATCGCTTGACATTGTGTAGGATAATTTACATTTTTGTTTGCATTTGAAGCTTTATACTAGGAGTGACGATATGTAAAAAGGGAGTTTTAACATAACAATACAATTGTATAACATCAATAAATTATTTTAGAGATTATTTTTGAATGATAAATATAGGAAAAAGGAAAAAATGATTTTCTCTTCTAATACTAATAAAAGTTGTATTTGAGTGATGCTAGATTTAGAAGACAAGATCAGAATTCTAGCCCAGTTGTTCTTAACCTTTTTAAGCCGCGATCCAAATATGAGAAATATGTTCATGTCCCGACCCAAAAAAGTCCAATTTTTTCATTACCTTTTTTAGATCATATTTAAAAAAATTTCTTCAATTTTACAAAGATGATTTTTTTTAACTCACAATTTTTTTTATTTTTATTTTTTAATAATAAGATAAACAAAAGTACTTTTCGATCCAAGGAAAATTTAATGAATAATCAAGTGTTAATCATTTTTATTGACCAAATTGAAACATATTTATAACTTATTGAAAATAAATGTAGTTTTAACTTATTCCTAAAAAAAATAATAAATATCAATACATATGTTAAGTTAAATATCAATACATATGTTAAGTATGTTAAATACAAATCATACTTTTTTAATGAGAACCTTGTGCTTTAATACATTTTGAAAGATCTTCAAACCTCGGTTGAATGCTTGTCAAGAAGCACCTTATATCTATTTCAAGATGTAACTTGTTCCGGTATTTGTTTTTGATCACACACACAGCCGAAAAACCAGCCTCACACATATATGTTGTTGAAAAGAGCAATAATACTTTTAGTGATTCTTTAACAATTATTGGCTTTTTGGTTTTTAATTTTAACCAGAAAGCACATAAAGATTCAGTGTTTTTGTCGAAATTGTATCGAAGTGCGTATTACTCATTATTTGGTGTACGACTCAGCGCGACCCAAGAAATATGCTTAACGACCCATAGCCCATTCAACAAGTACCTAAGCTCCGATAAAGAGTGAAAACGTTATTAGAATTTTCTTCTCCCACTACGCCATCTTATCATTAATCCCTCGGAGTGTATTGTAAAGGGACTGTGGCCGCAGAGTGGGGGTAATTTTAGGGCAGCTTATTATTATTAGTGAAATGGACCATCCCGAAACATCGGGGAAAACATTATAATACTAAGAGAATTAATGATTTATTTATTTATTTATTTATTTGATGAACAGATAACAAAAAGTAACATAGTATAAAAAGATATATTTATAGTAAAGCTTTTAGTAACACATATAATATAATATATAATATACCGTATAATTTCATTAGTTCTGGAGAAATTGTAATTTTTCAGCCTTTTTATAATTTGAATTTTTCAAAAACATTTTTATCGCGCATCTACGTTCTAAAACTAGCATTCATGTCTAATTTCAAGTATTCTTTCCCAATAGATCCTGAGAAATGACTGATTTTAATAGTTTTTTTTCTTGCTTCATCCCTTTAAAATTTGAAATTTATGAAAACAGTTTATATCATTTATGTTTTAAAAATATTCGCCAGAAAAAATTTCAAATTTCTAGCTTCAGAAGTTCCTGAGCAATCGTGATATCTTAAAATGAAACCATGTTTTTATATTTTTTTTTTAGGGTTCCGTTTGAAAAGTAAAAGGGCACGCTATTAGTGTTGCTACTATGTCTATTTGTCTGTCTGCCCTTCTGTCAGAGCGCTTATCAGTTGAATTTGTTGGTGAGCCTTAACATCACTATTTATTTTTATAAATAAATAAAAATAAATATTGTTGAGCATTTTAATACTCATCTTTCTCTAGTTTAGGCATCAATGCCAAAGACACGCCCATGACAGATTTTAAACAATGAGTGCCCGCGCCTTTGATTATAATCCCGCCCATTGGAACAAGAATAGGAGAAGTGGACTTTTTCCTCTTAATATACCTAGTATTTTTTCTTTTTGGTGAACCACCTTCTTTCATAGCCTCTTTTTTGTCACTTTAAACTTTTTATTACTAATAACTTTTAAGGAGTTCGGTGTTGGTTCTAGGTGAAACATTTTAATATAATAATAAAACTAAGATACGAGGTAGTTTCACAAAAAGAAATAAAACAAAATTGAGTTTTGTTTTACTTTTTTTGTGAAACCTACCTCGTATCTTAGTTTTATTATTTTTATTACTACTTCATAAAAATATTTTCTTTTGAGTATGGAAACTTCAAAAAACTAATTTGAATAATACGAGATAGACAGAAAGCAGACAAACCTAAAAGACAACAGCTAGTCAGAGAAAAGAAAGAGTTTCTGAGGACCCCAGTCCACTTACGCAAGTCTGATTAGGCAATAGGGAGCCCCCATTAGCCAGTAAAGGCGTTGGGATTCTAGTGAAGATTAAACATCGTAACTAAGATACCATATAGTAATATATGTACAAATGGTAACCCCATCAAAAAGACCAAAACCAGCAGTCGTGGTCTTGAACGGGTTTTATCATTTGTCTTCTGATTTACTGGAACAAGAAGTTTGAAATTTTGTATAGAGGTTACTTTTATGACCTACAATCCTGATAAAACTAGATGAAAAGGTGATTTTTCAGTTTCTTTAATATTTGAATATATAAAAAAAAAATTAGCATAAATTTACCTCTTTATAACTAACCTTCATAATAAATTTCGAGTTAATAGCTCGGGAGAAATAATCTTAAAATGAAACCATGTTGTCAATTTTTTTTTAGTCTTAAGCTCTTTTCCATCATTACATATTATATTATTACCAACGTATCAAAAAATTTGATGTAGTTTTTAACTCTGAACATTTTTTGAAATTACTATTTTGTTCTAAAATTAATGGGGGAAAATCTTTAGCCATAATTTTAAATAAAAATTATAATTTTCCAATTGCCACTTTTACATCATTTCACTTTTCATCATTAATAAATAGTTAATCAAATTCAGTTAACCTACGTTAGAACCAGGGATATCTTACAATGTATACAGGGTGATTAACAACGAAAGTAAAAAAAAAAACTTTGAGCAATGAGTGAGAAAGTCATTATAAGTAAAACATGTTATTTAACATAGACCCTATTTCAATAACTATGGCTGGTCAAAATTTTACTTCGTATGTACAATGTCAGTCTTTTTAATTCCCATAGTCTCAAGGGTTCCAATACCCGACTGGGTGTAGGTAAATTCGCTTTGATGTAATAGTAAGCATACCACTTAACAAACATCGAACGGGTATTTGAACACATAACAGATAAAATATTTCTAATAGGTTTTTAACTTCATATTCGGACTTTTCTATTTCGAATTCAAGATTTTACAAATCAAGTGCTGACTTTTCCATATCAAATTAAGGCCTTTACAAAAGAGAAAACAGATTTTTTACAAATAATCATGAATAAACACCTCATCAACCGTCCAAACAAAGTGCCAGATGTTGTGGCTAATAATTAAACTAATGCATATATAACTTTTAAGGAGTTTGGTGTTGGTTCTAGGTGAAACATTTTAATATAATAATAAAACTTGAGTAAGATACGAGGTAGGTTTTCTTAGACTCCTGATGATGGGCTAACCCCCGAAATATATCGAATTCAAAAACTCAATTTTGTTTTATTTCTTTTTTTGTGAAACCTACCTCGTATCTTACTCAAGTTTTATTATTATAATGCATATATGGGCGCCGATAGATCTGATATCTCCAGAACAGCGGCCAGAGTGTTGGGAGCACCAACAGATCCCCACAACTGAGAAATGCGATTAACACAATAAGAGAGAACAAAAAATAATAAATAAATACAATAGTGTTAAACAAAAAACAAAAATTAACATTAAATGCTAAAAAATATATAAACTATTCTAAAATGAGCTGGCCACCGCAGGAAGGTCATTTGTCGTGGAAGGCCAGCCCAGCACTGGACATTAAATTTAAAATAATTATTCCTATTTAACTAAGGCCGGGCCCCGTCCGGAAAAGCTTGCTGTACTCCTACTAGCATATATCGAGCTTAAGTTTCGAATTTCGTAGCTCTGAGACTTATAGTTGCGAAACGTAGGGGGGTTCAAATGCACTGACCGATTGGATAATTAAATATATAATTGGACAATTATTCAACAATATGAAATTTTGTTTAAATTTGTTTAAATTAAAATTATGTTTAAGAATAATAAGGTCTAGAATAGATAATCGATCAAATTTAATATATAATTTATATACTATATATATATATATATATATATATATTATATATATTTGTGAAAACCCAATTAAAATTCCCAGAACATATTTCCAGCAGTATAAATAAACAACTGGACAATGCACACAGTCCCACATGCTTCATATAAAATGATTAAAAAAGCTCATAAATAACGCCAATCATTTGTTTTAGTGAAAGTAATTATTTAATTTCCCCGTGTAAAATGGACAAGAGTGTACCAAAACCAATTTTTGTAACTGTTTTATTGAATCTATGTTCGATTTAATTAAATAATAACAACAACAACAAAAAATAAGAATTGTTTCACGTTGGGTAGATAAATGAAAAAGAGAATTTGCGTTCGTTGCCAGCTGCGAGATGTAATCGATTCAGTCATTGGATAATTAAGAGTAATATCCAATTAATGTGACGGTTTGGAATCCAAACAGTTGACAGGCTCATCGTTTGCCAAATTGCGATGACGATTTGTCATCGGAACACGCAAACATTTACCGGTGGACTTTATTAAGGAAGTGCGGCCGGGTCTTGTGGTTGCTCAATTAAACAACAACTGGAACAACAATATGGTAACAACATCTATCGACATCAATAATAACAATATTCAAGGCGAATTCGGATTATTGGCTAGCAGCAGCTAAAGCCTAAAGAGAGAATGCTTCTCTCTTCTATTTGTTTTTTGATAATTTAATTACCCGGGAGAGAAATTAATTTTTTTCTTACTCTAGAGTAAATTATTGATTATCTGCGAGGCCCAAAGGAAAAAAAAAGGAAAAATCAACTGGTGTGGTCACCACATGACTTTCACATATTCACTTATATGAAATCATCCCGACACTCCTAATTTACACCCCTTCCTTTATTTCAATCGCATTAAAATTTACACACGGCTAATAAGTCATTACACTTGATAAGTACACCAATTTAAAAAAAAAATCGTTATTGGTTTTATTTAAAAACAAACGAAATATTTTCCATGTAAATGTCCGCTTCCAGTGTTCCGATTTCAACCAAAAGCTTGCTGTACTCCTTCTAGAATATATCGAGCTTAAGTTTCGAATTTTGTAGCTCTGAGACTTATGGTTGTGAAACACAGGGGGGGTACATACGTACATACGCATTGACCAATAGATTTTTGGCCCCTTTTTGGCCTCTGAGGACCACACTAACCGGTTTTGTGTCCTAAATCCGGTTTCGAACTATTATGGGCATCGATTCCTTCCACCTAGAAGTTACAAAATGAAATTAACTTTTTTCATTTCTCAGATACAAGCTTTTAAAGTGTCAGGACCCCGGCAGGCGATCGCTTTACTTCACATTTATATATTCTATAGAATATAAATGTGAAAGTAATAGACTAAGATCTATTTACAAATCAAAATATTTTTAGCTTGTAATGAAAAATACTGTAACATTTTATTCACATCCTATAGCAAAATAAGTCTCGTCGAGGATATGAACAGTTTTTAAATTTCAATTACATTACTGTAGTTTATTTTAAGATTACCCATTATACCGTAAACTTACAAACATTTATCATTTATTCCAACATATGGAGGGAGCATTGTACATTAGAAGGGACCTATACTCATGTTTCCCCAGAGGCCCGGAATTTCTCTGGAGGACCTTGGATAATTATACATATAATTAATTAACCTAAATTAAAATACAAATCAGAAAAAGAATTGTATTATATGTATATATATATATCTTGCAGTAAAAACCAGTTTTTAATAAGAACGGGTTCTTACTAGTTAAAACGCTTTTCACTGAATACTTTTGTGGCAACTAGAGTTTACTGACGTTAGTTTAGTTTGGTTCAAAGGTCTAGAATCATCAGTTTTGACCTCCTGCCTTATTTTGGGTCTTTATTTTAAAAAAATTTTAAATGAAAATGTCAAAAATTAGAAGCAAAGTTGTAGAGGATGTTTTTGACATTTTTCGTTTAAAACATTTTGAAAATAAACACCCAAAATGAGGCAGAAGGTCAAAAATGAAGATTCTAGACCTTTGAACCAAACTCAACCAACATCAGTAAACTCTAGTTGCCACAAAGGTATTAATTGAAACGCGTTCTAACTAGTAAGAACCCGTTCTTACTAAAAAACGTGTTTTTACTTCAACAAATAGGTATATCTATAACTTATTTTCAATTTTAAAAAAATAATAATTATATTTTTTTATTTTTTTAATGTAAATAATATGTATTAATATACTGTATGTAATTATTTATTAAATAATTTTACGAGTTTTGATATTAGTAAAATACTGGTCACGTGATATCTCTAGATTTTTTCGAGCCAAATCAGTCCCGCTCTGTACGCGACACCGAGAACATGAGCTCCCGAACTAATGCAATTTATCTATGGATTAATATTTTAATTGGTGATTATTAAAAAGTTTAATTATTTTAAATTGTAACCATACTTTTAATTAATCTTTCGAGTTGGTTTCCGAGTCGTCAGGTATCGAGAAAATTCCAAATTGATAAATAATTCATAATTATGCATCGTCCACTTAATCATAGGATTATTATTTTTAATATAATCTTAGACATAGAGTATTTCACTTAATTAGAACATTGGCTTAATTTACTAATAGAACTTTCAAAACAAAAATATTTAATTTTTCATTTTCGTGAAAAAATTCGTAATTATTACCTTGAATTCAAAAAAATTGAATATATGTATATATGTGCGCGTGTGTGTGACTAATTTAATTATTTGCATTGAATCGCTTTGAAAGCTTATATTTCACTTTTTTACTAAAAAAAATATTTCATACGTGTTTTAACCTAAAACGATAGATTGAGAGTATAATTCTTTTTCATGTGTTTTTATTTTGCAATTTTTAACCGACTTCAAAAAAGGAGGAGGTTCTCTATTTGACTGAATTTTTTTTAACCGACTTCAAAAAAGGAGGAGGTTCTCTATTCGACTGAATTTTTTTTTTTTTTTTGTGTCTATGTTACCTCATATCTCCGCCAATTGTGTACCGATTTTGAAAAAAATTTGCATTGTGTTCAGTCTAGCTTCCGATTGGTCCCATTTTTTTCATTGGTATTAGACCTTTTTTTGTTAGATTTATTCAGGCCTAACTTCTTTGTTTATGAACCGATTTCGATGATTCTTTTTTTATTGGAAAGGAGGTATCTTAGGAATGGTGCCATATTAATTTGGTCAAGTTCTGGTGATATTATCACTATTAATAACATCACTAAATAGAGAAAAATAAAAATAATTTTTAAGAAAAAAATAAAACCGACTTCAAAAAAATTAAATACAACACTAAAAGGTATAAAATAATTATTATCTTATTTAATTACAACTAAACGACGAAATATTAAGATGGAATTACTTTTTGAAGTCAGTGCCAAACAAACTATACCTATAAGCGAGCGAATCCGCCAAACGTACTAAGTAAGATCCGTCGAGTGCGATTCATAAAAGGTATATGTTTGGCACCGACTTCAAAAAGTAATTTCATGTTAATATTTCGTCGTTTAGTTGTAACTAAATAAGATAATAATTATTTTATACCTTTTAGTGTATTTTATTTGTTGCATTTGATTTTTTTGAAGTCGGTTTTATTTTTTTTTTAAACATATTTCAACTCTATATAATAGGCTTTGCATGCAATTTTATTATTAGTATTAAAATACTTAGCTTGTGTGTAGGAGAAGTAGACGCTATTGATAAAACTTGTGTTATACTTGATTTAATAGAAAATTCTTTATTTCGTGCCTGGGCTTGTTTCACTGTCTCCAATGGATATGTACTTGTATTGACATGTATCCGGGTTTATTATAAAAGCGCCCAAGATTATATTTGGCACCCTTTTCTTTCTATATCGGAGTGAGACATTCTACCCTAATTGCATTTCAGAGAATTCATTATTTTTTCATATTTTCATCTTTAATTGTTCTTAAAATATTTTCAATGAAATAAAAGGGAATTATTTTTTCAAAATTTCGTTAAATTCTTTTCATTTGATTTTAAAGAAATAAAAAATTAATGGAATAGATTTTTTACTTTATCCAATGCGAAGCATGGGTAAAGTATTGTTATCGGTCTCGTAGCAAGCGCAACTTTAAAGGGTCCTCAGGTAAACACTGCAGAACCCATAGTCTCAATTAAAGTCACAAACTGTAGTATTCATTTAGGTTAAATTTTAGCACGTGACAGTTTTGCCAAATATTACATGGGGTCTCGTCCAGAGGCCAAAAAGTGCGATTTTTTCAGGAAGTGCGTTCGGATAGATGTATGTTATCGTTTTTTTCGTTCACGATTTTTTCCACACCGTACAACCTATTGAAATGAAATTGAAAACCTACCATTAATATAGCAAAATATAGCGCTGATTAGTTTTTGGTACATGTCGGCCCACAAACATTAGTACTTCATTTCTGTACTTTTTGAGTTTTTTCTAAATATTTTGAAAATTACAGAACCAATTTTGGTGAAAATTAATATTCTAATCAAGTACCTTGAGGCACACAAAAAAGGTGATATAAAGTTTTTTGTAAAATTATATTTTAATGTACTTTACCCTAGAATAAGATGGTACATTGGATAAAGTTAAGCAACAATCCGTTGCAGTTTATTTAATTAAATAATTATTTATCTACAATGAATTTATTTTTATTAGGTAGATTTTTAATCAAATAAATACGAATTAACAGATATTTGTTATGAGGTGTTCGGCAAATGGTATGAGTTAAAAATAAACTGAAACTTAGCACAGCTTATTTGGTCTAATTCATATAAACTTTGCTGTCAAATAGTTCATTAGCTTCAGCCGATTAATGTTAAGACTCAACTTTTTTTTAATTCTCCATTATTTGAAATCATCGCGACACTACTAATTTATTCTCTCTTCCTTTATTTGAATCGGATTATAATTTATACAGTAATATTAAAATGAAGACTAATAACTCATATGACACTTGATAAGTAGAAAACCAACAAAACAAAAAAAACTTTCATGTAAATGCCAATTTCCGCTTCCGATTTCATCCAAAAGCTTGGTGTACTCCTTCTAGCAAATTTAGAGCTTAAGTTTTCAATTTCGTAGCCCTGAGACTTATGGTTATGAAACATCAACTTCCGGTTCTTCCATTTTAGCCAAAATCTAGTGGTACTTATAACTACATAAAACAATTAAACTTGTTCCTCAGTAAGAATTATAAAATATACATCAATAAAATATGCAAAAGATCTTTCGAATTTCATGTTTTAACTTAGCAGTAAGTAAGAAGGTTAATTTGAGAATTTCAAGTGCGCCTGTATTTAGGCAACTGTATCGGCTTAGAAGGTTGAAAGCTGCGTAGAAGCTAGGCGAGTCCAATCATTTCGAGAATGTTTCCGATCTTTGTAAACAAGTTATCATGTGTGAAATTCATTTCAAATATTCAATTTCAATTCTCTAGACACACGAAGATTTATAGTTTTATTTTGAGCTAAAGTTGAATTTGAGTCCAATATGTGTGATAACCAAAATAATCCAAAGAAGAATAGAACAAAGAGTTGAAGAAAATCTGGGGGAAGACCAGTTCGGCTTTAGAAGAAACAGAGGCACCCGAGAAGCAATTCTCTCTATTAGACTAATAATAGAAAGGGCTTTTATCAGGGAAGAATCTGTCTACATCGGATTCATAGACCTAGAAAAAGCATTCGATAACGTCAATTGGGAAATTATGTTTAAAATATTAAAACAGGCGGGAATAAAATTCAGAGAGAGAAGACTAATCTACAATCTATATCAAAACCAGACGACAATTATAAATATTGGTGATGAACAAAGAGAAGCCAAAATAAAAAAAGGTGTAAGACAAGGATGTGTGCTGTCACCCATGATTTTCAACTTATACATAGAAGAAGCGATTAAAGAATTCAAAGACAAAATTGATACAGGTATAGAAATCCAAGGTCAAAAGATCGCTATGTTAAGATTTGCCGATGACATTGCCCTTCTAGGAAGCAATAAAAAGAATTAGAGGACGCCTTGAATGGAATTAACCAAATCCTAATAGAAGAAATCAAAATGAAAATAAACAAGAATAAAACCAAGGTCCTAGTATGTACAAAAAAAGAACAAACGAGACAGGAATGCATCAAAATTAACCAAGAAAACCTAGAAGGAGTTAAGGAATTCCGCTACCTAGGAAGTAAAATAACATGGGATAGGAGGAGCAAAAACGAAATTAAATCAAGAATTGCACAAGCAAAAATGGGGTTTAATTCAAAACAAAAACTACTATGCTCCTCCTCAATCAGCTTAGCAAACAGAAAGTTGCTATTGAAGACATATGTATGGAGCATAGCCATGTACGGGTGTGAAACCTGGACAATTGGAAAAACGGAGAGAAAGAGATTGGAGGCTTTCGAAATGTGGTGCTACAGAAGAATGATGAATATCAAATGGATGGATAAAATTACAAATGAAGAAGTTCTTGGAAGAATCGGAGAAAGAAGAACCTTGTGGAAGAGTCTGAAGAAGAGAAGAGGTCAGATGATGGGGCACACACTGAGACATGGGGGACTGCTTAGGGATATCTTGGAGGGGAGGTGGGAAAGAAAAGGGAAGGGGAAGACCCAGATTAGAATATTTCAACCAAATAATTGGGGATATGGGATGCCAGACATTTAGAGAGGTTAAACAGCTGGCGGGGGACAGAGTCGAGTGGAGACGGATTGTTGCATCAAACCAGTCTTAGGACTGTATACTCAATGATGATGATGATGATGTGTGATAAATTTCAGCTCTCTATACTCTGTGCACTTGGACTTTTTGAATTTTTAAACTGAAAGTTTTTTTAGCCAAAATCTTGTTATAGTTGTTGTAGCCTCTAGATAGCTTAAGTTTCAAATTCCAAAGCTCTGCCACTTACCGAAGATGAGATATGAACGTTTAAAATATTTATTTTACTACACTCTTAATTTACACTCATTTCCTTTATTTCAATCGGATTAAAATTTAAACACGACTAATAACTTATGAGCTTATGACACTTGATAAGTACATCAATTAAAAAAAATCATTCGAGCCGTTTTTCTGAAAATCAAAAAGACAAGAAAAAAAGCGAAAAATCTTTCATGTAAATGTCCAATTCCGATGTTCCGATTTCAACCAAAAGCTTGCTGTACTCCTTCTAGTCTATATAGAGCTTAAGTTAAGAATTTAGTAGCTCTGAGACTTATGGTTGCGAAATCCAGAGGGGCTACATACGTACGAATGGATTTTTGGTCATTTTTTGGCCTCTGGAGACCACAATATCCATTTTAATGTCCTAAATCTGGTTTCAAACCATTAAGAACATCAATTCCTTCAATCTAGATGTCACAAAATGAAATTAACTTTTTTCATCTCCGAAATAGAAGTTCCCAAAGAGTCAGGACTTCGGCAAGCGATCACAATACTTCACATTATATCCTATATCATTACATGATATGGAATATATATATATATGAATGTAATAACCCTGCCAAGTACAAGCGCATACCGAAAGTTCCGAACCTTATAACTTCCAAATTACTTGAGAATCTTATTTATCCTTGATATGGAGAAAATGTGTCAATTCGTGGAATTTCTTATTAATTTTAAATTAAAATGTTCCTAAACTTCAACCGATACAAAAATCCTCTAAAATGGTCAGTTTGAAGCTCTCTCACACCGTCATTTTAGGTAAATCGAAATTAGTTTGAAAAAAAATTAAACGAATTCAATTTAAAAAATCTTTAAAATGACACCCCTCATTTTATAGTAAAAAATTAAAATAATAATCATTTGATAAAAATATTAATTCGATTTTTGATTTTCGAGAAAATTATTAAATCCAACTTGTAAATTTTAAGTTTGTTTATTATTTAGATTACCAGCTACAAAATGCTCTGATAGACGGACAGACAGACATATATTCTAGTGACACTAATTACATTGCGTTTTCCTTTTTTAAACGGAACCCTAAAAATTGAAACTTAAAAATAATTTTTCTTCCCGTTTCAAACATTTTTAAATTCAAATATGTAATTTTAAGGAGAACTCACTAATAACTACATAATTTGCTTCAATCCTAATTATATAAATTATCTTAGATTTTTTCTTTTACTTTTTCTAGTGTAAATACTTTTAATTCAAGTGAATCGCGAAATTTAAATAATTTTTATTTAATAGCTGATTAAATACTTAACGATATGTAGAATTAACTATCAGCTATTAAATAAAAATTATTTAGAGTTTTGCGGTTCAGTTGAATTAAAAACAAATTAAAACTAATGTTTAAAAAGTATTAAAGTCTGAATTTTTATTTAAATCACAAATGATTAATTTATAATTATTTATTGAAACAAATAATTACAATATAAATACAACGTTTCCATCGACTTATTTCTGCGATCGTTCTCAAGTATGAGCACCCACTCCGATTATAGGTTAACTCGATCCAATCACGTGTACTTCATGTTTATTTGGGCTCAAAACACAATTGTACCGGCGGCATCAGCGCCCCCTGTGAATTAATTGTTATGTATTATTATTGTTATTATTATCATTTGATTTGTCAATATAATTTTTTTGTTTTATAATCTTTTAAAAACATGTAATGCTCATTCCGGCAGGGGGCGCTGATGCCGTCGGTACAATTGTGTTTTGAGCCCAAATAAACATGAAGTACAAGTGATTGGCTCAGTTAACCTATAATCGGAGTGGGTGGGTTCTCATACTTGAGAACGATCGCAGAATAAGTCGATCGAAACGTTGTATTTATATTGTAATTATTTGTTTCAATAAATAATTATAAATTAAATATGTGTGATTTAAATAAAAATTCAAACTTTAATCAAATTAATCACAAAAATAAAAGCTTCAACAGCTTCATTACTAATAAACATTTAAAAAGTATATTTATTTCAAGTAAATACTTTTGTAGTTCTAGTTTACGACTCCACGCGTCAACCTCTTGGATTCCACTTAAAGTTCTTTAAGTCTTTATTAGGCGGGCTGGATAAAAAAGTCGTTATTCACATTGGGCCGTGTTCCCATGTTCCCTATTTTAAGTTATAATTTTTATATTAAATAAAATGACTATATTATTTTTGGTTGGTGCAACTGAGAGTTTATAAAATAAAAATAAATAATGTCATGTTTGAAATGCCCTACTTTACATTTCCAAACAGGAGAGACATATTTCCATTTTATTAAAACGGGATTTTAAATCTGCTACTATTGGAAATTTGAATTTTTATGAATAATTATAAGTAAAATCACTAAAACTTTCTGAAAAATCGAGTCTTGAACAAATTTTTACTTTTTCTCCCAATCATTATTACTTGTACTAATATATAATTCGCATTTGGTGGACGCCGACGGAGGCAACGTGGGACTTTATTTTTTCGTAAAATTTTATATATATATATATATATATATATATATATATCTTTCTCTATATATGGGGTGGTTAATTCATTTATACTATCAGGCCGCGTGAATCAGAGATCTGTCATTTTTGAAACCTGTTATTTTTTTAGTCAAATATCTTAAATTAATATTAATTATTTGATAAGAATTTATTTGATAATAGTACATTTTTTGTAAAATTTGATATACCTGTATCTATATCAGGGGTGTCCAACCTGTTGGCTTACACCGGCCACATTTGAAGAAAAAAAATTGTCTCGGGCCTCAGATAATTCTACCTATTTTGTTAATAAAAAAAAGCATAGCATATTAATCTTTGATTTCTATTTGTTCAGAATTTTTGTTTTAAACATTTAATCTCATCAAAAAGTTTTAATTACTGAAATAATAAATATTTTAGAAAGTGGAAATATGAGATAAAAATTAGAATTTAAAAAATGAGAACTTTTTATTTCTCTATAGCTCATAGTAAGTGAGCTTCTATATAATTTTACTTTTGGTAAATGTTATTCTTGAGAATAGCTTCTCGTAAAATATAAAAAGTAATATGAATATTGTGAAGTCAGTAAAATATTTGTTACTGGGTATATAATTATTATAAAATTCTAATAAAGAAACATTATTAAATTTTTCTTTCCCATCGGTATCTAATCGTAGTTCTATACATTCAATCAGAAAGTAGGCAGCTAAAAAAATATACATCTAATAAACATGGATTCGAATTTAGGCCAAAATGGTTTTTATTTGTTCGGAAATCTTGGAATATAGTTCCAGATTCAAAATTTTTAATTAGCACTTTTATTCTTTGCAGTAGATTTCTTATTTTAGAGAAAAAAAAATCATCTGGGCAAATTGTATCAGATACATTTTCCAGTAAGAACATAGAAATATCAATGTTTTAAGAAAGTTTATGATTTTATGTAGGCCCGCATGCATTGCAGAGCTGGGCCCCATGCGGTCCGCAGGCCACGGGTTGGACAGCCATGATCTTATATATTATTAAAAACTAAACTTAGTAACTATAGTCTCAAACAAATAAATAATATATATACAGATATATCATCTCGATATATATGTGTGTATGTTTATTTGCATCAAGCAGAGGACAACCTCTTTGTTTGTCTTTGTGACTAAACTTAGTTTAGTTTAAGTGACGATAATTCTGGCAGCTGCGTCCCCGAATGACACTGATACCCCAAACTCTCAAGCTAACAAGAGACCCGCCGAAATCGGGCTTTGCAGCTGGTTGCTTGTATTTTTTTACATACTTTTTTTTAAAGGGGTGAATCTGGTAGCTTGCATTTAATTTTATATGTAAAATGTTGATCGTAACAACAAACAAGTTGACCACGCCTGCTATAGTTCTCAACAATATGCCGAAATTGTATTCTAAACAATAAAAATAGTCTTTTGTGTGCTACTCTTTTATAATAAAAAATACAAATATATTGATTAACACATAGGAATAATCTATAATAATAAAAAAAAAGATTGGATGCTTATCGATGGGTTGTAAAAAGAGTCGATCGACACCAATTTCAAGCCCTGATTGAATCGCACCTGATACAATAAATTACCATTGGCAATATTGATTTTCCATTTCAATACGAGAGTAAAGTTAGAAATCTTTACCTATACTTTTATCCCTATCGATCTTATTACTTATTTATTTGATGATTTCTAGGCGGAAATAAAAATGGTTTGAATCGCTCTTGCAGATCGCTCACGGAGCCCCTCAAACGGTCTTGTTCCCTTGAAAACGTCCTTTCGCGGATTTTTTGTTCTTAATGTCAAAAAGGGATCAAGAAAATGTTCTTACACCATTAAAACACATCAAAGAAAAGAACAGATATCGAATATTTAATATGCATCTTAGATTATTATTAATGATCTATAGATATTCATACAATAGGGTGGGTCATTCCTAAATAAATCCAAATTTTGATTTCTATCAAGCTTAGATGTTAAATTCAAAACCTATGTTTTTACTTTATTTTAAATATTACAAAAAAGCAGTTCACTGCGTATTTTAGAACTTAATTTTATTAATAATGGTGTTCAGTCAGGGATCAAAATAAAAATAAATAAGAACAAGTCCAAGATCTTATTTATACAAAGAAAGAACAAACGAGACATGGGTGTATTAAAATAAACGCAAAGAGCTTAGAAGAATTTATAGAATTTTGATATCCGGGAAATAAAATCACGTGGGACGGAGGAAGCGAAATATAAATTAAATCTAGAAATGCTCAAGTTATAAAAAAAAATAAAACCGACTTCAAAAACTTAAATGCAACAAATAAAATAATAATAACTTAAAAATAAAATAAAATCCACTAAAAGGTATAAAATAACTATTATCTTATTTAGTTACAACTAAACGACGAAATATTAACATGAAATTACTTTTTGAATTCGGTGCCAAACAAACTATATCTATAAGCAAATACTGTATATATATATATATATATATACAATATTTGCTATAATTAAGCGAGCGTACCCGCCAAACGTACTAAGTAAGATCCGTCAAGTGCGATTCATAAAATGTATATGTTTGGCACCGACTTCAAAAAGTAATTTCATGTTAATATTTTGTCGTTTAGTTGTAACTAAATAAGATAATTATTTTATAATTTTTAGTGGATTTTATTTTATTTTTGAGTTATTATTATTTTATTTGTTGCATTTAATTTTTTGAAGTCGGTTTTATTATTATTTTTTTTTAATTATTTTTATTTTTCTCATTTTTAGTGATGTTATTAATAGTGACTTAATATAATACCTTTCATGCATCTCGTAAGAGAAAGCGTCAGGGGAATGAATCAGAAAATGATAATAAAATTCAATTCATAAATATAGAAATTCTTTCGAAAAGTTTGCGTGTCTTAAATGAATGTTATAAGATTTTTTTATAAAATATTTTATTTATCATAATTTCGATTATTTGCTCATAAGAATTGGAGATTTACGTTATTTCGTCGTTGATCATATCATCAGAACTTGACCAAATTAATATGGCACCATCCCTAAGATACTCCCTTTCCAATAAAAAAAGAATCATCGAAATCGGTTCATAAACAAAGAAGTTAGGCCTGAACAAATCTAACAAAAAAGGTCGAATGTCAAAATCTGTTCACAATTGGCGGAGATAAGAGGTAACATAGACACACAAAAAAAAAAAATCAGTCGAATAGAGAACCTCCTCCTTTTTTGAAGTCGGTTAAATTAATTCAATAGAAAAATTATTGTGCCTCAATCGGATTAGAAAATAAAAAGATGTTGTTGATGACTTATGTATGACATCTTCATTTATGGAAGTGAAACATGGACGGTTGGAGAGCCATAGACAAGGAGACTGGAGAAGATCCAAATATCCTGCTAGAGAAGAATATTAAACTACAAACGAAGAAGTTCTTGAAAAAAATAGAGAAAAGATAGATCTGTGGAAGAATCTGAAGAGAAGTGCTCAAATAATGGGAAACACCTTAAGAAACGGAATAAGAAAAAATAAACTGCAACAGATCGTTGCTAAACTTTATCCAATGTACTATCTTATTCTAGGTTAAAGTACTTTAAAATATAATATTACAAAAAACTTTATATGACCTTTTTGGTGGTGCTCACGGTACTTAATTACAATATTAAATTTCATCAAAATTGGTTAAGTTATTTTCAAAATATTTAGAAAAAACTAAAAATGTATTGAAATAAAGTACTAATGTTTGTGGGCCGATATGTACCAAAAACTAATCAGCGCTTCATTTTGTTAAAATAATGCTAGGTTTTCAATTTCATTTCAATCGGTTCAAAAGTGTGGAAAAAATTTTCGAAGAAAAAAAACGATAACATACATCCATCCGCACGCACTTCCTGAAAAAATCGCACATTTTGGCCTTTGGGCAAGACCCCATGTAATTTTTTAGCAAAACCGTCACTAGCTAAAATTCAATCTAAATGAATACTACAATTTGTGACTTTAATTGAGACCATGGGTTCCGTAGTCTTTACCTGAGGGCCCTTTGAAGTCGCGCTTGCCACGAGACAGATTACAATACTTTACCCCTGCTTCGCAATGGATAAAGTAAAAATCGTTATAAGGAAGTTGATAAATAATTTCGGACCACTGAGTTGAAATTTTAAATAAAAGTATATGAATTAGTAAATTGCATCTTTGTACCAAGTTTTAATTTTGTAGACCACATAAATAATTATAACCACCAAAATTTGCTGAGAGCTTAAATGAAGTAAGTTATGATCCAAAATCTTTGCTAGAATTAAACACAACGGCTAACTCATTAAAAATAAATGCCATTGCTTGTAGGGTTTATAGAAAAACCGACTTTTTAGAAAACAATTTTTTGAATTTCAACTTTTCTAAAAAACCGGTTTAAACCATTTTCAGTTTTTTGCAGATAAAAAAGTCATTGACAATTTAAAATAGAAGATTTTCATTTTTGGGATGTGAGTAGCAGAATTGATTAATTATTGATGATATTTGGCCAATTTTTTTCCTAACAGCGGCACCATCTATATCAGTTGCTAGATTCAAATGAAAATTTTCTGTTTCTCGGAAATCAGTTTTAACATTGTCTTAGCATCACAAGAACTTGCTATCGGATCTAATCTTAAATTAAAATCTTTTTCAAAATGGTGTACGTTGATATTCAAATATCTGCGATTTCTCTTCCTATTCCATTCATCTATATTTATAGAAAAAATTTTTGTCATCTTTCTTCATACAATCTAATTCATTAATAGTTTGATTTTTGATAGTTTCATAAAATGAATAAATGCGATTCATTACTCGAGAGTTATTTTGTGGTAAGGAATAGCCTCGTTGTTGTAATGACTCTCGTATGAACGAGCTTGTTGTAATGCTATTATTGGATAATAAGGCAGCAAGTCTTGATACAATTTCTGCTAAACTACTCTTTTTCAAAAGGTTAGAGACACTGGCTTGTTTTAAATGTAAATAAGTACCATATATTTATATGGTACAATCGAATTTTAAATTATATTAGTAAAGTGGTATTCTATTTTAAAAGATCTTTATAACATTTATTTTAGTGGATATAAGCCACAGCCGCTATTTAATATTAGCTTTTATGATTATGTTCTGATATTATGATTTAAATTTATATAATTTATTTTAAGTTTACTTTGTTTTTATATTTATATTTAATTATATTAGATTTATGTTGTGTTCTGAATTTATATTTTAAATTTATATAAATTGTACTAAGTTTATTTATTGTTTTTTGTATTTATATCTACTTATATTAGATTTATAATCTTGTTCTGAATTTATATTTCAAATTTATATAATTTGTATTAAGTCTATTTATGTTTTTTTTTCTTTTTTTTTATATATTTAACTAATAATCTATAATTTTTTTTATACCTTATCATTGGACTTTGTTTTATAATTATAATATGTTTATGTTATCATCTATCTTTTCCTATTGTCTTTGTCATTTATACTTTATTTTTATATTATTTTTTTTCTCATACTTTACCGCCTCCGTGGTCTAATGGTCAGAGTAACTGACTGGCAACCCGGAGGTCCCGGGTTCGATTCCCGGCTATGCTCAGAAATTTTTCTGTAAGTATAGGGTCTGGAACGGGGTTCACTCAGCCTCGTGAGGATAAATGAGTAGCTGCTTGATTGAGAATTAGCGAATCTCGGTTAAGAAAACTGAAACGAAGGTTGTAGATGTGCGTTGAGCTAACCACTTGACACCTCGGTACTGTTTCCAACTAGGACAGCAACCAATTCAGTAGGCCAAGACCCATGAAGGGTTGTAGAGCAAGAGATTTATTTTATTTTTATCATACTTTACTATTTATATACATGTACTTGTGATTTGTGAAAAAGGGTGTGACTGCCCGTTAATAAATAAATAAATAAATAAATAATAAAGATGTTGCTTAAATAGCACAACCGCCTCTTTCTATAATTTTAGTATCCACATTTTAAGGGTTAATATATACATTTATACATGCTATGTATAAATTTAAAACCGGTTTTTTAATAAAAACGGTTTTTGAAAACTCGACAAACCCTAATTGCTAGTATAGAGAGCTAGAGTGCTAATCAATCTATTAATCTATATAATAAAAATGAATTTCTTTTTCTTTGTAAGCGCGGATCTCTCAAATGCCTGGACCGATTTGGCTAATTTTTTTTTAAATGTTCGTAATAGTCCAATTCAGGTTAATACGTAAAAAAACATCGGAAAAGTTGCCCGGAAAATTAGAAAATTCACGGAAAACTAAAACAAAATGTGTTTAGCCAACCTAGCTTGCCAAACAATAAAAGAACTAAACTAGCAAACTAACCATGTGTTGGCAGCCCTATCTGTCAGATTTTTGAATTGTCATTTATTCTTAAAAGAGATCTAACCACATTATCGTTGAAGAAGAATTTAATAATGCAACAAAGATTTAAAAAACTATCTATTTTTTTTAAAGTACATGTTTATTTCTTTATTATTAATCATATATCACTTGCAATTAACTTTAATTCAAAAATAATGATCGATTCTCATTTAACAATCAAGGAATGTTGTATCTTTTCCCTCCTGCTGGCTCTCTCACCTTCCTCTCAACTTCCTTTCGCTGGAGCTTTCTTTCTTTCTTTCTTATTCGCACACACTTGTTTTTATTTTTCTCCTTTTTGTTTTTATGTTAATTATTATTTTTTACTGCTCATATGAGGCAAACTGCCTCAGAGCATTGTGTAAAGTTAAATTGTAAGAATTATGAATGAATAAATAAATAAATAAACATTCTACATATGATTTTTGACGTTTCGGTTTTTATTGGTAGCCATTGGTGAAGACATAGAGGAATCGACTTAAAATCAAAAATAGTAATCGATTCTCATCTAATACTTGAGGAATAAGAATTCTACATTAGATTTTTGACCCTTCGATTATTATTGGTAACCATTGCTGAAGACATGGAGGAATCGACTTAAAATCAAAAATAACGATCGATTCTTATCTAATAACTAGAGGAATAACCTCATTGCATTCCATTTTGATGTTTTGACTATTAATGGCAAGCTTTACTGAAAACGTGGAAGAATCGACTTAAAATCAATAAGACTAAATTCTTTTATGATAAACAACTCAAGCTTGAGAATAAGAGAATTTTTTATAAATAGATTGTATATAATTTTTGTGTCTAGCAAAATGAATAGTAATTGTAATTTTCAAGTCTTCTTATCTATAATAATACCTACATATAATATAACTTTTTTTATTTTCCCCTTAATGATAACAAGTGGATTTTGAATACATTTTAAATATTTGTTTCATCTTATTTGTTATGAGTGTATATTACAGTTAAATAGAATCTTAAATTATATCTATTTAAGACTTTATAATAAAACAATTATATTTATTCTCTGTAACTAATAAAATATCAATAAAGCAGCCACGTGGGGTCCAGGGGGCGAAGCCCTGGTAGTAGGCCCGCCGAAGGCGGGCCTGCAGCTTAGTATTACATATAATATAATGAAATTAACCCGCGGGTTGGGCTTAGAATAGACCCGTAGTACTCCCTGCTTGTCGTAAGAGGCGACTAATAGGGGAAGGGTAGATGGGACTTTTCAGCCCTAGTTCGGCTACTACCCTTCTAGGGGAACCCCTATAACAAATTAGTAGTGAAGCCGCTTTAGGCGGTTGAGGCCCAAACTTGACCCTCTTGCATCAGTTTCTATATTCTGGCTAACTCCAGATGTGTTGTTCACCTTCACTCTGGACCCCGTCAACTCGAACGAGAGGGGGTATCAAAAACGGCTAGTCTTTAGTTCGATAGATAGAGCCAAGGCAGAGGTGTTTGGAAACTTCTTAAACCCTCTAAAATTGTCCATCACGGCAAAAAAGGCCAATATAAAGAAATTAATAGCATAGATTGCTGCATTTTATAATGTGAATTCTTCTCTTGCTAGGGATCATCTTTTTCAATTTGAATTCTTATTGTAACTCGTTTCGACATTGGTAAATAAATGCGAAAGCCAAGTGTTCGCCGTCACCAACTTGTTAATGATCAAAATAGTTTTCGACTACTAACTACATGGAAGAATGAGGGCAGCTACGATAAATAACTAGTGTAGATAAGCGTGCCAATATTCTAGCAATAAATCGTCAAGCAAAATCTAATGATAGGCCTGAAACAAAGATTACTATTCTCGTCTCTAAATTATTTGATGTTATTTAAATTTATTAGGCATATTAGAGAAATTGTTACTGTGTAGCCACGAAAGGGAAAGGAAATACCGTATGGGAGGAATCAATAGAATGAAAAATACAGGGGAGAAAGGTGAAAATTCGAAAATTACTATTCTCGTAAGGGTTACATTATTATAAAATAGGGGTTACATTATTATAAAATTAAACATTGATTAGTAGGTAGGTTTCACAAATATTCACATTATTTGTGAAACCTAGCATGTAATCCATTTTTAATTTTATTAAATATGCTTCACCATTTTCCCTGAACAAAATTACATTATTATATTCTTTTTATTCCTTGGCATGCTTTGTGCAAATCTTGGTGATTTAGCTATTTTTTGTCCACGAACAGTTTGAACTAGAAAAAAAACTTGGCAATGAAGTTGCATTTTATTAAAACATAATTGTTTACAGATATAAGCTCATTTGCTACAACTGTTTGAGAGGTAGCCAAGTCAAATGATTGGATTTTATCATTTTTAATTATTTTAAAATAATTATGTTAGATATGGCATTATGTAAACATTTCAACATTAAATTATAAAGAGGTTTGTTAAAGATTAACTTTATAGAATTTATTATAAATGTTACTAAAGAAATAAGGTCACTTATTTATTTATTTATTTTTCGAAATGAATGATATTTTTGTTATATTATATCGAATATATATATAGTTAAAGAAAAAATTGAAAAATTTTTCAAGACTCAGTATGCTTGTTTGTATACACTTAACGCTTTAACTGTGGAACTACTCATCTGATTGAGATAACAATTTTATTTACAATTTTGGAAAAATTTCCTGAATGACATAGATCATAAATATTTACGATACACCTGTAGGTGTGCTAGAAGAAGCCCGTCGAAGACCTACCAGTAAGTAGTAGTAATTCGCATCTAGTGTTTTAAATACATTTATAAAAACAAGAAATAAAATACAATTTTGTGTATAAATCCGAAATTATTTTTACTTAAGTAAACGGAATTTGAAAAAGTATTGTAATATTACTTAATTTTTTTCGATATTTCCCAAAAAGCGCTCATTCAAATTTTGTTTGGTCTTGAGTGCGCTCTATCTAAATTAAAATAAATTGACACGTTCTGATGTGGCCATCCACTTGGACTTTACCATACACTTCTGGTTGAGTTTGGTGTAAGGGCCTAGATTTAATTTATGACCCTACAACCCCACCCCTTCATTTTGGGCGTTAGTTTTTGAATTTTTGGTTTTCTGGTAGCCCACTGATTATGTATACAAAATTTGGTTAAATTTGCTCAAATGGTCTAGATTTTTTTATTTTTGACCCTCCCCCTTTAATTTTGGCGCCAGAAAAAAATATTATTATAGGTTAATTTTATAGTATAATTCATTTTTCTTGTTTTTTTTTTAGTTTGAAATATTATAATTTTAAATTTTACTCCCGCCCCCTCCAAACCTCCAAGCCTTAATTTTGGATCGATATGAACCAAAATCTAATCAGCTCTTAATCTCAATGCACCAAAACTATGTGTGAAATTTGGTTTTGATTTTCACATTAGTTTTTGAGCTAGCGCGTCCATAAAAAATTGGTAACGTCCGATTAACTTGTTAACAGACATTTTGATAAAACAGTTATTATCTCGAAAAAAATAATTTTTTCGATGTTCACTTATTAGAGCTTTTTCGTAGACCGAAATACCATGGTTTCGCCCAATTTTTTTAATCAAAATAGTTTCAGCCGTTTTTGAGGTATTTCGAAAAAACCACTTTTTTCATGCACGATTACAATACTTGACCATACCCTATATAGTAAAGTAATAAAAAAATGACACAAAAAGGCCACTTTGTTTTGGTAGATATCGAATCAGGCAAACTTGATGATATTAAATTTAATAAAAATTTGTTAAATTTTCAAGATATTTAGGAAAAAAAAATATTCTTTTGAAATAGATAGAAACTAAAATAAAGTTATATCTGACATTTCGTGTAATAGATTTATTTAGTCTTCACAAGCATTTTTCGGATCCTCACTAGTATCCTTCTTTAGGACACAGGCTCGTTAATAAAAATATTATTATTCTTCGAAATCGGAACAATTTCTGTCCCGAAGGAATCTATCGACATACCGGGATGGTAGGCTTAAAATATTCTGGAAAACTCAACTTATGACACCCCTGCAGGTGTGTATTATTGCTTTTTTTCTAGCTATTTGAAGTCATCTGCCATAGCTAATGCTATATCTTTACATAGGTACATACTATTTTTTTAATTGAAAATTTAATAGCTTCGTTTTTGAAGAGAAAAAGTACAATTTAATATGAACGACTTATTAATTTGAGCTAAGCGCGGATTGGAATGGAAAAAATTTTAATTAAACTCGAAAGCAGTTAAATATTAAAGGTAGTTAATGAAACTATGAACTTTCCCTCTACTCTTGAATAACAGCTTATACATAACCTAAATTGCTTATTTGCTTATTCAGACATAAGCACTGTTTTCAGATTACCCTGCTCCCTTATCTCCACCCTCTGTTTTGAACATCTTTCGGGACCGGCAACAATAAGAGATAAACAAAAATATAAAATTTCTCAGGAAAATATCACTTAAATTTTATATTTACAAATCTAGCAGAAGTGTAATTGTGTAGATAAATAAAATGGAAATTTTCGTATTTTTTTACGTTTCCAAGTCTTCTGAGTAGTTTTAAAAATGTCTCACTGTCTGTTTGTATGAATGAGTATCTTGGTAAAACTTTCTTTGTCACTAAAAAT
Organism: Forficula auricularia; assembly: GCA_024734495.1. Lineage (NCBI taxonomy): Eukaryota > Metazoa > Arthropoda > Insecta > Dermaptera > Forficulidae > Forficula > Forficula auricularia. The sequence goes on from JALMQS010000117.1 coordinate 9,564,671, forward strand.
ACCAAAACCATACCTATATGTTTTGATGACCTGTCAAAATTAGCCATATTCTCAAGTCCATATCTCAGAATTTTTTAAGCTATACCTATAATTGAAATTTAGTTCTCTTCAAAATGGATTACATTATTACATATGTATAATTTCAACTCTGTATCTTAAATAGGTTCTGAGCTGCAGTGGGATCAAAAGTGGCTAGAAATTGTTCGTGTAAATAACATACTGGGTGTATTGACCCTCTCACGCTATGCGCTATGAAATACTAGTATATACATATTTATATTTGGTATAAATATGTACATATATGTTTATTTTCATCAAACAGAGGACAACCCGATTGATTTCTCTTTACATTCGGAACTATAGCTTTATACTAATCTATAAAAAATAAAATTGTTGTAAAAAAGTTCATTGATGTTGACATACTTTGATCTTTTGTCTTGTATTGTCGTTCTTTGTCAACTCTTATTCTTCTACCATTTTTTTCTTTTTAATATATTAAGTCGACTTCTTTATTCTTATTCAGTCATTTTATCATGTTTATTCAATCTATGTTATTATGAGTCTTAAAATACCAATTTTCTTTTATTAATTTTTTCCCTGTAATCTGAAAATTTTCTGTCCTTTATTCTCTCAATTCATTTAAAATATTTTAAATTACCTGCTCATCTTATTAAATTCAACAACAGTTTTTTTTTCTTTTCTTTATTTGTGTTTTAAAGCTGGAGAAAAATCATTTTCAAAAATCATTTTTTTCCCTTCGTGAGTCTGTACAAACTAAGTAACTAATAAAATATTTTTAATTAAAAATACTGATTATGTAGACTATAATTAAGGGGAGTCTTTGTGTAGTTTCACAGAAATGAAAGATTTAAAAAAGTTATTATAACCCTAGTAGCACAATGTTTCAAACTATATAGTAACTGTATAGATTCTCAAAATCTATATAGTTACTATATATTTTATAACATTGTGCTACTAGAGAAACCCTCAATATATTTCGGGTTGTTAACCCATCTTCAGGAGTACATAGACGGTTTACTCCTGACAATACGATGGGTTAACAACCGGAAATATATTGAGGTTAATAATAACGTTTTTAAATCATTCATTTCGTGAAACTACACAGAAACTCCCTTAATTATAATTTACATATTGTTTCACTATAAGCCAACACCGCACTCCCTTAATTTAACTAATGATGAAGATAAAAACTTCGAAACTATACTCTAACAAATAATACCTATATATATGAACTCTTAATTTCGGTAAATATGGAAAAATGGGTTTGAATTTAATATATTTTTGGAGAGAAATCACTGCGAGTTTTCAGTGCTTGACGTAAATAAACACACACATATATAGGGTCCGCCATCTAACGTTTTTTTTCAACTAGTGCTTATTTCGTGAATGGTAACACTTAGCTCATGTTTGATTTGACAGATAATTAGTTTTATCCTTCCGCTGAACGAATATGGTGCGTTTTCGCTTCGTTAATTGGACCTGCGATCGACTTACAGAAGATGCCGATTTTGCCAAAAAAATCATCTTTTCAGATGAAGCTCATTTTGATCATTTTGAGCTGTTTATTTGACTAAGTTTTACTCACCTAGTTTCTCTCCTCAAATGTAAACACCGTAAATTCAATTAATACTTATTAAATGACTTGCGAATAGTTAACCAGTTGGAACAATTCCTACTATTTAACCACAGGCGTAGGATTAGGGGAAAGATACAAAATGTCAGGTCTTTTGCATTAAGGGCGGAAAATAGTGAACATTCCTGGTGGGTGGTGGGTGAACGTTCACGGGGGATGAGTGGGGGCTGGAAGCGAATTGGGTACGTTTGGGGAGAGTTTACTCAGTCCTTCTAATTGAGAATTAGTCCCCCTAATTGAAATCATGGAAAGTTTTATGCAACTTTATTTATTTAAAATGTAAATTATACTCGATGGGGATGAGAAGAGGGGCGATGGGAACCTCTTTTCGAGGTATGGAATAAGAAAAAGCGTTGAGCTAAAGAAGTTAAGTCGACTTATATAAAGAAATCTAGAACAATGAATTTATCACTTCTTATTCTCTTATCAATAAACATGAGCTAGAGATAGCGGGCTTAGTGAGAGTTGATTTTATGGCTAGTGGCGTTTTCATTTCCAAATGACGGGGTGAAGGCAAGAACCCCAAAGAGAGCCGATCCTCGGTTTTATTAAACGTTTCCCCTACAAGAAATAGAGAGGCAATTCCTCTCTCCCACTTGTGGTTAAACTGAATACCAAAAGTTCGATTAATTTGATATTTCTATTACTGCTTAAAACTCAAATAACTTTCATTTTTCCAAAAAGAATTATCATCTTTTGAAAGCTTTCGTGGTCAGATGAACAATTTTCTTGCCTTGGAACTTCGAATGGTGAAATATGAAAATTTGGTACGACGTTTCATATTCTAATTCTGAAGCAGTTTTTAAGTCATTTATTCAGGAGTGCCCACAAAAAGGGGGGGGGGGTTGAGACGCAGAGTGTGTCTTTGAAATTTCTGGGGGAGGGGGTGAAAATTGTTGCAAAATTAGCATTAAAAAAAGGCCAAGTTTTATTATTAATAATTTTTTGATTAGTTTTTGAGAATTTTTTATTTTATTCTTGACGATACAAATTCTCATTTAAATAGGTAGTTGTTTGTAATTCTTTTTTGACAAAAAATACATTTTTTATCATTTATTTATAATTATTTATTTATTTATTTATTAATAAAATAAAATAAAGAAAAATAAATGATAAAAATGTGTTTTTTTGTCAAAAAAGAATAAAACCAACACCTATTTATATGAGAATTTGTATCCCCAAGAAGTTTAGTTATATTTAGTTATTTATTATTAATATTTTGTTTATCGGCGCGTCGACTACTATGGTCATTTGCGCCATCACTTAGGTAAGAATATTCTCCTTGATACATTCCGACCCCCGACACCGCATCAAGACAACCTAGAATCGTTTTCGCCGGGGCAAGCATAAATGCATCCTGACCGATTCCATTGTGTCGGGATCCAAGCTCCAGCGGCGGGGACGGAAAATACTACTAGGTTACTATCTCGATAGGCTAATCTGGTATACAACAAGAAGAAGACCATTGTTTATGGAGTTGTGAATCGAGAGTATAAGACAAAATCCGAATAAAGATAGTATCACAGATAATGAAATAGAAGGAATATCACAGATAGCTAAACTTTCACAGCCGAAATAAATTAGCCATACTAAAATAAACTATATAATAACAATAAATAAATATCGAGGTGAATAAACTAAATATCACAGATAATTTGCCTTAAACTAAATATCACAGGTTTGCATTAAGCTAAATATTACAGATAATAATAAATTAGGTATAAAAAATAAACTATAAAATAATAATAACAAAAAAATAAAAACGGGGTGAATAAATAAAATATCACAGAGGCCAAGTTTTATAACTTCAAAAAAAAAAAAGGTAATAAGACTTCTTCTATTTCTTTACTTTTACTTTTTACTTCTTTAGAAGGGAATAAAATATTATATACAACTATTTGTAATGAATTCCTCTATTTGTAAGAGGGGAAGATGGGGGCTGGGGTGACACCCCTGATTTATACATAATCATCTAATTGACTCATCAAGCTATAGTCTAAATTGCTGTAAATATTCGATATATATCGGCGAATGCTCCCTGCAGGGCAATGTATGATTTTCCCAACGCTTTAATTACAAAACACACACGTGTAGGGATCCAAGTGTAATAAATGTATTATAATTGCTAAATAAAGACACTTTCCAAAAAAGTTCATGTTTTAAAAATTTCGGAATTCTTGCAGTGATTTTATTAATGACATTGCCACAGACTAAGAAGTTTTTTTTTTTTAATTTTATACCTAAGCTACCAATTTCTACTGTATTCGAGTGTAGGAATCAGCTCGATAATACGAACAATTTTTCAAAAGTTAAATTTCGCAGGCCACTGATAAATTAGTGACGAACACAATAGATGAAGGAATTGTGAAAGAAAACGAATTTTCAGACCTGATACTCAGATCAGAGTTCCAAACAAAGCAGAAAGAATTCAAAAATAATAACAAAATGCCGGGAATAGACAATATACAGACCGAAAATCTTCAAGAACAAATACCTGATAAATTTGGCCGAAACGTCTCACGGATTTTTTTTTCCTTGCCTTCCTTACTGTCTCGCTTTTTCTCTTTCACATAACCTGATGGACTTTTCAAATTGATTTGAAAAATCTAATAAACTCGAAGATTTTCCGAAAAATTGGATTGTCAGACTTCCCAAAAAGGCAGGCTCGAACAAGTGCAAAAATCCCAGAACCATCAGCTTATACCTTGAAGATCTTAAACAAAATAATTAAATGAAGAATGGAACAAAGTATTGGAAGAAATCGAAGGGTGAACTGCGATTGGAATTAGATGTACACCGTCTTTGGAATTACTTGGAATTACTTTGGAATTCATTAGATAATCTATTGTCATCTATTGTCTTCTACTTGGAAATGAAAGTGGAAGTAGATGTACACGATTTTAGGTCGCGTTTCAACCCTCGGAGGAAATAAAAAAACCTATTTATTATCTATTTAATGAGATGGCTTTAAAACCTCAATAAATTAAATGAAAAATAATGTTTTATATCTTATCTTATCTTATTATATTAAAAGAGCAATTCTTATATATATAGAATCGGTTTCTCGAAAACGGCTCTAACGATTTCGCTAAAAATTGGTCAACTTATCAAGTCTCATGAGTTATTAGTCGTGTATAAATTTTAATCCGATTGAAATAAATGAAGGGAGTGTACATTAGTCATGTAGCAAAATAAATATTTTAATCGTTCATATCTCGTCTTCGCTAAGTCGCAGAGCCTTGAAATTTGAAATTCAATCTATTTAGAGGCAAAAAGTTACCGAGGACCGCTCGGTGCTCCAGGCACTATTATTGTATCTGAATAAGTTCCCATGATTAATGGGGTTTCGGCATTGAAAATGAAAACATTTCGGCACAAGAAAAAACTTTCTACGACTTTCCATTCTTAAGTTATCATTGGTAACGGAATCCAGACAGACAGGCATAAAAGAAATCATGGTTGAAAATTATTTTTCGATAAGTTTCAGTTGTTTTAAGTACATTTTAACAAAAAAAAAAATCGAAAGAATTCAATACTAGGGCTGCCGAGTAAATGAAGAAAATTTGAAGTAGGACCAAATTGGAACTGATTTGGCAATTTTAGATATTTTTTGGATATAATGATGAAATTTGGCTTAAAAGTTCAAACTTTAATTAGTTAAATTACATTATATCGGCAAGCTAGCTAAAATTGTTTATAATTATATTCATTTATATTCCATTTATGGTTTAATTTGAAAGAAAAAAATTAAAATGATTCTAATTGTTTCAAAGTAAATAATCACCATGGAATATTATAAAATCAAACAAATAAAAAAACGCTAATTAAATTTATTTTTTATCGTTAACCCACCCTTTATATCTGATGAATTATTCAATTAGAAAATGATCAATTATTGATATTTTCATTTTCATTATTCAAGTTTTATTAATTTTCAATATTTATTAATCTCAAAACGACAATTTTTTTTTATTATATAAGCAACAGTGTCAACATGGTGTATCTAGGCGTGCCTACTGATAATACTAAGCGGAAAAAATAGGGCGTAAATAAAATTCGCTAAGTGCGAATGGGGCACAAAGCCCAAGAGTTCTTATCCAATATAAATACGATATATTGTACTTAATAAGCATGAACAGATTTTTAATTATATCTAATTTAAGAAAATTTGGCTGATTAAATATTAAATATTTCGAAGTTATTTGTGAATTTCCTTTTTACGTTTGTACCGAACTAAAACCGAAAAAAATAATGTTATGCCGATTTTTCGGTTCCTTTAAAAAGTAAAACAGGACCCTATTAGTGTTGCTACAATATCTCTCTCTCTCTGTCAGTCGTAGCTCGTAAATTAAATAAGTTAAAAACTTGAGACTTAGAAGTTATCTGTAATTACACATTGTCAAGCAAATAAAAATTGTATTACAATTCTAATCAAATTATTATTTTTTATGTAAGGCCAAAAATAAAATATATTTTTTAATCATATAGCGTGGGTTATTCCTGTAAAGATCTTTTTAACTAGAATTAGGTTAATTTTTAAAAAATTTATATTGATTAAGAATAACGGTTTGAGAGAGCTACAAATTGACCGTTTTTATATGATTTTTCTACATTTAGAAATGGCTTAACTATAAATTTTCCAAAAATTGAAGAACTTCAGTTATTCTTTCCTTATCAGCCACGAATAAGAAGGTATTTGGTATTTCAAAGTATTTTGGAGGTTATAACGTACGAAATCCTCTGTATGTGGTCAAACCAGTAGCTTAGCGAAGGGGGCGGGGGGGGGCACTTTCCCCGGGCGGAACTCTGATAGGCTGCAGATTTTAGAAAAAAATTACAATATACAATGAGTTCACTAAGGTTAAGTAATCTAGCTAACTTGACTATTGAACAAGAAATGACTGATGCAATAGATGTTGATATTGCTATAAAAAAAATTTGGATTTATTATTTTAGAGAAAAAGAATTATCAGGCCAAATTGTTGTTGCTGTGTGTGTTTTCCAGTATCTACTTATAAATCTCAATGTTATAAGGAATTTTATGACTTTATATTGGGCCACGGGTTGGACAGCCATGGTTTAAATCGAATGGGATTAAAGGAAGATATGAGGAATGATAATTTATTTTTTAAATGGGTCACGGATATAATAATCCCTGACTATCCATTATTTATCTATTGACATGTAAGAAGGCGAAAAGATCTAAAAGACAAGTCCTGACAAGTTTTAGTCGAGGAGAGAAATTATCACTTAATTGTGATTGTTCTAGAAAACCCCAATTCCTAGTCTCCTTCTACTAAAATGATAGACTTGGTTAGTGTCGTAGCAAATTAATTACTGAAATAATAAATATTTTAGAAAATGAAAATATGAGAAGAAGAAGAATTTGTAAATATTTGAAAATTTATTATTTTTTTATCTTATATATTATAGTTGAGCTTATAATTTTGCTTTTAGTGGATTTTATTCTTGAAAAAGCTGTATTATACAAATGTACATTCATATTAAAATTATAAAAAGGGAATAAATATATCTCTACATGTAAATCTCTATGTTTTAAGGAAGTTTATGGTTTTATGTTGGACCACACTCATTGCAATGCTGGGCCGCATACGGCCTGCGGGCCACGGGTTGGACAATCCTGATCTAGCTACATTCCTGCTACATAAATCGAAGTCTTTCGAGATAATAGTTTTTTGAATATTTCTTAATTCATTCTAGATAAATGAAAGTAAAAAAAAACTCAACGTCTGTAGAGTATTTCTCTTCTGTGCATAAGAATACATTTGTTTGTATAAACGCTAGGCGCAAAATGTATGATGGTTAAAAGTATATGTAAATTATAAAAAAATTACATAGCTGAGTATACAAGATTGTATAGTGACCAGGACCAAAAGCGAGTGTAAAATTTCAGCTCAATTGGTCGGGTGGAACTGGTTTAAAATTCAGTTGCAAAAAAAATATGACCCAACATATTAAAAGGTGAAGATAAATAAAAGATTGTAACAAGCAGGAAATCTCAAAGGAGTAGAATTAATTAAAGATCTGCCTGAATGGTTAGCTGGCCCATGGTCAGAATATGCTAGTCTCTGTATTATAAGTAAATGTCTATTAATAAGTGATCTTTAGATTTTTCCAATATTTAAATAGAAAGCTTGGCTAAATGCGCATCTAAGTTCCCATGGCCAATTATTTAAAAAAAGAAAAAAATTACAAAGCTATTACTGCTACATTTAAAGTTTTAAGTAAAATATTTTAACAATTTAATAATAGTTATTGTTTTAAAATATTTAAATTTATAAAAATAAACTAATTTTTTGAACTCACAAATTATTCTTCATATATAGAACACACTGCAACGTAATAAAAGAATCATTAATCTTAATTTAAAAAAATTTATTATGCTAAATAACAAGCCTTGAAGGGGTCCTAAATAGTGTCAAAAAACGTTACGTGATACTTGAACGTTCTCCGATTAACAAGGGCACCAGAAAGCTCATAGTTACGTCATTGGATAAAGTTGATATATTTACTTGTCGGCTGCTTATTCAATAAATATTGATATAGAACAGTTCGTTTCTTTTCTAACTACATAAATATTCATAAATAATATATAGTTCTATTTTGCATTTTGTCTAAAATAATAGATTTATATTTTGAATGAAAACATATTCCACGAACAAACAAAGTTATTTTCTAATTATGATTTTATATGGTAGAGAATAGAGAACGAAAAGTTAAAGAAAATCAATAAATCCAACATACATACACAACAGAGTGAAAATATATATTCAGGCTGATAAAACAAATAATTTTTAAATAATTCAGATCTATCTAACCATGTGGGCAACATACTATAGGTTAAATTACATTCCCCAGGCAGTTACCAAAGCGTAGATACAGGCGTTTCGAATACTAAATAGAAAATCAACAGAGGCAGATCAGCTATTAAATCCGAGGTGTTATGGAAAATGTTTATTATTTCAGAAGGTTTGTATTCATTCTTCAAAAATTGAACTCTAATGCCAAAAATGCACTCTCGGGACTTGGCTTGCCCTCAGAGGTGTAACCAATCTGACATATAGATAACGCGTAAAACTTTTTATTCAAAGATCCTTTATTAATTATTACTTGATTCTACTCGTATATCTAAACACACAGTTAATCCATATATTTTAATTAGAATAGTTTGAGGGCTTTTTTGATTAAAATGTTTTATGCGTTCTATCGGTCAGATTGGTTACACCTCGGAGGACAACTCAAGTGACCGGACTGCATTTTTGGCAATCGGGTTCAATTCCTAAAGGAGTGAATAAACTTCTCTGTTATAATAAACATTTTCTTTAATACCTCGGATTTAGTAGTTGATCGCCACTCTTGATTTTCTTTAGGAATCATAACTCTGTTATTTTAATTAATAATACGAGTAATAATCAAGATATTATTTATATATTAATTGAATGATGTTAATGAATTAATTAAGAAAAGGAGGAAAAAAAATGTTTTTCTATGCCTTTGTTAAAAATGAAGAAAGTTTTTGAACACTACTGTGGAGAGAAGAAGGAAACATTTTATTTGTTTCATTCATTGACCCTTTGAAACCCTGAAGAAGGAAGGAAAAATCCTCCGAAACGTCGGTTTGAAAGGAAAGGAAGAAGGATTCCAATAAATTACACCTTATTTGATATGTGTTAATTTTTTCTTTCCTCACTACCTCTGGGCTGCCTTCCATTAGATTCAATTAAAATTTCTACCAGTCCGTCTCTCTCCAGAGAAAATTTCTGTTGCAAAAAAAATTATTCATATATATTTTTTTAAATATTGATACAAGAAGTAATTGCACCAAAAAGAAACAACCCTCTCTAGTCGGTGGTGGACGCTTGTATCGTGAAAATAAGAAGAGATTTAAGGATTGGATCCGAGTCGAAGGTATCTGTAGAAAAATGAAGACTTTGAAGGGATTATTAACATTACCTTGTTGGGACAAAAGCCCTGGTAATACCTATAAAAAAGGGAGAGGGCGGAAACAGAATTACGATGGGAAATGAAGTCGAGAGTGTCAGTTAGTGGGATCTCCTTTAAGTCTGATAGCCCCCCTCTTGATCGCATCCAAGGTAGCAAGAGAATGCTTGGAGGCTTCTCTCCACAAAAGCAAGCAATATTCGAGGCAGGGGTGATTTTGAGTTGTATTTGAGCCTTGTATAAGTTAAGAAGTTGAGTGAGGGTGAAAAAGCGTTTGGTCCGAAAAGAAAAGCCAAACTTACATGCTGCAACTTTAGCTACTGAGAAAATGTAGTCATTCGAAGAAAGGTGCTCCAGGCACTAAGCATTAATTAGAGGACATCCTGCTGTCTAAGAAACAATAATCCTGGTACTCTCAGCAAGAAGAAATATTTTTAAGTTTAGTTTTATAATAAAAATTAAAGTGGTTTCAAATATTTATCTTTTCCAAAAATTAACCATTTCCTCATATCCTTCCTTAATGGAGAGGATATGATTAAGATTTTTATTTTCCAAAGAGTTATAACTTTTCAAATAAATACATTCTATCATCTTTTCATTTTGCCGTTACTTTTTAATTTTTTTTTTTCGGTTTTAACGTTAACTGTTTGAATATTGCTTAAACTCTCGCTCAATTAAAGAGATAGAAAGTAACGATGGGGGGTTGGACCGGTGGGAGAAAAGAGATACAATTTCTGCTTAAATTAAAACAACACCACAGTTTGTATTAATTAAAAACTTTTAATAACTGAAATAATTAAGGGATTTGAACAAGTTTAACTAAGTTAGAGCGTGACCGATATTGCTTGGAATCTGAACCATGTCTGTCGCTTTCCTTCCAGCTTCTTGAGCGATTCAATTATTACATTGAAGGCCGCCGAGTTACAATTACAGAGGAAAACTTGCCGCTTCGTTCATCATCTTGAAACGGGTTTCTTTTCCCCCGACAATTAGTGACTTCTGACTTACCTACCAAATTTAGTTTCCAAGTCAACAAGTGACGAATCCTCTAATTGGTTTTTTGAATTTGTAAAAATCACTGAAAGATATACATAAGGAGAAATCATTGAGGTTGTCTTCTGCTTGCTTATAGCAGAGGACAGCCTCATTGATTTCTCTTTAGTTTTAATTTGAATGTTGGTCGTCACTGAGTAGGACGACTAATTCTTTCTCTCCTAAGTAAATTGTTATTATAGTTTAAAAAAAAATTTAATATTGAAGATTTTAAGATAATCTATAAGATTTAATAACATTAATTTATATATTTACTTAGAAGAGAAAAGAATTAGTCTCCCTACCCTCTTGAAAAAACAAAATCTTTTCAATTAAAAAATAAATTAAAAGCCAGTAACAAATATTATTAATTCTGTTTAATTTAGATGTTAGAAGGGTTCACCCTCTGGAGTCGAACACTTCTGACATATAAGTTAAACATTTCTATAGGTAAGAACATTCTTTGTTATATTGGATTTTAATTTTTTTTTTCTGAACTAATCATTATATTTAGCATAACTAAACCATAAATTAAATTGAAAGTTTATTTTTGCCGAGACTAGCAGATTTTTTATAAATTAAAGGAGACAATAAAAGAGTGAGTCCTCCCCTGGAAAAATAAATTTTTTAATTTATTTTACCAGCAGAAGACACACTATTTCATTGCTCCTTTAAACTATAAATTGATTTAAAATTTTAAATAATCTTGAAAATAGTTTAAATTGTTCTTTCTCTTCTTATTAAATACGAATTCAAATTGGATTGGATTTCATATCTCGGGTTTTCACTAATAAAAAAAAATTATAATAATAATTATTTTAAATTAACTATAACTAAACCGTTCCTGCGTTCCTTGAATTAAAATAAATGTGAAAGTAAAAATCTATCTACGAAATATTGGATGAAAATATTCAATTCCAATGCAAAATGAAAGAAAAAGTAAAAACTTTTTCAAAATTCGGTTAAAGCCATAGCAAGTAATTTATTTTTCATATTTTTGTCCTAATTTAAGTCCAATTGGGTATTCTTTCTCTCTTTCTCTCTCTATAACGAGTATCGTTTTGGTCCGAGTGCAAAAGGCCATTCCTAGAATAATAAAAATTAAGAAATTAATCTCTACTAGTCTGAACTTGTATTTGGCATCCTTACAAAATACCTTAGCTCTTTAAGAAGAGAGATGATTCTATCCACTCTCTTTTTAGTTATTTACTCTATTGGATTCTAATTAAAGAATCACTCACTCCTAGATGTTTTAAATTATAAAAAAGTTAAAACTTTTTCAAAAATCTGTACACCCTAGTAATTTATAATAAACGTAAATATATATTTTTCATTTATGCCTATAATATGAAATCGTATTAAACTTTCAATAAAAGTAAAAATAAATTATGTTTCCCTTATTTTTTATCTGGAACTTGTAAAGTTAAAGAGTCTAAACTAAAGCTAAACACGAGGGGTAAACCGCAACCTAATATCGTGTACACCTACTTCCGCTTCCACTTTCATTTCCAAGTAGAAGACAATAGATAAAGAGGCATTATCTAATGAATTCCAAAATAATTCCAAAGACGGTGTACACTTAATTCCAATCTCGGTTCATCCCTCGGCTAAACAGCTCTTCACACTGAAAATACGAATATTGTGCAACGTACAAGAACGACCTTTCTAAGACTTTTTAATCTTGAGTTATCATGGATATCGGAATGCGGACACACAGATAAACAGAATGACTGAACAAATCTTTGATAAAAATGTTTTTTCTCCACGCTTCAGACATTTTTAAGAATAATGAGCAAATATTACGAATTCAATAATAGCACCGACCGGCAGGTAAGTAAGTTGTCAAGCTCTATACCTAGAACTAAATAGATAAATAGCATTTGGGAGTTGACCTTATGTTAATATTTTCTAAATTATGTTTACCTATTATTATTATTATTATTACTTTTAGAAAATCCAATTTGTTTTGTTTTTATATAAATTAATATCTTGTTCAAACGGGGGTGCTACACCGTGAATAACGGCTTTCAGTATTATTTTGATGACAAAAGGATAGAATAATTTTTTAATCAATATTTTAAAACATCAATTTATTATATTAAGGACTTAATGGTATTGGTTTTTGAATGTCAAATTATATTAATGGATTATTAACCAAATTTTTACCACAGAGAGAAAAAAATTAATTCATCAACAAACCAATAATTTTATTTACACTTGTACAAAGCATGTATTTACAAAATACCATCTGTTTATTATTTATTACACTAAAGAAGGCAGATTAGCTTCTTACGAATTATTTTCCTCTCTCTAGCCCACAACGCAGCATTAATCAATTATAAAATCAACCTGACAATTTGATCAATAATGCATTAAAATAGATATACCAATATATATCATAAACAATTTAATCGCTCAATTAGATGTACTTTTAAATAAGTAATTGGGTCGATCTATAGTTTGTGTTATACTTTATATAAAAAGTGTTTTTGCGTGTGTGTATTCTCTTTTCAGATTCTCCTCGGATTTCAAACCTAATAACTATTAACTATTCGAGTTGTACAGTTTCATTGCAATAGTAGCACGAAAAATACTGCTCAACAACATTTTTGTGTTCTTAATTTTGTGTTCCTAATGATTTTAGAATAATTCCAATCATTTTAAAAAAATTATAAACACCTATTAGCTTAAAATACTTATAATTATTAAATTTGTATCTGATTTTTATGGAGGATTGTTAATTATTATATTTTGAGGAATAATTTTCTCCAGGGAAATAAGTGGTATTTTTTCACATTATTAAATAAAAATTGTATAATAATATTATTTTATTTTATTTATTATATTTTAGCTAACGTTTCGACAAAGTTATGTTATTTGGAGAGCTATTTTTTTTTCTAAATTATTCAACATGAGTGAAGATGACATAACTTTGTCGAAACTCTCTCTTTAATGGACAAATGAAGTAATATTATATAAATATACAATATTTATTCTATAGAATTCTTGGAAAAAATTATACTTCAAAAAAATAATAATTAACAATTAAAATATATAACATAGTCTCATTCCTTGGTTTTAATGAACACTTTACATTGATATCCCACACTCCAGGATAAAAAAAAGAAAAAGATTATTTTTGACTTTCCCCAAAATAATCATTTCAATAAAAAAAATTTCATTATATTTTTTAATTTCTGATAAAATCATTTTATGAAAAGATTAGAAACAAGAGAACACTTGGGAAGTGGAGAGAGATCAGATTATTTTTAGGTTGCACATTGAGGCATAGAGTATTGCTGAGAAATAATTTGTAAGTTGAAATAGTAAATTAATGAGGGAGAAGAAGACCAAGGTGGGTATGCTTAAAATGAGTGTTTGAAACGAATACTTCATAATGCTGATTCATAGGTTCACTATTTGATATAAGAGGCTTTGACTCACCGTCTCCGATGCTGCAGTACTCGGCTCAGAGGTTGTGATCACCTTCGCCTTCTCCGTTCGAATTTTCTCAAGTTGTTGCCTTGCTGATGATTTGGCAGCTTCATGACTTCGTGGATCTTTCAGGCCAGATCCATCAAGTTGAGTACATTTGACTAAAACCGATTCAGCACGCGAAACGAGACCAGCTTCATGCAGAGCGAGTGCCAGGTTAACATATGCCACAGCAAGGGTCGGTCGGTAGTGAATGGCCGATTCATAACTTTGCATAGCCTCATCCCGGCGGCCTTGTCGAAGGAGAAGATTTCCACTAAAACAAAGAAAATTACAATAAAAGTTAGAATAGCAGATTTTATTTGCACTAAGAATATTTCCACTCTGACAAAAAAAATTAGATAAAAGTGAAGGTCAGTTGCCCGCTGAAAAAACAACATGGCAGACATGAAGTAAAACTGAAGCTCAAATGCCCCTGTCAAAAAACAACATCTTTAATCTAGGCACGATCTAGAAGCAAAATTTGAATATGTTAAAGTCCTTGCCGGTTCGGTTAAGATATATTCAGTTCGGCTCGATTCTTCGGTTCTAACGCCAACCTAACCGCCTAAAAACCAGCCCGAAACGAAGGTATACGAACCGAAGAACTGAGCCGAACTGAATATATTTTAACTGAACCTTACAAGGCTTGTTTGGGAAGGCATTTTTTTATCTAATCGAACCGATATCATAAACCGAATCTATTCAAGTTGTTTTTTGACAGAGGGCATCTGATCTTCATTTTAGCCCAAAATTACAATAAAAACGTTTACACTGAGTCTTAACTCACTATAAACTCTCTTATAGAGGGCTAGTCAAAGAAGATCTCCACCATAATAGAGAAAATTACAATAAAAGTGAGATCTTCTCACTGGGAATTGGATGGACAGCCGCTTTGTTTATTTTCATGTCCAATGAAAAGATAAAAATATGTTGATGTCTCCCTGTGCACGCTTTGATGAATCCAGGCCATTGGCCAAGTCCTCCATTTATCTCCACCCATGGAGTAATGCATGATGAATTTACCAAACTTGCTATCTAACATTGGAGAGGATTATCGCCAACTATTTCAGATAGCCTCTTCAGTAAAATTAAATTGGTATTTGAAGAGAGTATCAGAGTTTGAACCATATATATATATATATATATATATATATATATATATATATATGTTGCAGTAAAACCCCGTTTTTTTTAGTAAGAACGGGTTCTTACTAGTTAAAACGCGTTTCACTGAATACCTTTGTGGCAACTAGAATCTACTGATGTTGGTTGAGTTTGGTTCAAAGGTCTAGAATCTTAATTTTTGACCTTCCGCCTCATTTTGGGTGTTTATTTTCAAAAATTTTTAAACGAAAATGTCAAAACTTACATCCACTACAACTTTACTTCTAATTTTGATATTTTCCTTTAAAATATTTGAAAAAGCACCCAAAAATGAGGCGGAAGTTCAAAAATGAAGATTCTAGACATTTGAACCAAACTCAACCAACATCAGTAAATTCTAGTTGCCACAAAGATATTCAGTGAAACGCGTTTTAACTAGTAAGAACCCATTCTTACTAAAAACTGGTTTTTACTGCAACATATATATACATTATATAAAATGTCTGAAACATGTAGAAAAATCATTTTCAAACATTATTTTTTTTCTGTCTGTTTGTCTTTTTGGATTGCGATAACCCACACGATAGCTCAAGAATGAAAAGTCTTTGAAAGTTTCTTATTAATATCATTGAATTTCTGATGCGGAGAAGTGATAAGATTTGGATTTCAATTCAAAAATGCAGAAATCATAATTTTTTGAAAGAATTTATTGAGAATTTAAGACAATGTCATATATATGTATAAGCATAAATGAACAATTTATAATTAGTCAATTACTTGATCAATTAATTTTTAGAATAATTTTGGTTTTATTAATTTCATTTAGAAAGATTCTTGATTTCGAATTTTTGATAGTAGAAGTCCTTAAATTACTCAAGAAATCACGAGTCATTATCTTCTACTAAATCTGAGATGTCATGAATAATTTTTATTACATGTCAGAAGAGCTGCATTCACTCTTTGACAAATAAACCCGAGTGTCAAAAATGCAAGTCGGAGAATTGGCTTGTCTTCCAAGGCGAACCACATATATATCACGTTAAAATTCTTTCATGTAATAAAAATAATAAATAAATGTAATAAAATTACCCATGGCAGCTTGGATTTAGTGGAAGGTTTTTTAGTAGAAAATTTTTCTGATTTCTTAAGAGTGTAAAGTAAAGTAATATAAATTCCAGATTAAAAGACTGGATGGAATCAAATTGATCTCAATTTCAAATAAAAGCATAAAAGCATGAATTGGCATCGCAGTGAAAGATTTAATATCAAACTTGATGTATGGATTGCTAAGGAGAAAGAAGGCTTCGGAAGCACCCACACACCCTCAAACCACGTCTAATCTCTTTTAATACCAATAACTCTGATCAAGTTTCTTTCGAATCGACAAATATCTAAGCAACAGGTGGGGTGCCAAATCACTGATAGACGCCATTTAAAAAAGAATTGGGATTGGTAAGTACTCTTATTAGTAAATGCTATCCCTGAAACTTCATTTTTACTTTTTTCTAAAACTTATGCAAAATTAAGAAACTTTGTATCTAAAATATCCTCTCATCAGAGTGTTGGGAGTCGGCAAAACGCGTGCTACGTGCAAAGCATGCTTTGGGGAGAATTATTGATTTTATCTCATTAGAGCACCTGCCGTGATAGTATCTATAGATACTATAGAAAAGGGAAAGGGCAGAGACATTTCTTCGATGAGCCAGCGAGTCGAGGGAGTCGAGAGATTGCAAGAAGGTGCGTACTGAGAACAAATGCTGCAGCCGAGGGATGAACCGCGACCTAATATGCTCTACACTTACTTCCACTTGTACTTCCAAATAATTCCAAGTACTTCCAAATAATTCCAAGTACTTCCAAATATTTCCAAGTACTTCCAAATATTTCCAAGTAATTCCAAAATATTTCCAAAGAGGTGTACACCTACTTCGAATCGCCGATCACCCCTCGGCTGCACCTATAGTTAGTTCTTGACTGACATATATATTACCAAAGGCTAAATAGCCATTAAAAGAGGATGGAAACAAACCAGATGGAGAATTGCTGTCTCTAGAATTCGTGGATATAAACAAATTGGCGACTGAACAAATTGGGCACTTTTCCAATTTTACCGCGAAGAGAAGTTAAAAGTCAGTGAATCGTGAACTAAGGAAAATTTAGACCAAGTTTAGACTCTTAGCGACACCATACCTGTACGATCAATATAAACAGACATTTGAAAAACAATCGGAGTGTTCACATGGCATCGTTTAGAGATGGTTAATTCCTAGTTAAAAACATGTTGTTGTTTTTTCTATGTCAAACCACCAGGAAGACAAGGAGGTTTTAGATTTATGATTGCTATCTTTGAATTTTGATGTTTGATTAGATCACTAGATGGCAAGGGATTAAATATTTCATTTAATACGTTGTTTTGTTTATTTTGAATTTCATTCAAGTTTATTGACTCAAAGCGTAAGCGGATCTAGCACTATTGATAGGCCCAGAGTCTGGTTGTTGCCCAGTTGTTAGTCTGGGCCCCAGACTAACAACCTACCCACTAATTCATCTAAGCTTGCCTCTCTAAGTATGTCCTTAGCCTTAGGCCTTATTGGTTTTCTCTTATCAGACCACATGTCATTGAGGTATGTATAAAATAGGAGAAGCACGGAGGCGATTCTTCCATTCGCCCCAAGCGAGTCAATGGAGTCCTTAAATGTCAAGTTACCTTTTAATCTGATAGCTCGTGTCTAAAGTGCCAAGAGAATGCTTGGAGACTTACCTCCATAGATTCGATTCATGGATTGATTCCGGCCTTGTAAAGAGTAAAAAATTGCTGCTGTTAAAAAAACGCCTAGTTCTTTATAGGAAACGAAATTTCTTTGCAGCATTTGACATTTGAATATTTTAATTAAAATAATGTTTTACCTGGCAAAGTATTAGGGTATACATTTTGAATATCATTTTTTCTATGGATATTTGGGTTATAATTCTCTGTTAACCTACAATAGGAGTGGGTTCTCATATTTGAGAATGATTGGAGATTAAGTGATCGAAAACGTAGTTAAATGTTATTAGAGTTTGTGGTTGTGATGAAACTGTATTAGATGAAGGAGGAAATAACAGGCAAAGTTGGATGCGCTGGGTTCAATAAAACACCCTGAATAAAACTTTTCGGCCTGAATTTATTTGGCCATCTTCAGTTAATTGGACTACAAAATTTACAAATAGATGTTAACATTAATATATTTTATCCTTATTATCATAATATTACAAGTTGACCAAGTTGTTTTTTATGAAGATGATGAGAGAAGGAGTTACACTAAAAGGTGCAACCACTAAAGGCCTGGGTTGTCCCCTCCATCGCGAAAAGAAGAAGAAAGAATTTTATGGGCTGGGCGGTGGTCGAAGGTATCAGTGGATATGGGTCTTAAATAGCTCTATGTTATAAGTCGCGGGAAAGATGGTGGCAGGGAGGCAGGGAGCGAGTTCCAGTCTCTGGAGGTCATAGGGATAAAAGATTTTGCGAAAACGCTTGTTCGACTTAGGGTCGGTTGTATGTCGCAAAGTAAATGCTTTTACCACTAACCAAGGGTAGATGGTAAATGGAGGGACTGGGATGGCCAATCAGATGACAGGAACTTTCAGTGCCTGTCATCTGATTGGCCATCCCAGTCCCTCCATTTACCATCTACCCTTGGTTAGTGGTAAAAAGCATTTACTTTGCGACATACTAACCGGCTCTTAGAGTTATACACAAAATGGGGTACACATATGTGATCGAACCAAGCCTTGTCAAAAATAAAAATTGTAGCTTCATTTAAATTTATAATGTGCCTGCGCCCAAAGTTTCAGAGTGAATGTAATGAGCTTATCAAATTTTTTTTCAATATAATTAAATATTTGACCCTTATGGGAGGTCATCATAAATCTCATTATTATTATTTACATTCGAAAGGCCAAATAATTTAATTACTTTTTAATTCATGCATTCTTCTTATTCCATCAAATTATACAATTTCATGTCTACATGTCACCATCTTCCAATTTATTAAAAACTCAAAAAAGGCATTTTGTTTATTTATATATTAAGGTCAAGAGAACAGCTGTTGGCTTATATCACACAAGATATATATGTAAATATTGGATAGACACATGCAATCTCTTTAAAAATTTATAGCTTTGTCACCTGCTTTTTTTTATATATAGCATTTCGGCTATGGATCTTTTGTAGTAGTTATCAATCTTGATCAATATCCACGCATTATCGTAATCAAAAGAATGACTATGTCAGCTGCATGGCTGGAGAGTGTTGTGTTAGTCTTTTTATTTCGAACAATTAATTTGTGTTCATAGACCCTAATTTTTTATGTACGTGAACTTTGCCCTATGTAGGTCGTAGTTAAACATAATTATTTATTGTTGTTTTCAATAAATAGTTATAATTACTAATGAATTGTGATTTTAATGAAAATCGAAATTTTCTATAATTATATTCTTTCTCAATAATCAATCAATTAGTACTTCAGTAGCCCGAAATATGTATAGAGATAAATAAAAAATCTCCAAAATAATTTAAAAGATTTTTTTAATTTTTTTAATTTTATTTCCTCTTTGTGAAACACCACTATAACCTGTTAAATAATAATTCCTTCAATTAGTACTTGTTAATTTATTAGAAATTTAAACTTTTTCTCATTCTTTCTGACTTATACATCAAAAAACAATAGACACTACATTGATTGATTCGATAAATAACAAGAGACAGAATGTGGCACACGAAGAGACGATAAATCCATCTTTAGAAGAAAAAAGTGTTGGCTTACAAATCTCAACCTGGTGTGAAAGAATGAGAAACCATTTATAATTTACTCTACACGCCAAGATATAATTCTTTATCATCTGTACATAAAAGATTCTTCGTCAAAACACAGAACACTCCTCTGGGACTGCCAATCGTTTCAGTGACATGCCTTTTTTTTTTATTTTCGAGTTTCTGAAAAAACAAATATTTCAATAGGCAAACAGAACGCATTATTAAACGCGTATCCAGCTTAAATATAAGCACCTGGAGCCACCGAGCCATGCACGGTAACCAAATTAAAAAAAAATACAAATAAATATAATACACGCTCCCTGGACCCCGAAAGCACGCACCTCGCCCCACCACTGCATCCCCACTCCGCCCCACCCCCGGATCCCCATAACTGCACCCCACCTCCTGAAACTCCCACATTCACCCCACCCCGCGCCCAGTTAAAAAATAAATAAGAAAATAATAACAAAAAAAATAATCGTATAGGATCTGGAAATAAAAACATAAAATTAAATAAGATTTGTTTCCAAGTTATATAAAAAAAGCCTTCAACCACTTTATTTGTAAACACACCTCTAATGCTATGATTTAGACACCTGTTAATTAAAAACAAAAAAAATTCTAATTTTAATATAATATAATAATATTTGTTATAACCTATTAGTGGGTTATAAAATTAAAAAACCACTTTAATGATGGAAATTTCTGGACACACTGGCATAATAGCAAAGATGATCGCCATCTAAGTGCCTAAAACTTAATTAAAAAACCAATTTATAAATAAAAGATAATTGAAAAAAATGTAAACAAACGTTTTTATTGAGATTTGCATTTATAAATAATTACTTTAATTAAGAAAAGCTCAATTAAGATAAAATTTGTCAAGGTCCAGACCTAGCCAGATCATTTTCTCATCCTCAAAACTTGTTAATAGAGTTGGTTTCATCAAAATCAGTAGAGCCGTTTTCAAAATAGAACTAAGATACAAATATACAAACAAATAACTATATATACAATTTTTGCTCATTTAAAAAGTAGATAGATTAGGTGAGTGTTTCGAAAATTTTCATTTCTTCCAATCTCGATGGCAATGGAATTTTCAAAATTCGAAACACTCATCTATTTCTTTTTATTACAGTCATATATTATTACCTCGAATAACAAAAAATAGGGCTTGTTACCTCAAAATTACTTTTACTTTCATTTTCAGAAGCAAAAATACTATGATCAGAAACGTCCCTATTAAAAAAAAATTAAAATATTTTTAAAATAATTAACCCCAAGGTTTGAGAATCTTTTTTTGAAAATAAGATGCAATTTTTTCAAAATACAACTCACGGTATGAGCAAAATATATCAAGATAAGAATTTATATTTAAGGTCTCTAATCTAAGATTTTAATAGAATATATCAGACAGCCTCGTCCCCTCAGGAGTTGAGCCCGAGTACTAACACGCTTGCCGGGCTAGTCAGAGTGTGTTTTTAACTCGAGGGTCGAACTAACGTGCTCGGCAAGCGTGTTAGGGTTCAACTCCTGAGGGGACGAGGCCGTTTGATATGCAATATAAAATTATTATATTAAAATCTTAGATTAGAGACCTTAAATAAAAATTCTTATCTTAAAATATTTTGTTAGAACAAAGAAAAGTTTTATTAAAAAAACAGTCAACTTTTATATAAAGTTAAATCACATTTTAAAATATGAGTCTTAAACTTAATTGCTCATAGTGAAAGGATTTTGTTTTTCCGAGAGTATCTGAGCTGTGGATTTATAAAGAAAAATCAATTGATTGATCGATTGGATTTATATAAATTCGTTTTGTCGTAATAGTAAGAAGTTCTCTCACTGAATATCTAATATCTTCTTTATTGACATTTTTGAAACCTATTGATCGAACCATCTGAATAAAGTTAGCGTTAAAATAAGAAAATAATTTAAATTAAACATTTAGAATTCATGAATCTAGATTGTAATTCAAAATGGAAAGATACATTTAATTGAAATTGCTACTTAATTATTCATAAAGAGAAACAATCCATCAAGCAGAGGACAACCTCTTTGTTTATCTTTATGATTAAACAACGCTGCTACTCTCGGCAAAACAAAATCTTTTCAATTAATTATACTTTTCGAATTTAACTTGGCTGCTTACGCTAGATTTCTACTACTCTAGGCAAACAAAAACAATAAAAATTGATAAGTACCAAATTCGTTGTAAAGACAGATTTTGAAAAAAAATATTGAAATAATTGTAATTATTTTTATTTATTATATATGTGCGGTCCTCAGAAATTTTTAAGTCGTCAATCGGCAAATCAGGTTGGCCAGGCCTGCATTAGATATTATTAGTACTTACTCATTGCTCTAGAATTGCCCGTTTTGCTTATTTTCAATTACAAACATTTACTAGAATTTTTAATGATGAAAACTCGAGTCTATTTCAAACGAGTCGAGACACGCATCGACAAGTTTGAGACGTGTTGGCGGAAAAAATATTTTCTCGAATATTTCGGATTATTTATTATCTCTGATGAAAAAATATCAATTAAATAAAAAATAAATATCGATTTATTAGTTCCATATTATTTTCATTTGGTTTTACCCTAAAACGTTTCCTGAGAGTACAAAATGCCAATCTTGAAAGGTTTTAGTTAATGAATTGAAAATTGGTACACAAATATCTTAGAATGCACAAAATTTTAGCTTTTTATCTGAAAACGTTTCCTGATTATATATACATTTTGTGCATGACTGTAACATATTTTATGATTATTTTTTTATATTTGATTGAAGTGTAAAAATATATAATTATAAAATGGACCGATGAAATAATAAAATTTCAATTAATAAACACATATTTCTTAACTAGTCTTTTTTCATTGAGAAAGGAGCAATTCTCCCGAGATTTTTGGGTTTGATTAAACGTTTAAAGATTGGTTTATAAAAGATTTGGTTTTATTTTAACAATCAATAAATTTTTTTTAATATTATCAACTATCTTTTTTGATAAACAAAATCGGTAGAATTAGTATATTTTACAATAGTATAGTACAATTTTTTCCTTCAAATGTGGCCCGTGTAAGCCAAAAGGTTGGACACCCATGGTCTAAGCTGACCTCTGATTCCAAATCTTCAATCCTATAACTAGGCTACAGCTTTTTCAATTTTAAATATTTTTCAAAACTAAATTAAATAATACAAATTTGATAACTTAATTAAACTCTCGATTAATATTAAATTTTTTTAATTTAAATTTCTCTGTATACCCCTATTGTAGAGAGAGGAAGAGTTCCTTTGCATGTTCTTACCATTTCTTGTCCATTCTACGCTGTTATTAAGTATTTGATGAAAATTGTATCTAAATAATTTCAAAGAAAAGAGCGGATCTTACCTTGGAGGAATTAATTCCAATCCTCTTTCAAAAGGCGGATTACGCTTTTGAAGTTTCTCAAGCGCGTCTAGAATTTGAGTCTCATCGAATTGAATTTATCTTAGTTTTCTCTTATTTTATAAATGAAACCGGTTAACTAATCTTATAAAATATATCACTGTGAGATAATTTAGTTATTCAATCTTAACATGGATTTTTCCAAGTTATCACAAATGAAAAATTGAGATGAAAAGTTTAATTTTGAATTTAATTCAAATAAAGAAAACAGAGAAAACTTGAGCTTGCGCAAATAAACAGAGTTATCTTAAACTCTATACAATTGTTTATTTTTGATTGTCTACAAAAAATATCTTTAGGGAAAAAGAAAGGCTTATTATTTTTTTTAAAAAACGCCAGGTGCTTATATCTCTCTATTCAGCGTATTGTACATCATAAATATAAGAATAATTCTTGGTATCGAAGCCTAAGGTTTTACGCTACTGACTAGTATCAGGCCAATCATTTTCAATAAATTGTTCTATATCAAAGAGAAGTTTCAGGTGAAGATTAGATAGTTGATTTTTGATAAACTATTCTAATCAGGATGTATAATGCAGTGGGCTAGCGAGGGAGAGACAAGAGGATATCATTGCCGTGGGAATCACTCTTGGGGAAAGAACCTGCAAAGACAACAAAGACAAAGTATTTTTGCGTTTATTTCACATATGTAAATCCAGAAATCTAAAAATAAATTTTAATTACAAAGATTTGTTCTTTTTATTGATGACATCAAGAAAAACCACCAATAAAAGAATAATTTTTTTGCTTTATCAAATTTCACATTTTAGAAGTGCTATAATTGAGTTTTGTGTGCCCCATCTCTTGAGCTTTGCTCAAAGCATGCCGCACAAACCCACATTCACTTAAATTGATATTGAAGTGGAATACCTTAATTACAAAATTTATATCAACTATCATACATTATATTTTTATTAAATACAATTTTTATTCATGTATCTTCACTTGCAATCTGGTTTAGAAAATACTAGAATATTTTAATTAATTTTCTAATAATATTTCACCAAAGGTAGTCTAATCCGCTAAATCCTCTCAGAGATTGTTGACATTAAAAAAATTTTTATTCTCAAGAATGTTAACACAAATGCTGACAACTAATCCTGAAATTAATCTGCACTTAGTTTGATATAATATTTGAGGCTTAAGCCTATTCGTAATGCGTTATTGAAAACGAAAACCATTTTGGAATATAATCATAATCGGGTAAACTTTAAAGAGAACTTTTAGATAGTAAAACGAAAGTTAATTAATTTATTTTCAAGTGTTTTCTCTTTAATGTTTCTTTAAATAATATTACTCTGTACGCGGGCAGGCGCCTGCCTGCCGAGCTGCTCTAGTACTGAATTCATAATTTTTGATTTGCTCATTGAGTTTTTAGAAATGTCTGAAACGTGAAGAACAATCATTTGAAATATTTTTTTCTGTGTGATTCCGATATCCACGATAACTAATGAATTAAGTCGTGGATAAAAAGGAAAATTCGTTCTGATGCCAAAATATTTCTATTTCCAATGCGGACATTTGATTAGATTTCAGGCCCTAACTAGCTAATTAAAATTAAAAATAAATTTATAATAATTGATTATATATTAAAGTTTATTACTAGGGCGTTCTAATTGTAGTTGTCGATTGTAGTGAATCTTGAAAAAGTTTTCACTTTTTCCTCCAATTCACAATTATATTTTTCGTCAGAAAGCTCAAAATCTTGGTTTATAAAACTGAGAATTCTTCCTTTATTTGTTAGTTTATTGTGAGAAAGTATTAAATTGATAAAAAATAAATAAATAAAAATAAAAAAATGGCAATTTTTTATGTTTTTATATGAATCTATTTTAGAAATGTGTAGCTGACTGCCCATTAAAATTTGAAATCTAAAATGAAGCTGGTGTCTGTCATTTTTAATATGTCGGTCACACATTATAAGAAAAAATTAACATTTTTCTTTAATCATTTTAAAATTGTTAAAATAGTTTTAAAAAAATTCAGGAGTGATACGTTTATTAGAAACTTCATTTTCTAAGATTGCTGGTTGCCTATTCTTCATTTTTTTAAGCTAAGCTACATTAATATAGTTCTATATATATAAATCTATTAATAAAAAAGTATTGATTTTTTTACTATTTCTCTTGGTTTTGGTTTTCCATTTTTTTTTTTTTTTTTTTTTTGTCTTAGAGTAATTTTTTATCGAATTTCGACCCAATTCTTCGAAAGCGATTTTTATTTTATTTATTTTACACGCATATCTATAAGCAATGACAATTCAATATCATTTAATTAGTATTTTCTATGTTTTATACTATTTCATATAAGCCTTGCTAGAGACAAAAATGTATAAAATAATTTTAAAAACAAGCGTTTTTTAAAGTTATTTCAAAACGCAAATGTAAAAAATTAATTCTTTTTTTAAACCCCGAAAATCTCGATATTCACAAGACTAAAAAATATAAATGTGAAAGAAATAAAAGCTTTTGGAATTTTTCTCAAAATGGAATCAAAAAATTGGCGTGCAGTTTTATTTTTAATCATGTTTATGAAATTTTTGAGTAGCTTCAAGAAAAAAAAATATTTTTATTTTTTCGTATATTTTTAAATAAATAGGGGAGTCGGGTTGTCCGAGCTGGCTTCAGCATCATTGATGACGATGTTCAAGCGGAAGGCACGGGTTCGAGCTTGGCTAGCATATAAAATTTCGACCGGCTAAAACTCGGCTCCCTCACAAACACTACTAACACTTTACTGATGTGTTGTTCAAATGGGCTGTGTTCCCGGTGACAATAAATACATATGTATTTTTCAGTTTTTTTTTTTTAATATACTTTTATATTTTGACTAAACTAAAGAAAACATGCTCATTTATGATGAGTCTTAGAATTTGACCAGGTAACTAGCACATCACTCATAAAAGAACACACAGTGTTTGCTATTTAATAAATTTTTAAATTGTAACGAGTTATCGAATATAATCCAATTTCTTAATGGAATTTCACTCTAGAAAAAAAAATTCTTTTGAAAAAATATTACATCAGACCAGGTAATATAAAGTGAAGTTTATTTGAGGCTAAAATCGAATTTATTTTTTCTATCTACATATATCTTGTCGAGTTTATTCTCCGCGCAGTTGTTGTTTTTATTAAAGCCATTTTCTATATTAAAACATTTTTTTATTTGTTTATTTTGTTTTGTAAATAGGTATGCATTGTTATGTGAGCCGTGTTTATAGTAGAAGTGTTATTGATCTTTATGTGCGCCACCTGCAATTTCTTTAAGATATAAATGGAGATATTTACATTTGGAAAAAATAAAGTTGCAGGTTAGCTGGCTTTTCAAGGAGTCTTTAAAATAAACGACACTCATATTATTGTCTGACAGTTGTTCCTCAAAAGGCGCAAAATAATTAATGACTTCGAGGGCATGTTTCAATTGTTTATATCGATTACTTATTTCAAAGAGAACAAGGAAGGTTTCAACAATTTCAATGACACAAATGGCCCTTGGCTCTTTAAAGAATTCATAAAAAAAGAACTTGTTCGGCACAAAGCACAACTTTAAATTACCTCGCTTTATAACAAATTATTAAGTTTACGAGTTACAATGCTCTCATACACAGAGAGACATTGTAGTTACACTAATAGGGTTCATGTTTGTTTGAAATCCTAATAGCAACAGAATATTATAAAATAAGAAAACTTTTATAAAGTAATTAAATACTGAATAGAGGTAAGCTCTGATTCAAGTTTAAAACTTTTCAAAGATTTAGTTTACCGAGAATAGCAGCAGCTTTGATGGATTCATAGGGAGAACACAATGAGGTTGTTCTCTGCTTCGTGAAAATAAACATATATAATATATACCGCCTTGATATAAAAAGGGAAATTTATTTTATTTTATTAATCCAAATCAACAATGTCATCTTTAAACTATACCACATAAACTGCAATGCAACGGTGCCAGCTCTTGATCCAGTTCTCGAAACATTTCTGGTACTCGAATTATGATGGCATTGTGAGAAGGTGTCTTATCGTGATGCAGAGCCCACAAATTGCCTTTCTACATTTGAGGGTTTTTTGCGAATTACTTCATACAAACGTCTCATAACCTCCAAGTAATACTCCTTATTGATTGTCTAGTCTTTTGGAAGAATTTCCTGATGCACAACAACACTTTAATTGAAGAAAACCGTGAGAATGAACTTATTTATGCACTGAAAACGACATGGTTTGTTGGAAGCGCCCATACCACTTGTACACTTTTGTTTTCGTTAAAACTTGCCTCCATAACATTTTTGACATGTCGAAACCTTTAATTCCATTTTTAACACATAATTTAGTGCAAATTCGTTACTTAATCTTTTACTGTTCATTTTTAAATTCGTAGAGACACAAAAAATATTAAATATAAGAGTGGGGGAAAGTGTAGGCAAAGTTGTGTGGATGGCCACATCGGCTTATTTAACAAATTAATTGCTGGTTCCATTCCGGTCGGATGCTCATTAAAATCATTTTTTCCTTTTTTTACAAAATAATTAATTAAGATGTATAGAATAAGCCTTAAGAATTATTTAAATTAATTATTTGATTTAAATGAGCCTGGGTATTTATTTTAAAATGTTCATATATGAAATAATTGCGTCATCGAACGAAAACCCTTTTGTAAATCCCACATCAAAGTTATATCTGTATTTCATTGCAGTTTCAAAGCGGTGATGAATGAAATACCTTACAGTTTAATAAAAATGATCCCAAAAGTTTTCGACGTGCTTATCAAATTGGATTGACATTTATACACTGTAGTGACATAAAATTTAATTAACTTAAAAAGAACTCCTCTCTTTAAAAGTAAAATAACAATTTCAGCATTCTAAACCAAAATCCTTTGTGATCAGGATATTCACCTGTTAATGAATGTTTATTAATCTCTCAATTATAAATTTAATTAACTAAACCTACTAACAAGAGTTTCAAGCAAATTAGGTTGTTGTTTTTTTATAATCTTAAGGAAAAAAAAAATTGTAATGTTTATCCAAATGGTGGTCGTCGAGGCAACCTGTAATTAGGAATTTTCCAGGTCCGTTGTCTCCTGGGATGTACCCGACTGAAAGCAATACGTTGTTTTTTCCGTCTGGCCAGTTTCCGCCCACGGATGTGTGTCTTTAATAATAGCCTCCTACCCTCCTTGTGATTAACTCGATCTTCAGGAGCAATGCTAGAAATTACAGAGTGGAATTCTCGTGTTTTTTTAATGTCACGTGAGGACAGACAGCACTGAACGGAAATTGCAAATAACCTTTCCAAGAGTTTGACATTCTCCGCTTGTGGATGTTATGTTCACGTTTAATATTGATGTTACGAAATAAAAATAAACCTTTTTGGGGTAACAACCTTCCCGGGGTTTATTTCGTCTTGTGCAGATGCCGTTCCGGCCGTTATCACCACCTCTGCTTATCTCTCCGTTCCTTAATTCTGTCGCGCTCCATCACACAGGAAATAAAAACGAGCCGTCTTGAGTACAATAACTGGATCACGACATTTAATACAAAAGCGGAGATCTACAATAAATTCTAGATTCGGATCTCATATTCAAAGTAATTCACCGCTAACAAACATCCACACCCACACACAAAGCAAATGTAGGGATCGTAGTTATGAAGACCTAAATTTTTTGACATTATTTTATTTAAATTACTTTGCCCATTTTTCTGGATAGAATCAAGTAACCGAATTTTCACTCTTTTCTATCGAATTGCCTTGTGGCTTATAAAATAATACATATATATATATATATATATGTTAGAGTGGTTCTTATTTTAGAAGTATGTGGAAATCAACGGGACAACCCTGAAACTTGTTCGTATATATGAAAAACTTATAACTGAGAATTTTGAGCCATATCGAACATCGCGTACCCGAGCCCTTGTCATCTAAAGTTTGGAACAAATCGGTTTATTCCCTATTTTTTATTTTGGTTCACCCTAATATCTCAAATTATATAATATATCGATAGAGGACGTTAATACGAATCCGAAACATGTTTATTTATTGAAATCGGACTAAAGTTGACGGAGTTATGTATTTTTTAGTTACATCATATTTGTATATTTCAAAATTTTGTACATTTTCTAGATATCATATTTTATTAAAATTCGAATATTTCTTGCGATACTCTTCAAATGGTTAATAATAAAAACTACGTCAATTTTAGTCCGATTTCAATAAATAAACATGTTTCGGATTCGTATTAACGTCCTCTATCTATTTAATATATAATTTAGCCATTTTAATGGCCGTTTAATATTATGGTGGACCAAAATGAAAAAAACCTACTTTTTTAAACTTTAAGAGGACTAGAGCTCGGTTACGCGATGTTCGATATTGCTCAAAATTTACAGTTATTAGTTTTTTATCTATACGAACAAGTTTCCGGGTTGTCCCGTTGATTTTCACATAATTTGAAATTCCCCATATACGTTAAAACCACTCTAATATAGGTATATATATATATATATATATATATATATATATATATATATATATATATATATATAAGTATTTTTCTATACCTAATAGTAAGTATTTTACTTAAATTTAAGAAGAGAAATATAAAAATTTTGAATGCTAAAGCGTGCAAAATTAAAACACTTAAAAATACTTTGAAGGAGACAATAAAAGAGTGTGTCTTCTGTTGGAATTATAAATTTTATTTATTTATAAAGAGACTATAGTTTCGAGGGCTTTGGCATTGATTTGGCTTGGTTTTGGCTTTTATAAATAAAATTTATAATTCCAGCAGAAGACACACTCTTTTATTGTCTCCTTCAATATATAAAAATTCTGCTACTCTCGGCAAAAAAACTTTCAATTTAAAAATACTTTGATTTAATTTAAAATACGTTAAATAGTATAAAAGTACATTTTTGATACACGATGAGCAACGAATATTACGAAGGTTGTTATCTATTAGAACTGAGCTGACATGGATAATCTTTATCTCATATCAGAAGGGTTGATTTCATCTTAGGAATCGAACCCGAGTGCCAAAAATAGCAATCAGGGCGAGTTGGTTACTCTCTATAAAAAGGGCCCCGAAAATCTTAAAACGCCACTAAATTGAAAATTGCAATCTATATTGCTTCAGTTGAAATTTATCTTTTGAATGTTTTATAAAATAATTGTTATAATAATAATCCAATCAAGAACATGATATTATTTAATTGCTTTCATGTTAATTTTTCTTTTAGATTTTGGCTGGCTTTATTTGTGTATGAATGAAATCCTATTGAGAGCGACTTCATCAAAGGACACCTTGATTAATTAAACAATTCACCCACGCGAGGTGTACTGTTCATGTTGGTCTTTGATTCTTGTTACTGTTAACAGCCTCGGTCTTTGTATATTTAACACCCGGTCTAATTTTAGATGTTTCGACACGAATTATCGAATTACACGCTTATCTCTTTCGTCTATTTCGTCATTTAGAGCTCGATTTAATTGAAAACAATACAAACGATTGTGAGAATAAATCACGATATACGATCAAGTGATTTGATCGGAATCTCTAACTGAAATGGCCAAATGAGAAATTCCACCAAGTGAAAACCAAGCAGATGAAATCACTCACTGTCTGCCATATTGATTTCTGGAACGGAAAACGCAGATAAGCTTCAACCCGAATCGAGGCTTAATGACGAATACTCTCAACTCTATGCACCCATTAGACAAGTGAAATCTGTTTTTTTAAAACCGAATTTAGCTTAGAATAAAAATCCCAAAAGTTAGAAAATATAAAATGGAGGAAATGGTTCCTGAATTTTTTTGCTAGACTCGGTAGGCTCTTTGCAAATTTTATTAATTTGGCAATTGTTTCCCTAACCAAAATTGTAATGGCATAAAATTGTAGATTAAATATAAACTTATGCGTCAAATTTCAGCTTAAGCTGTCCAAGAACATATTTACATAATTAATATGTTTTATTTTCTGCATTATTCATTAGAAAATTCTAAAGCCACCATATAAAGACCAACATTTTTGCAACCAGGACATACATTCTGGCGTATTGGTTAAAACGTAGAAAAGCAACATCAAATTGGGCTTAATCTTAATCACACCTTTGCTATGCTGGACATGAATATTTTGATATTGCATATTGTGGGAAAGACGGAGAGAGGAAAGAGTTTCGGTATCTAAATGTTGTAAAAGAATAAACTAATTTGTGTTATAAAGTGAAATCAATGAGGTTGTCCTCTGATTGATACAAATATAAATAAATAAAAATAACGAATATATACCTACCAGTATATATTATATCTTATCTTATTATATTAAACGAGCAATTCTTGTAGTTATATACTAGATTCTCGAAAACTTCTCTAACGATTTAGATGAAATTTACAGGTTAGTGGGTTTTTGGATTGCTATTTGATCTGTCACTATCTCATCTTCGGGTATGTTGTTTTTGATTGGTTTTTTGTTAATTGAAATAATCATTCACAGGTGGTTGTTGGTATGAAAACGTATAATTACATTTAAATTAAATTAATTGTTTTTTATTTTAAATTTCACTAATAGATCATTACAAATATTATTATATATTAGAATTTGCCAATTTAATTAATTAAAGGTATTTTTCTATAAAATAATTTATTAGAATATCAATTTCATTCTCTTAAAAAATCCGACAATTCGAAGGATCGTACCTCCTTCTTCAGGATTTAAAAGGGTCAACGAAAGAACCTCCGTGTATATTAATATTATTTTTAATTGCAATTACATTCAAAACTTTGTGGCCAGTGATACGTCTTGATGATGGCCAAAGCGGGTGCTAAACGTTGGTAAAAATATAAATTAAGTTTTATTATCAATTTTATTTTATTTTGGCCCCGATTAAAAATCGACCATTTTAACCTGAATTTAAAATTAAAAAATAAGATTATATGCATCGCTTTTAACTGAATCAAAAAATTACCGAGGCATTTGCTCGGTGTTCCAAGTAGGTACTATATATATATAATTTATTAATAATAAATATAGATATTTTTTATATGGTTAGTTCTTGAGAACTTGGACTTTGAAATAATTATATGTGCAGTTTTTAAAAGTCGAAACGTTTCCTTGGTTATTTTTCGACTTCTTCAGGATATCTCCAAAACAATTAGGTAGGTAAAACAATTACAAACACATGAAATCATCAAACAAAATTTTATACAAAATTTACTTTTAAGGTTAACCTCCTCGTTAGCTATATATTATTGTTCATTAGAGCATGTCAATCACAATTACCAGGGCGAAACAATGACGATAAGAACACCAATATACATAATTGTATTCGTTAGATATTAGTTTATATGTTCATTTGCATCAATCAGAGAACAACCTTCAGTGATTTCTCTTTATGAGTAAACAACTCTGCTACTCTCGGCAAAACAAAATTTTCAATTAATTGTCTCTATTTCAATTTGCTTCTAATGTGACGTTGAATATTTGCAAATTGTTTGTTTTTTACAAATGAGGCTTTAGGAGGGACTAGTGACCTTTTAAATCAACCACCATAGTAGTATCTATTAAACGGAAAAGTAGGAGAGATATCGATTAAATCTTCAATAACAATAGATTTCTGGCGTGAATCTAATAAAATTTCGATAGATTGTATCGCAAAATCCTATTGTGGGGAAATGTTGTGTTATTCAATTCTCTACTTCATTTAGCAGATAATCCAATAGAAAGAAGAATGTTTCTTTGCTAGGGCTTTGCCTTCCATGGATAATGATTCTCTTGCAAACATCTAAGTTGGTGTGGGAATCAAGTCTACTTATTTAAGAGGATTCTCCCTTACCAGCCCATTAATACCCAACCGCTAAAATACCTCAACATCACTCATCTCTCTTTCTCTTTCGATTCTTCCACGCAACTAAACTTTTTCCTTGACTTCTCCAGTACTAGAATAGTTTCAGTTCGATTATCCTTCTAGTCATATTACTACCTCTCTAGTATTTCAATTACTTACAACAAATTGCAATCCTTCACCATACTCTCCATGATTAACTATTAGTATACGACCTATAGGATAGGAGGAGTCAGGTAGGCCAAGTGGTTAAAGATCATGTCTTCTAATCAAGCTAGCGCGGGTTCAATCCCGACTGGCTACAAATATTTGACCGGCTATAATCTGATTCCTTCAGGAGAAGGCAATGGGAAACCACCCCTGTTAAAAATTTCCACAGGAAAATTACAATGGATACGATACTCTACCAGAGTAATCGCCTACGCTCGGAATCGAGTATGGCACTTGAAGAAAATACTACCTTTATAAGAGTTTAAATTGCCGATAGTAGTAAGATTTAAATTTTTAAACAAATCACAACAAAGTGTAATCTACTAGTTCTTAGTTGGGATGGATAGTTTAATTATATCTGAGAAGAGGTAGCCAATTGGCCCAGATTGCTATTTTAGGCACTCAGGTTCGATTTCTGATTGGTGAAGAAACATTCTGACATAATTAAAACATCAATTCCATCTCAGATCTAGTAGATAATAACCTCTTAGAGAATAGAATGTTTCTATATTAAGTAATGGAACGTTTCATGAAAAAATTTTGAGGTGAGAATTTTACAGAATTTTAAAAGGTCATGTCATTACAAAAAAAGTGATTTTTTTTTGTATGACTCTGTGTGTGTATGTGTATAGCTTAATAATTTTCAACTATTTCAGGCATTTATGTACAACCACAATTCCTATTCGAAATTTCAAGTACCCATAGTAAAATGTTATCTAAAATTCGTTCTAGCCTCATTTTATTTTTAAAAATATTATTTTTTTATTTAAAATTTAAAAGATAAACATTTTCTTTGAGCAACAACAAAAATTAAAAATGAGATAAGTTTTTTTAGACATTATGTCTAAAAAAAAACTAAGATCATAGGGGGTTGGAACTTGGATCTTCACGTATCCAGGCCTGGCCCGCTATAACCTACTAGAACTGAAGATCTAGTAGATTCGATTCCGGCTGGTCCTAGAGTTTTTTTTTTTCAAAATTCCTACATATCTATTGGGAATCAGGGCGTGGCTTGATTTTTTGGACCACAGTGGCTAGTTTCAATTTAGACCACCAGATTGAGCATATTGGAATTCTCAGTATCCCATTGGATACTTGGTAGGGGCATGGGTTATTTTTAGCCCACAGTGGCTAGTTTCAAATTAGACCACCAGATAGCGTATCGGAATTCTAAGTTTCCCAATAATAATATTTTATGTATTGAAAAGAGTATCTATTTGAGAAAGAAAGATTGAATTTTTTCTCAAAATCAACTTGTGATAATCAATTAATTTTACGAGCATGAATTTAGGTCATTTATCAAATATTTTAATAGATATGTTTATGTTGCATGTAGGAGGGTCTTGTCCCCTCGGGAGTCGAACCCAAGCACTAGTACGCTTTCCGGGCAACTTGTCAGGTAACATTATTTTATTTTTTAAATAAAATAATATTTTCATTAAATTTTAATATTACCTTTAAGAGCTTTAGTCCTGGGCTCATGTGTCAGCTGTCTTTTTAAATAAACAAATATGAATGATAAAAAAAAAAAAAAAAACTGGAGTAAACCAGGTGTAGTGTACTCATATACTTATATTACTTTATTATTAATTTATAAATATATATTAATTTGTCGTTCAATTGAATAACTCATTACAATATGTCATTTAATAATTCCATTATGAAACACTTGTGGCTGATATTTTCCTGAGTGCTGCTGCAAAATTTAACCAGAATTTATTCCGTTTATGACGCTTATCGACTGGCGTAGAACACGCAACGCCGACAAGGCCTACCTCTCCGGTAATAAAACATCTTTTTCTTTTTCTTCTTTTTTCGAATTTTAAAATATAATTTTGTTTATGGCTTGTAAAATGTTTCGCTGATGTTTCATCTTTCGAAAGTGTCAAAGTTGCTTCAGTTTATTTCTTTTTAATAACCGACCGTATATCAATTTATTTAATAAATAAATTATTCTAGACAAATATCCACCTAGATATTGTTAAAAATGAAGAAAGTACGTAATATGATGCATTTCTATTTGATTAAAATTTACATCTATATTTATTAATATTGATAAAAATATTTTTTTATAGTTTGTTATCTAATTTTTTTCGCTCTACGCGACGCGGATATATATCTCTACTTTGGTACATATAAAATTTATTACAACTTGTTGAAATAAATCATATTATGCAATGTTTAATATGTTTCTTAAAAACATTATCAAATATACACAAACAGAAATATTGGAGGTTTCGATCACTTCAACTGTGCCTGTTTTCAAGTCAGGTACCAGGACGGAGGCCTGTATTTGATCTAAAACATCGTTAAAAACACATTTGATGAACTCGCAGAATACGCTTAGAGTCCGATTTCAACCAAAACCTTGCTGTAATCTCCCCTCCCGCCGCTTAAATTTTGAATTTCCTTGCTTTGCAATTTTTCAATCGTACACACATATACACTAACGCGGTGACCATTTTTGGACACTTTTTGAGTTCTAAGGATTCACACACCCTGTGCTTGTTTTTCTAAATTCTACTTCTATATTTTAAGGCTATTTGTTAATTTTAATCTAAAAGTTGAGCATATACAGAGTGTTTCAGGAGGAATAGTAAATATTTTAGGAGGTGGTAGTATAGACGAATGGCAATAAAAAATGACATATAACATATGTCCAATTTTTATTGAGTACATAGTTACAGCTGAGTTCAATGCATTTTTCGCTTCGGGTCTTGATACACCGGTTGCTATAGGTGTATTTATCGAATGTCAGCAGTAGAGTGTTGATGTTCAAGTTGTGAAGTTGTGCTTTAGTTTACATTGAAGTTTTCATTGTGATTTGTTGCCCAAGTCTATTGTACTGTAGCGTGTAAACATGCCTCACGTATTTCCTCATGCTGAATATGACAATATTGAGTTACATACTAACAGCTGTATCTCTGTACTCAATGAAAAATGGACACATGTTATATGACATTTTTTTATTGCAATTCGTCTATACTACCACCTCCTAAAATATTTACTATTCCTCCTGATACACCCTGTATACATTTAATTATATGATCCTTATACTAAGTATGGAATAGGACATCCAAGTTATCAACGGTTCTGTGTACCTTAAAAATTTCAAAATACTTAAATTATCAATTTATTTCTTATTTGAGATTCATAAGGAGAGAATGAGGGGATTCGTGAAGCTTTTTCATACCTGCATTTTAAAGTAGGGTGACCATTTTTTCCGCGGTCCAATCCGGGACATTGACATACAGTCATGTACGCAGAGTCGCGCGAGTAAAATATAATCGAATATTGTAATATTCACATGATATGATAAATTATCTAATTCGGGACATTTTCCGGGACATATATTAATACGAGATACGGAGCTTTAATACGGGGCTGTCCCGGAAAATCCGGGACGAATGGTCACCCTATTTTTAAAGCGAAATAAATTAAAAAAATTAAATCATTTCTTATTCAAGAGAAGAATTTACAGCAGAGGTCGGGGAACTTTTTTAGGTATTACCCCAAAATATTTTTCCATAGGTCGCTATTACCCCTAAATGAAAAGCAAAAAAGCAAGGTAAATGTATCTTATCTTTTTATATTAAACGAGCAATTCTTGTATATATATTTAGAAACGGTTTGTCGAAAAAGGGCTCTAACGATTTCGATGAAATTCACGGGTTAGGGGGTTTTTGTGCTGACAATTCGATCTATCAAGGTCTCATCTTCGGATAAGTTGTTTTTGATGGGTTTTTTGTTAATTGAAATAATTATTCACAGGTGGTTGTTGGAATAAAAATTTATAATTACATTTCTTTCAATTTATTTTTAATAAAATTAATTGGTTTTTTTATTTTAAATTGCACTAATAGATCATTACAAATGTTATTATATATTATTAGAATTTATTGCCAATTTGATTAAATAAAGGTATTTTTCTATAAAATAATTTAATAGAATATCAATTTTATTCTCTTAAAAAATCCGACAATTCGAAGGATCATACCTCCTTCTTCATGATTTAAAAGGGTCAAAATAAGGGAAGGGGTGTAAATTAGTCATTTCGGAAAACAAATATTTTAATCGTTCATATCTCGTCTTCGGAAAGTTGCAGAGCCTTGAAATTTGAAACTTAAGCTATTTAGAAGCAAAAAGTTACCGAGCATCGCTCGGTGCTCCAGGCACTTATTTATTATTTATTGAATTAATTGTAATTTACATGAAAACTCTCTGTAAGTAAATAAAAATTGTAAACATTAACATAATTCAAACGCTTTTACGTTTTAGAAAAATGATGTTGTTTCATTTTCGCTAAAATAACTTCAAAATTAGGACTTTTTGACATGAGCGCAATTTGAATACAATCCTCAGCATTCAGCCGATTTCTTGCCGGGTTTAACTGACT
The DNA here is from genome assembly GCA_024734495.1 of Forficula auricularia. Lineage (NCBI taxonomy): Eukaryota > Metazoa > Arthropoda > Insecta > Dermaptera > Forficulidae > Forficula > Forficula auricularia. The sequence continues at coordinate 9,602,584 of JALMQS010000117.1, forward strand.
GCTTTTTAAAAAGAAAAATACACCAACACTCATCATGACAAAAAACGCACAACGTTTATTAATGTTTTTATATTTTTTTAACTTTTATTAATTTTAAGATTTTGAATTCCTGGAAAAGCTATCATTAGTTTACTAACAATACTATAATAGTTTATAAAATAAAAATATTTAAAAAATGTCATTTTTACCCCCGGTAGTTTCATTTTTACCCCATTTGGGGTAATTTACCCCTGTTCCCCGACTGCTGATTTACAGGAATACCTTACACTAAAAATGATAAAAAAAATGTGTTTGATCCAAGATAAAATTTGATTCTTCCCCAAATTATTATTGGATTAAAATTTTAAAGGAACATGCTTACATAATTATAATTTTCTAAATTTCAACTTTATATCTTATTCAGTTAACAAGCTTCAAAGCTCAGACAAACAAACAGACAGATATACTCACAGACAGAAGAACATTGTAGCTTGTAGCAATACTAATAGAATGTTATTTTACTTTTTATACAAAATCCTAAAAAATCAGATATTTCAATAATCCGACCTTGGAATTCTGAAACTTTATAATTATATATAAAAGATTAAAATTAGCAATCACTTGTCATTACGAAAACTTTCTCAACTTTTATAAAATTCTTTTTATTTTTTAATTATTTCCCCTTTTAATTCTAATTAAAAGTATATTACATTTCCATGGGAAGGGATAACGAAATCCTCTTGCAGACTTTGATCAATGAAATTGAAATAAAATTTTCAGGTGCTTTTTCTTTTAAGCGGCTTAATAATTTTTTTACCGTCTTCTTACGTTTTTAATCCTTAATATATTGTCGAGCTAAATTGGAGTCACTTTTGTGAATTTGCAAATTTAATTAAGATTCTATTGAAGAATTTAGGGTTTTGATTACCGATATAAAAATCTTGTTAGACAAAAATATAAGCCCTTTGTGAATTAATTTTTTATTTTTTTTAATTTATTATTACATTTTATAAGCACTTTTTTTAATGTTCTGATTTTTATTTTGCTTTTAATTAATTTTTTCTCTAATCTTTCGGATGGAAAAAAATTGATGGCTAAATGGTTTAATTAGTTTGTTACTTGTATGGCTTTATCACATTGAAGATATATTGCTAATAATAAACATGGTAAAAAGTTTTTTCCTTTAAACTTAGCAACATTCGTTTTGAATTTTTAAATATAATATATATTTTAAATATAATCGGTTTCATAATGTATTTACTATAACATTGATTTTGGTTCTATTTGGTCTTCATTATACCACTGTTTTTAGAGTATTTGTTTTTTTTATTTTTTATCTAATAATTTTTTAAATAATAAACAAGTTTTGCAAGCTTTTTCAGGCTAAAATATTTGATATTTTTGAAGTGATATCTTCTTTTGGCGCGCTTTGCACACTTTTTATTTTACTTGCCAGTAAATGGAATTGAGCCGTCACGCGTCACGCATCGGAATCACGCGTGACGGTTGGTACCAAATCAAGCCACAGATGGCGCTGCAGCTTTAACTCTAAGCTCAAATTAATATCTTATATTTGAATTTTGGCGCTCATGTACATTTTATTTTCCTGGGCAGAAAATGGGATTCAGCCGTCACGAGTCACGTCACGGGTGAAGAAGAAAACGCCTCCCACTCGATCGCGATTTATATAATTGTCTTTCGACGCGGCCTCATTTTGGTTGAGCCCTGGAGTGAAGAAGAAAATTATTTTCGACCTTAGGGTTCGCGATCGAGTGGGAGGCGTTTGGATATAGTTTAATTAGTCAAGCCAACTACAGCGCTGCGAAAAATGAACGAGGAAGAGATTAAAATATTAAATAAAAATTAAATTTCAAATTCATATAGACATTAGCCATCAGTTTGGGTTCGGGAATCAGTGGCCGAGAGGATAAGAGCTATGACGGGTGACGTTTTTATAAAAAAATAAATTTTAATAATTCTTGAATATTAGAATTATAAATGGCATATAAGTTATCACTTCTGTCGTGTGCTCTTAAGCACACACCAGAATTTTTTTTAAAAAACCATAATATTAAATTAGATACATTCGATAGGTTAAAAAGCATATCCGGAAAAACTAAATGTTGAAGAAATTGGGGTAAAAAATGGATCGAGTCAACATCTATCCCTTGAAATTGGAGCCAAAACATCAAGAATAAACTATAAAATTGATGTAATTTTTATGATTTGACCAAAAATGGTTCATTTCAAAAGAATCTTGCATTTTCACAAATTAGAAATTTGTATATATTGTTTACCTTCAGTGTTCAAAGGATACCATTGTAGTAAATGAAGGTTCAGGCGTGGAACCATTATCTCTTTATCTCTTTGTCTGATTCCTCTTGAATAAAAGATAAAACTATTCTAAAATAAAACGTCTATTCCTTATTATTTATTATGGTGGATTAAACAGATTCAAATTATAAAAAGGAAATTTTAATCAATTCACAAGTTCGCCATTTCCAAGACATATATCATGATAAGTAATTAAGATAATGCATTTTTATCGTAAGAGAAAGTAATTTTTTATAAGCATTTACTGTCAAGCGTGTAAACAATTTTATTATGTTTCATTTTATTTATGATAGCTACTTTTTGTTTCTAATCCCGTGTTTGAGTTAAGGTGACAGACACCCTTCAAGTCTTGGCACAATCAGCTGTTGATTTCGAATGAATCATCCCTCAAGAGTGAATCAAATCTTTTTTTCGAGAAGAAAAGAGATAATATCATCATTTAGAAAATAACACTCTTTTATAGAGTAAATAAATTCAATAAGTTATAATTAGGGGCCGAATCTATTTCCGTTTAATTTACCTAATTTTTGTTAGTTTTTAAAAAATTATAATACCTACTGAGATTTTATTAGTAACCTTCAAACCTTTACTTTAGCTAAGTGCTTGCCAACCTTTTTCATGCCAGGGCCCCCTAAATCTGAAAAAATAACCGAGAACCCCCGAAAAAAAACAACATATTTTCGTCGTTTATTTCACGTGTTTATATTTTATCACAAAGAATAGTAACACTTACAAACAGTTTTGAAAAATAAAATAAGAAAAAAATAAAAAAATATGTACGCTCTGCTATAGAGTTTTCCATCAACCACTGGACTCGCCTAACTCATACGCAGCTTTCGTTCTTCTGCGCGCAGTTGGTTGCCTAAATACAGGCGCACCAGCGTCATAAATCTCTAATAATAAAAAATTGAGTAAAATTGAGAGGTGGGTTTCACAAAAAATGAAATTTAACAAAAATAAGTTTAGAATTCGATATATTTCAGGTTGTCAGCCCGTCATCAGGAGTCAGATAAAATTCAATATAAATTAGAAAAATTTTTTACAAATAATAATTTTTTTTGGAAACAGGTAAGAGAAATTTAGGGGAGGAGAAAACGTACTGAGAATTAATATTTTTGACAGATGGAACAAGTGAGTTTTTAGCGAGATGGTGGAAAATATGTATACCTGGGTTTATAAAAAAGAATAGAATAGTAAATGGAAAGTGTTGTTATCTTAATATTAATATGCAATGTGCGAACAATAGAAGGAATGATCTGTGCTTATTTTTTATTAAAAGTTATTACGAAAATCCTGTTTCACATAGGTATGTAGTGACAAAGCAATTAGGATTACCAAGGCTTCTTTTGCAATAGACGGATATTCTTGCTGTCGCCTTATCAAAAATTCTGAAATATTTTTTTATTATAGTCCGCTCCAAGCAAAATTTTCGCGGATCCTCGCCAAATATCCGAGGACCCCAGGTTGGGAAGGATTGGTTTAACTGATCACCCCCTTTCAGTTGTTTTAAAACATAAACAATTTGAAGAGTTTTTGAAAGTTTTTTTATAATTAAATTAAAGAGATTTCTCCCTTATAAATTAGGATTAATCCCTGCACCGTGAAAAGAAGAGGAAGAAATATCAAGGTTTGGGCATCTGTGTCTTTAAAATCTGAAAGTTGTGGGCCGCGGGAAAATCGAAGCCGGGGAGGAAGTTGCAGTCTCTAGTCATAATGATAAACGATAAACGAATTGGCCAATGCTTTTGTTCGATTTGTGTCTGATTTGATGGGGAAGGGGCTTTGAATATTTGAAAATCGCTTGTTTCACCCAAATGAGACTTAAGTGGATAATATTGATTTTATGTAAAAACGTTCTGTCAGAATATATAAAATAAAAAAAAAGGCAGAAACGTTTCTACAATTGCCTAAGGAATCGAACGATGAATCTAAGGGAGAAATTCATATCACAGTAGGAATCCTGTGTATGGAAATTCCGACTCTCACACAGTCAATATATTTAAACATAAATAAACAAAAGAAGTTTAGAATTTTTAAATGAATTAAATACTATAGGTCGCCCTAAGAACTGTGCCTACTGAACGTATAAAGAATGAAGATATGAATCAAGTGAAAAAATTTTATTTTGCCGAGAGTAGCAGAGTTGGTGAAATAAATAATATATATGTTGCAGTAAAAACCCGTTTTTAGTAAGAACGGGTTCTTACTAGTTAAAACGCGATTCACTGGAATACCTTTATGGCAACTAGAGTTTACTGATGTTGGTTGAGTTTGATTCAAAGATCTAGAATCTTCATTTTTTAACTTCACGCCTCATTTTGGTTGTTTATTTTCAAAATATTTTTAAACGGAAATGTCAAAAATTACATCATCTACAACTTTGCTTCTAATTTTTGACATTTTTGTTTAAAAAATTTTGAAAATAAACACCAAATAAGGCTGAAAGGTCAAAAATGAATATTCTAGACCTTTGACTAAAATTCAATCAACATCAGTAAACTCTAGATACCTAATTATTCAGTGAAACAGTTTAAACTCGTAAGAACCCATTCTTACAAAAGCAGGTTTTATGCAACGTATATACAATATACATTATATATATTTGTATATGTATATATATGTGTGTATCTTTATTTGGATCAAGCAGAGGGCAGCCTCTTTGTTTCTCTTTATGATTAAAGTTTTGGAACATGTCACTCTAATATCTCTTGCAATGACAACGAGTCGAAAATTAGATCACGAAACGTTCTACATTCTGATAAGAATGTTTCATAAAAAATACCTTATCACGCTATAATGTTTTCAATTAGATAATTAAATTTTTGAGTTTACTTTTAGAATTAGAATGATGGAGCAATACCATAATAGCGAGCTGGCTTGTTTGGAGTCATGTTACTACAAAGTGAATACATCATTATTCCATTTATTGTATTGTACTTTCACTGTTTGATCTTCTAAATTAGAAAATATCGATCTGATCAGTACCGCAGGATGGTTAAAACAAAACAAAAAAAGCAACATAACATTTCTTTATCTAAAGCTTTAAATGGTTTTTTTAATTATACATAAAATTTGTTGTAATTTGACTAACATATCTCTTTTATTTATTTTCAGTTGTTCGTGTAACATAGGGGAGTCTTGTCTCAGTCAAATCAACTGAAAAATTATATGGTAAGCACGGTTTTATTTATTATTTTAATAAGTAAATTATTGGATGACATCTTTGATAAAATTAAAGGGAAAAAGAGAAAACTTTTTCTGTTTTTACTGACATGGTAATAATTATGTCAACAAAAACAGTTTGAATAAAAAGTTAAACCTTTGCTATCAGGTTTAATTTATTAATAAGAATATTTATATAAAGGTTATAAAAATATAATTTTCAATTAAAAGCAAAGTGAATTTTTCAATTTTTGAAAGATATAGTGTGTTTAAAATCTAATGTCACTAGTGGCTATATTTTTGTTAAATTATTACAACAAATTTAAAGGCCTAAAACCAAAAGATATTATTAGATATGTTTCATGTCAGAAGAGAACATGCCCTCAAAAATCGTTGAAACCAAGTGCTAAACTTGATTTCTGGACAATATGCTTAATCCTATGAAATAATATAGGTATCAGAATCCAGACATACAGAAAGAAAAACAGAAAAATATTCTTAAAGAGAAAACAAATATATCTATATACCTAAATATATGTGTATTAGGGTGGTCCTTATTTTGGATATTTTCAAATTTTTACCCGGACAAGAGCTCATATGGTTCGAAATAAATAAAAAAAAATATCCCCCAAGTTTCAAGTCTCTATCTCAATTATAACCTGTGCCCCCAGCAATATAAGTTTCTCATCTAAATAACATGGGGTTTTGCCATTGAATGATCAATTTTTTATTCCTGCCAAAGTAATGGTTCAAAAAATTTGAAACTCTGTAGACTTTATCCTTATAATAGTAGCTATCTCTCAGAATTTTTACAGATTTTTAGCTATTATAATTTTGGAGTCTATAACTTAGTAACACTAATATATAGCAGTATTTTATCTAGCTGTAACTCCAAAATTATAAAAGCTATAAATCTGTAGTAATTCTGATGAATAGCTAGTATTATGATAAAGTCTACAGAGTTTCAAATTTTCGAACCACTTTGGCCGGAATAAAAAATTGATATTTTAATGCCAAAAACCAATGTTATTTAGATGAAAACTTCATCGCTGGAGGCACAGGTTATAATTGAGAGAAGACTTAAAACTTGGAAGGGGTATTTTTTTTATTTATTTCGAACCATATGAGCCCTTGTCAGTGTAAAAATTCGAAAAAACCCAAAATAAGGACCACCCTAATGTGCATGTTTGTTTGCATCAAGCAGAGGACTGTAGGAAGAATGATTTATTATTAATGTTTCAGAAAATGTTATCCCATATACCAGCGTTTCCCAAACTTTTTGACCGCTGGTCCGGTACGAGGTTTTAAAATTATTCGCGACCCACCTTATGAAAAAAAATCCATTTATTCACAAAACAAATTTTATTTTTTAATAAAAATCAAGTTATTCGTTTGTTTATTTCATACAGAAAAATTTAAAAATAATTATATAAGAAAAGTATAAGTATCTAGCTTCGGCCCGGGCCTTAGGCCCGGCGCTGCGCTTCAACGTCAGCTAGCCCCTGGCGGGTGGCATCTCGTTTTATGTTTAAAATTTATATAGATAATAGCTGACCCGACCGCGTTGCTGTGACTAACTCTTATGCTTCACGCCTATACCAAAATAAAATACGTATATCAATCGACACACCTCAACTCCACCTTTACTGAAAAATAATCAAAACAGTTAAAAAATAAAGAAGACAAAGATTTTTCTTTTAATAAAATAAGAATAAAACAATATATTAAAAAAAATGATATATGATTATATATTGTTACCTGTCAAAATTGATTTGATCAAAAAATTTAAATAGGTATTTTAATTGAATGTAATGGAAGGCAGCCCAGAGGTAGTGAGGAAAGAAAAAATTAACACATATAAAATAAGGTGTAATTTATTGGAATCCTTCCTCCTTTCCTTTCAAACCGACGTTTCGGAGGATTTTTCCCTCCTTCTTCAGGGTCTATAAACCAATATTACAAAATTATAAAAAATGGGGTTGGTCATCATTCATTTCAACAATAAAATAATACAATTATAAATATAATGTAAACAGCCAATAGTTTTGAAAATAAATTAGAAAATCCAAATAATTATAGAATAGGTATTAAAACAGTAAATGAATTATATATTACTTGTTAAAATTGTTCCCTTAACTAAAAAAAATATTTATATATATAATATTTATATTTATATATATATTTATTTATATATATATTATATTTATATATATATATATATTTATTTATATAAGATTTCCAAAAAGCTATTATCGGCCATCTTGTTTGTTTGCTTTTACCCCCAGAGAGGCGCAGGCGTTGTTTTCTCGAAAAAATATTTTTTGCATGCTACAGGTGTGATATCTATAAAAACACTATATATAAAAACATTTGTGTATTTGAATGGAATGTTGTGTGAACATTTCAAAGAAATGGGCGAAGAACTTTCGGAGATCGCTTCAACGTATCACTTAAGCGTAAGAGTACATTTTTATTTATATAGATTTAAAAATTAACAATTATATTCATTTAAAACTTTAGTGAAGGAAGTAAGCTTTGTTTCCAAATATTTTGTCCTTAGTGCAGAGGATGATCTTGTTTGTCATCACATAATAATTTCAAATTATGAGGTAATGATGTTAATTTTATTCTCAAATTAGGTTCGACATCCAATCTGTTTCGATATTTATTTTTTAAGTAGGCCAGAGCTGAGAACGCAGCTTTCACACGTATAAGTGGTGAAAAAGGCATTAAAAATTGTATCGCTTTTGAAAGAGTACAAATACACTTTTCCACTATTCCTAGTGTCTAACTGATGTAAAAAACTTTTTTGTGTTTATACAATTTTTTTTCGGGACCCGGCAAAATTTTTCTACGACCTGGTGCCGGGTTGCAACCAACACTTTGGGAAACGCTGCCATATACGGAAGATATTCATGGAAAATTCATCTAGGAAGATTATTCATTTTTTGCGTACATATAATTCTATATATTTCTTAAAAATAATCAATTTTTAGGGAGTCAGATTCTATAATCTGAACCCTATACCATTTATAGATACTTCCACACATACACACACAAACATAATTGTAAATAATAATAAATATACCTATTCACTTAAGGTCTGGCCAAATGGACATTGTTCCCGAGGTCATAAAAATATAATAATAATAAATTTTTATTGCTCTATTCGTAATCCGCCCCACAAAATTAATTATAATTGACTGTTTTTATAAAGAATAAAAAAATGTTGTTGACCACTATATTCTGGTATATAAAAATAAAAATAAAAATAAAAAAATCTTTTGTTTCATTTAAAAAAGTCCATTTCGAATTGCAGCAAAATGATCCTTTTACACTCCTTATATTAAAAATATCGTGTTCGCTTACATCACTCAGCAACATTTTAGTTTCTACTTGGTTGATAATAATAATTAAGCGATGTTTGTTCAAAGCACTATTACGTTATTCTAAAGAGTGGGAAACTATGCAAATGACAAAAGAGCATATTTGCCAGGCAGAGAGAGTATGAAAATAAATAGTAGGATAAAAAGGGGTGGATAAAAAAGGAGCAAAGCTAATGGTTCGCCTCCCCAATGAATTCAGACCGGCTGCTTCTCATTATAGAAGTACTTAATATTAAAACAAATTAAAATATATGATGTCGAGTTAACGGAAAGTGTAAAAAATGTTTAATAGTTCATTTGTATTCTAATGAATGAAAATAGCAAATGGAGAAGATTAGGAGATGTGTAAAACTTATCTCTCCTAGGTGGAATTTAATTAATCAATTATTATACCGTTAGCATTAATTATTTCAATCGATTCGAAAATATTCAAATTAATTATCTTGAAATAAAACTATCTAAAGTATATATAAAAAAAAAAAATACAAATCTTTATAAAACCATCAAGGAACGATTTATTTTGAAACTAGACGTTTCCCTTGATCGATAGAAATTTTTATAAAGTTGAAAAAAGAAAAAAAGTCATTAATTACACTGCCTAACAATGAAAATGCCTCGGGCTCAAAAATAGCTGATTCTTATGTATTTCCACCTGCTGAATTCAAAAATCACCATAAAAATTACCGATTAGCTCTTGTTTTGGAGATATAATCGGTCAAAACGACGAAAAAGGCCATTTTGACATATTTTCGAGTTCCATTAGATATTAAACAGCAATATTTGAGATCACAATATTTTGTTGAAGTAATAGAAAACAGCTTCCTCTTTGATTTTCAAATTACGCCTTGTTTTTAGCTCAATTAGAACTCGAGTTATAACTAAAAAACTAAAACTACCTGATTATAAACATATATATAAAAACATATGGTCTTACTTTTTTAGTTATAACTCGAGTTCTAATTGAATTACAAACAAGTGGTAATTTGAAAATCAAAGAGAAGCTGTTTTCTATTACGTCAATAAAATATTGCTGTTTAATATCAAATGCGACTCGAAAATAAGTCAAAATGGCCTTTTTCGTCTTTATTATTATTATAACCACTACAAAAGCAAACTTTATACGGAATATAGGTACTTTTCCTTTATTTTGGTTCACAAAATGAATAGAAAAATTATGAAATAAACTTTAGGACAAGGAAAAAAAAAATTTTGTAGAGTTGTATTATTTGGACAAATAAAAAGAACTTTGAGATTATCAAAAGAAAAATTTCACGCCCTAAATTTAAAAATTATTAAAAAAACATTCATTAATAATATAGTAGTGTAGTTATAAAGAATTCTTGGTCGACTCTTTAATAGAAAAACCTTTAATGAACACCAATCAAAATAATAATAACATTGATAAGGAAAATTTAAGATACACCTCTTTTCCATATATAAAAGGATTATCCGAATACATTAAAAAAATATTATTTGTTCATAATATTCCTGCCACCTTCAAACCTACTAATACATTATCATTTCTATTTTCAAAATTAAAAGACAAAGATCCTCTTTTGAATCAAAATAATTTAATTTATAAAATTGATTGCTTAAATTGTGACGGAACATACATATGACAGACTAAACAATACTTAAAATCTCGGATTTACGAGCATGAATATTTATTTATTTATTTCATTTCCAACGGCTAAAAGCCTCAATTTAAAAAATTATAAAATTATACATTAACAATACTCATTCAATATTCAATATTCAATTAGAACGAAAAATTCCAAATGAACAATGCTGGCTAACTATTCTACTAACCGCACAACACAATTTTGACTTTTCTAATCCAAAAATTTTAGATAAAAAACATAATTTTAAAAAAAGATTAATCTTAGAAATTATCGAAATTTTAAATAACAAAAATTCGATTAATAAAAGGTCAGATATGGATTGTTTTTCTAATGTTTATAAAAAAATTTTAGAGAAAAATAATTTTTCATAAATATTTATATTTTTTATTTGAATTAAAGGTAATTTCGTCACCAGGACAATTTGTACAATTGCCTGTTATCAAAATATTTAATTTCTTAGGGTTGTTTTCGAAACATTAGCGAAAACAACTTTTTTCTTTTTCAATTTTAAAAAAAAAATTCTATCGATAAAGCAAGAATTTCTCCCGAAACGTCTAGTTTCAAAATAAACGTTCCGAGATTGATTTTTATTATATTAAACAATCAATAATTATTTTTTTTTCAATATATCTAGGTATACATATATAAAATGATAAAATCTGCAAGCTTTATCAAAATTCGGTACGATTTCGGTAATTGTGCAGATGATAGGGGATGAATGATGAACTATTACAGCAAGCTAGGCTTAGATCCTTTCTACTAATAAATTTAAATATAATAAAGAATTATAAAATTTATAATGAGAAATAAGGACAATTTTTTGTGTGATTTTTTTTTTAATTTTTCAATAACGTTTCGGTCGACTTTTCCGACTTCTTCAGTAATTCAAATAGTTACATCACGCATTCGTTTAAAATACATTATTTTCTTTTATCTCCGTTCCCAGTGAAGACCATAACGGAGATAAAGAAAATAATGATACTCTGAAATCTGTGATGTAACTATTTGATGCCCTGAAGAGTCAGTGGCAACGAGCATTGGTTGAATAATAAAAAAATCACACAAAAAACTTGTCCTATTTCCCATTTTAAACTTTCAAATTAATACACATTATGGACGGAAATGATAATAATAATAATAATAAATATTTAATTCTTTGGAATATGGTCAAATAAATATTTTAAAAACTAAAATTAATCAGTGTTGAAACGTTCCCTCGATATATACTGACTTCATCAGAAAGGAACGTTCAAGTATCACGTAACGTTTTTTGACACTGTTTAGGCTTAGTTTAGATTACGTAGCATAATAGATTTTTGAAATTAAAATTAATGATTATTTTATTATGTCGCAGTTTGTTTGATATATGAAGAATAAATTGTGAGTTCAAAAAATTAATTAATTTTGATAAATATTAAATATTTAAAAACAATAGCTATTTTAAATTGTTTAAATATTTTACTTAAAACATTAATTGTAGCAGATAATGGCATTGTATTTAAATACTGAAAAATCTAAAGATGATAACCTATTAATAGATATTTAGTTAATACAGAGAACTCTAATTATCTACAGAATAAAGGTAATAACTTCTCAATTTATAATTTTAGACCCCTTATTACTTAATACTTTTTTACAAAGGGTTTCAAATTTACTATCAAAATAAATAAATATATATATAGGATGTTCCATTAAAATATAAAGTTACATATTGTTGTGCTTAAACAGAGCACCATTTATACAAATGCATATGGTACCTAGATAGACAATAATATATCATATAAATTTTAAATGAAGAGTTTTTCTCTCTGACTTAAAATAAAAGAATTATAAAGAGAAGACAAACCCATGAATCACCCTGTATACGTCAGCCAGGGGAGAATTTTAACTTTCTGACTCAAGTTATTGAGGGAAGGAAGGTATCAGGTAGATGCATTTCAGAATATACGAGTATTTCAAATTAATTGATCATTTTAGCAAGATGTTAATTTTTTTTAGATCTTTTGTAAAAGAAACTGAAGAAAAAGTGAAATCAAGTGTAAAAGAATCTCTTATGCAGATTTCTAACTGCCCTTTGCTTCAATAGATAAACAATTCGAGTGAAACGGAACCCATAAATTAAATAATTCATCCGTTACAATAATTTTCAACAGTTGACTCGATCAGTTGCCAGTTTTTTTTATTATTTTTTTTCCATTCTAATAATTTAATATGAAAATCAATATCACACAGATAGCCAAACCACCCTTTCATATTTTTGTCAAGTTTTTTTTCCTCCAGCTTCCGTTTATGGAGTGTTTAACACATCCAAAATGATGTTTCCTCTCAGTGAAATAAATAAATTTCATTACAGTTCTTTTTCCCCTCTATTAGTTATTTATTTGCCTCTTGTCACAATGAAAATAAATCTTTGAAGAATATTAATTAAGCGTGATGTTTTATCCACGATAGTCATAATTCTTTACAGTAGTTCTAATCTTTTTTCGAGCAGAAAGCGAGTTTTCTATATAAGTTTTCTAAATGTGTCTGGTTGAAGTGACGTAACTGGAGGGGGGTCAGAACATGCAGCTTTCTTTTAGAGAAGATGAAATTAAACAAAATAATTGAGTTTTTCCATAATTTGATGTATTAGTTGTTAAGGTAGTTCTTTCGTGACAATCCATACAAAAAGTTTTAGCCTCGTAACCACTCTATACATATGAACGGTGCTCAAATTTTAGGTTATGTTTTTAAACGTGACTGTACTTATCACACTACTATATCCTCTTTATGAAGGGATCGTTTCCAAGTCATTGGTCTTATATACACTGCATTAAAAATAATCGCCGAAATGTTTTTTTATCAAAGCTACGAGGTAAGTAAATAATTTCACTTTTTTTTTAAGTTACTCGAATATATTATTATAAGAAATATTAATTCTTCATCAAGATGGTGAAAGTCCTTCAATGAAAAAAAATAAAATAATGATCATTTTTCCAATCTTTCCTAATCTACCATACTCGTATGTAAAACATTTCATTTTTAAAATGCAATTATTTCATGTCTGGTCTGGTAAATCGTCTTCAAATTTTAACAGTGTGTTTGTTATGCTTTTAATGACTTATATTCCAAGTTTCGAAGACTTCTCGAATTTTTGCATTTGTGAAAGAATTACCTTAAATTGTTTATCGAAAGAGTAGTTTCGACTAAAATCATTTAGAATGAACATTTTAAATTGGAAAATCTTATCAGAACGTTTCGACACCTATTTCTGGAATCGTTTTCAAGTGCTGAGGCAGAAGTCTGTTGATAGAATGGGAAATTTTTTGAGTTTGAAAGCTCGTACTTGCTGGCTTATCAACTAGGCTGATCAATATGCAAATCTGTCAAACCAGAATTTTCGAAAAATCAAATTAACTTTCATTTCGAGATATAAGAAATAGAAGTGGATCTGACACATTATATATTTAATTAATCAGCCATATATTATGTTTTTTATCGAAAAGTGTCTCTATGAAATTTATGATATTTAAAAAAAGAACGCAATTTCTAGTCAATGTAGGAATATTTTCAAAGGGCGTATTATAAATCGTGAGGAAATTATAGGCATTTTTCAATTGAATTTTTCCAAAATTCTATTTGAGATTTAAATCCAGAGACTAAATTTAATTTAAAATGAGAAAGATTGAATGAATGACAGAGGCCCTGTCGCCCCCAGCGAAATCGAGCCCAAGTGCCAAAAACCAGAGTCGCTTCGTCTTAATAGATAGCCAACTGCCTGCAATTGTTGGCTTAAATCCTAAGGAGCACAAACACTTTGATATACAATCCCACAAATGTGCTATTAACATATCTTATATGTACATTATTTTTTGAACTTTCTGTCTACAATCTACATTTTGAATGATTGTTTTTTTTTTAATATATATATATATATATATATGTCATGGGTGAGTTTGTTATCTTGAGACAATCTTATAACTCAAAAACAGTTATATAAAAAAAGTTTCAAATAAAAGTTTATTTATATCAAGGGGGAAACTAAACTACGCTATTATTTTTCGTCCTAGAACAATCTTTCAATGGTATTTCAAGGTCAAGTTTTGTTTTTTAAATGGAAACCTATATTTTTCTTTACATTTCCTAAATCTATAAAAAAAAGTGAACAACTTTCATTAGAACTACTTTTTTATACGACATCAAATAAAAAAAATATTAAATCATTCTCAAAAAAATCAAATATTTAATTATCAAATAAATAATTATTAAATTGAAAAGTCACAACAATGAAAATAAGTGTTAATAATGATCTTAAAACTTCATTATACACAGATTTAAGAGATTATTTTCTACTTAATACCTAGAACTAGTTAGAATTCTTGAGCTTAAAATAGTTTATTTCTCATGTCAATCCAGTAGAATATAGTTATATTGGTATTACCATAATAAAAATGGAGCATTTTTTTATTGAAGAAAAATGTTTTTCATCCAGAAGTCTTGCGATACACTCTGGAATGTCACAGAACATTGTCTGAAAATGACTAAATTATTAATTATTATTAAATTATTTATTTAATAATTAAATATTTGATCATTATTATTTCATAATTAAGTTGAAAAATAATTATTATTTGATTTTTTTAGATCTAATTAATTTAATATTTTTTTTTATTTGATGTCGTATAAAAAATAGTTCTTATGAAAGTTTTTTTAAACAATAGCGTAGTTTAGTTTCCCCTTGATATAAATAAACTTTTATTTGAAACCTTTTTTCATATAATGCACTGTTTTTGAGTTATAATACCGTCCCAAGATAAAAAACTCACCCGGTATACTAGTATAATTTTTGATAAATAAAACAAATAATATAATATATTCAAAAGCCTCCCAATCAAACACGCACCAAAAGTTCGAACAATATTTTTCTATACCCTGGGGCGCAATCTCAATGAGACAACGTCAAAAGACAATTATAACAAAGAAAATATTTTTATTATATTGTAGACAAAAGGATCAGCCGGGGCTAGTGCCCGGTCTCATCCCATCGAATTATGGGTGGTAATGTGTGTGTCTTTGGGTTTTAGCCAGCTTGTAGTATGTACTATAGTGTGTGTGTGTGTGTGTGTATGTGCTGTGATTCATAATTTAAAACCATTGCTATACCACATATTTTAAATAAAGATTAGTGTTTTCAATTTATTCAATACTTGAAGCGAAATTAAATGGATATTCCTCAAATAAATATAAAAGTTAAATTTACCGATATGGAAGACTAAATATTTCTAAAGAAATCACGAAAGATTGTCGTCTACTGGTTAGGGTGATGGCAAGCGGGCAGTGCCCCCTCTAAAAAACAAATTGCCCCATAGGAAAATCGACAGTATTGAAGAAATATACTGTTTCATTTTATCACGCATGTATAATATTTCTCATTAAAATATTTCGTTACCTCCAAAATTTGTCAATTCTACTAAAAAGTTAGTTGATCTCTAATCGGATTACTGAAATTGAAACCTTATGGTAGCTAATCAGCAGGCCGGCTGCCCCTTAACTCCATAGCTACGCCATCTCTAGTGGCATGTTCTATATGTATCAAAAAGACAAGTCCAGACAAGTTTTAGTCAAATAGAAATATTCTTATAATTTGTATTATTCTAGAAAGACTCTTTTACTTGGGATAGAACGAGACTCTTCAGATATAAAGAGAGTAAAGTAATAGTCAATTATTCCATTAGACTCAAATACAGACTAAATTAAAAATGCAAGTAGAAAAATGTTTTAAAGAGAATTCTCTTAATTATAAATTTTACTTACTAAGCTCAGTTCGAGATTATAACACCCTGGATAACCAAAGTATTTAATTCACTAATTTTTCGACTTTTTTTATGCTTATGAATTTGTTTTTTATTTGACTGTAATTCAAGAAAAGATACACGTATAAAGTTTTATTTGGTGTCAAAAATTGTTGAGGTTCCTTAATCAAAAAGTAATTAGATTTTGGGCTTAGTACCTTCACAACTTTCAGTTTAAAAATTCAGAAAATCCAAATGTACAGAATATAGAGAGCTGAAATTTACCACATATATTGGACTCTTGAACCAAGATTCAACTTTATCTCAAAATAAATCTATAAATGCTCGCCGGACGACTAGAGTATTGAAATTGAATATTATAATGAATTTCACACATGATAACTTGTTTACAAAGCTCGGAAACATTTTAGAAATGATTGGACTCGCCTAGCTTCTACAGCATTTCAGCCTTCTACGCCGATATCAGTTGCCTAAATACAGGCGCACTTGAAATTCTCAAATTAACCCTCTTACATACTGCTAAGTTAAAACATGAAATTCGAAAGATCTTTTGCATACTTTAACTACTACTGTATTTGATGTATATTTTATAATCCGTACTGCGGAAAAGTTTATTTCTTTTATGTAGTTTTAAGGACGCAATCTATTTTAACAAAAAACAGAAAAACCGGAATTAAGTATTTACTAAATAAATAAAACATGAAAAATATGCTTTGTATCTCCTAAAAACTTCAGCCATTTCTCTTCCATACCCAGCAATTTCATAGTTAGTTCGATTTTAGTTGCCATTATTTTTCTCTAAATAATCTTTTATATATCTTGGTTGAATAGAATCTTAGTGTTGCCAATATCGATGATTCTTACTTTTTAATATGAAATATTACGTTCTGTTTCTTCCTATTCAGGAACTTGGATGAAGTCATCCAGTCAAACGTATAAATTTTTAGAATTTCCTCAAGCAGAATTAAGGAAAGGATGCGGGGAAAGACAGGAGAAATAATAATACAGAAAACTACGCAGTAGTAAAATATGACTGACAGTTTCATATCTACCTACGGAACAAGTGACAACCCGTAGGGTAGATGATATTATAAAAGATTATTCTTGAGTCATGTTATTGTTTTATTTTTAACTTTTGAAAAGTAAAGTAATTTATATTTTCAGTTGTTTAAAATGATGTAGGGGTGTTTACAGGCCTGCCTGTTTTACACGTCGTAGTTTTCAATTTGTTTGGTTATCACGCCATTTACAAGCAGAAGCCTCTCCGCTCATTCCTAATCATAATTCTTAAAGGTCACGCAATACAGATCGTTTCTCTTTACGGCATTTGAGTTTTATTAGTGACCTTTTCTTCGGGAAGTGAAAGAGGATTGCTTGCGGCTTGGTTTTGCTGAATCGGCCCCAATTCGACGATCTATCTCGGTGGAAGTCCTCCTTCTTCATGTCCGTTCATAAGCCGGGGCGTTGAGGATTGATGTATTTTTGCATTAACATTGCCAGGACTTTCAGAGTGTCGGTTCCCGAATCTTAGTGAGAGCGGTAATAAATCGAAAGACAAATTTATTCAATTGCTTTAAGAATAGATTCGAAACATCTCTCTCTATCTCTATGTCCTACTATATGGTACATATTCTTTCTTGAGGAGGAGGTGAAAAAATAAATTTATCTTGAGATACTTTAATTAGATATATTTATATGTATATAGAATACTCAATTAGAAATAAGAATAATCTTTCTAGAAATTTAAATTCTATTTTTCATTCGATAAATTATCTCTTTTACATTTTCTCAAGGGATTGATAGAGAATTATTCAAGTTTTAATATACCTATATTAAATTCACTGTTAGAAATAAATATAATCTATTGGTAATTTAACTTTTAGTTTTATTGAAAAGGTGTAGTTTGCCAATAGTAACACAGATTATTTATTCTATCTGTTATTTCTAATTAAAAAAGACAGATGAAAGTCAAAGATTCGAAAATATTATCTAACAAATAAATTATATGCGATTTTTTCTTATGGTATGAATAAACAACTCTGCTACTCTCGACAAAAATTACCTTTTCAAATAAAAATTCAATTGTCAGTAGATTATACTTATTTATAACAGAGAATTGAATATAGTTATAAAAAATTATATAAATTCGCCAGTCTCTTAGAATAGAATAATTTTCCATGAGAGGGCATTTTTAAAGCAACTATTTTTACAAATTGTCATTGATAAAGGAAAATTTCACCCTAAATGTTTGAATATTTAATAAACGTTTTGAGATATTCTTTTAAAATTATTGTTTTTATTCAATACAATGGCAAAAAAATCAATAAATTATTTCAAAATAGAAATTTATATATACACTATGTCTATTTGGCTTCAAGCAGAAAACGCTCTCATTAATTTGTTTTTGTAATGATTTTGACACGAGAAAAAGTTGCATCTGTAGTCCGGGGTCGACCCTTGCATCTTGAAAAGAAAAAGAAATTTCAGGGATTGGGTGAGGGAGGGATGCATCAAAATTAACCAAGAAAACCTAGAAGGAGTTAAGGAATTCCGCTACCTAGGAAGTAAAATAACATGGGATGGGAGGAGCAAAAACGAAATTAAATCAAAAATTGCCCAAGCAAAAATGGGGTTTAATTCAAAACAAAAACTACTATGCTCCTCCTCAATCAGCTTAGCAAACAGGAAGTTGCTATTGAAGACATATGTATGGAGCATAGCCATGTACGGGTGTGAAACCTGGACAATTGGAAAAGCGGAGAGAAAGAGATTGGAGGCTTTCGAAATGTGGTGCTACAGAAGAATGATGAATATCAAATGGATGGATAAAATTACAAATGAAGAAGTTCTTGGAAGAATCGGAGAAAGAAGAACCTTGTGGAAGAGTCTGAAGAAGAGAAGAGGTCAGATGATGGGGCACACACTGAGACATGGGGGACTGCTTAGGGATATCTTGGAGGGGAGGGTGGGAAAGAAAAGGGGAAGGGGAAGAACCAGATTAGAATATTTCAACCAAATAATTGGGGATATGGGATGCCAGACATTTAGAGAGGTTAAACAGCTGGCGGGGGACAGAGTCAGTGGAGACGGATTGTTGCATCAAACCAGTCTTAGGACTGTATACTCAATGATGATGATGATGGGTGAGGGGTTGAAGCTCTCTGTAATATGTATTTTGAAAGACTTAAGGATGGCCTGGGGAAACGAGTATTAGTTTCTAGAAGTCATAGGAATAAACGAATTAGCGAATGTGTTTGCTCGGGGTCTTGAATGTTAGAAGATTGTGAATTTCGTGCAAATAAAGCTTCTGGGGATTTAATGATTTTATCTCTTCGGAACAAACGCCATGGCATAGTATACATTAAAAAGGGAAAGGTCGGCGAAAGTTCTACGATGGGCCAGAAAGTCGAGAGCGCTAGTTTATGCTGGATCTCCTATTAGTCTTGTAGCTCGCCTCTGAATTGCATTCAAAGTAGCAAGAAGATGCTTGAAGGGTCTTCTCCACAGTTGTCAGCCATATTCGAAACAGGGGCGAATTTGAGCCTTGTATAGGCTAAGAAGTTGAGTGGACGTGAAAACGCGCCTGGTTCGGAAAAGAAAGCCAAATTTACATGCAGGAGTTTTTGCTACTGAAATAATGTGATTATTCCAAGAAAGATCAAACGCCAGAGTGGCACCCAACATTGATATTTTAAAATCCACTGAGTTGAAATCAAAGAAAATGACAGGAAGGTTCCTATCTACTATCTCCCTTAGAAATTAAACAAAACATTGTCTTTCTACCATTAAAGTTTACCAAGTTGTGAAATTCCCAATTTTTAAGGTAGTTATATCACTACACCAATGCATTTTCTTAGGATTTTTTTGAAATTTAGACAGATTTTTATTTAAATAATTCTGCATCGCTTAGTGGCAAAACGAAATTTATGAACAGTATAGTTCCGGAGATATTAAATTCCAAAGATAGAGTTTTTCAGACTTTTATACATTGCACTATACGGGATATCGGAAAGTGTAGATACATATTTAATTATAATTAAGAAACTCTTTCTTACCATTGTTATAAAAAACTAAACCAACATTAAACAATAACTGATACATTTTTTAAGAAAATTTTAATTCAAAATTACAACACAGTTTCTGGGATAATAATAAATAAATAAAGAAAAATTGACACTAAAAACAAGCTTTTAACCTAAAAAGTGTACTAAAATGTTATGACGTTTTTTGCTTCAGCCATTTCCGCAACAGCTTTCAATCGCTAATTAAGAACTTTTTGTTTTATAAATCTCCCTTTATAATGTACTTTATCTGACATTTCTATGATAATATACATACAAGCTCGGACAGTATTGCCAGATTTGTCAAACGAGCAAGGGATTGGCTAGTAGTGGTACATCTTCTTCTTCGAGTGCCATATCCCGAAACGGGTGTCGGCGCCTCTCCACATATACCTGTGCTGAGTGTGTTTAGTTGTTTTACACAGATATACGGGACCTACTTTTTAACGCCGGTTCCGGAACGGCTAATTTGGAGAGGTCACTTGGCAATTATACTCTTGGTAGGTTGCCATTACTTTCCAAGAGGAGGCGACTGCAAATATCTATCTGCCGAGACTCGGTCTCAAACCAGCGATCTCCAAGTCATCGACCCAACACTCTAGCCACTGACTCACAGTCGCCAGTGGTACATAAACAGCAAAAAGTTTTTGGTTCATGAATTATGAATCCTTATTGTCTGTACTATATACTCTAGCATTAACTTTTTGCTAGTATTGTTGCGATACTACTACCTTAAATCTCTTCAAATCTAAATTTATCGAGGAAGCGATGTTTGTGCGATTGTTTTGAAACGATTGAGCGTGATTAAATCTTAAAAATTAAAAAATGATGAGAGTTGTTGAAAAATATATTTCTAAGGTAACATTCGTTGTGTCTCTTCTATTATCATCTTTAAGAGAATGTTGTCAAGCCAAAAACATGAAAAGAATGTAATAATTTCAATGTAATTGTTTAGAGAAAGAAAAGCGAGGGCGGCAGAGATTGGTTGACGTTCGTCTTTTCCCAAAGGACATCTGAACTGCCTGTTTCTTAATATTTGAACCGAAAGACGAGTTTTTGATGTTACACGGAAATTTTCATTTCCATCAGTCTTCCATCAGATTCGTTTTTATTCCCAAGACTCGTCTTTTTTTCTCTCTGTTTTTTTTTTTGTTTTGTTTTTTTAGATATACATATATAAATGAAGAGACATGTTTAGTTGCAAAAGGGTTTGTAAAAGAAGAGCAGATTAAAAAGAAAGATCAAAAAGTAAACAGAGCCCAAACGGAGCGGAGAGAAAAATAGCCGTGAGCAGACAAAAGACAATATTCACGCATAAGACAGAAGACTGACAGGCAAATAGAAAAAGAAATGTATAGTGACAACAACAACTTTGCATTTTTACTTGTTGAATAGTAATTTATTTTTATTTTATTATTTATTTTTTTCTTATTCTTAAAGAAAAAACATCATTCGTATTTCATCATTTAATTAGCTACAAAGTACACAGGTTTCCCATGAAAAAATTGTTTGAATAATTTTATGTGATTCTTATAGGATTTTGACTGAATCGGAAAATATAAATTTCGTTTTTAAGTAACCTATCACCTTTCTTTACAAAGTAAGAATTTTCAAGGCCCAAATCCGCCCCTGTCTCGAATACGGCTTTCATCTATGGAGAGGAGCCTCAAAATATTATCTTGATACCTTGGATGCAATTCAGAAACGAGCCGTCAGGCTAATTGACGATTCTACCTTCACCTACTCCCTCGACTCGCTAGCTCATCAAAGAAATGTCTCTGTGCATTTTCCCTTTTTTATAAATACTATCACAGCAGGTGCTCAGTTGAGTTAAAGTAATTCCCCCCAAAGCATGCTTTGCGCGTAGCACGCGTTTTGTAGATTCCCAACACTCTTTTGCAGTCAAATTAGAAAAGTGCCGGATCACTTCATTCGCCAATATGTTTGTCCCCATGACTTTAAGGAAATGGAACCAGCCTCCATCTTTCCCAGCAGTTATAATTTTCAAACCTTCAAATCCGGGTGCACAAACACCTACGGCTCCACCCTCTCGCTTGACTAACTTTCCCCTCTCTTTGGCAATGCAAGGGTCCTTCGAGATCCATAGGTGCTGCATCTTTACAGGAGTGCCCTTTCTTGCATTTGATTGCATTAAAAAAAAGAATTAAATTAAAAATAATATATTAATATACACGTTGGTTATTTAGTAGTGGAAACCGGGACTAGTTGTCACATTTTATGGTTTTTAATTTTTGAAGAGGCAGTGTTTACAGTTTCTTTTTCTATTATTAGTGTATCTCGTAATATGTTTCCTTGGCTATATTTTTCCCACCGATTTGAGGCCATTTGGCTTTATAGAAAAAAAAGTTCTGGCAGAGAAAAATGTTGTTACAACCTGCCACGACTCCGGGTTGGTTGTTACAGGCATTGCGGTTGGTTGTCACAGGTTATTTTGATGGGAAAAATAGAAAAAAATGTAAAAAAATTGTATTAAGGTAGTTTTTTGCGATAATCCACACAAAAAGTTTTAGCCGCGTAACCTCTCTATGCATATGAACGGTGCCGAAATTTTAGGCTATGTTTTTTGACGTGACTGTACTTCTCACACTAATATGTCCTTTTTATGAATGGAACGTTTAAAAGCGATTGTTCTTATATCCCTCCACTAAAAATAATAGCCCAAATATGTTTTTTTTTTATTTTTTATCAAAACTACGAGGTAAATAATTTCAATTTTTTTTAAGTTACTCCCAATATATTATTCTAACAAATATTAGTTTTTCATCAAGATGGTGAAAGTCCTTCAATGAAAAAAAATAAAATAATGATCATTTTCCCATCCTTTCCCAATCTACTATTTATAAAAAATTTCATTTTTAATTGAAATTATTTCATTTTTAGTGTGGTAAATCGTATTCAAATTTTAACAGTGTGTTTATTATGCTTTTAATGACTTATATTCCAAGTTTCGAAGACATCTTGAATTTTTGCATTTGTGAAAGAACTACCTTAAGATTAGAAAAATCAAACAATGATATTGATAAAGCATAAGACCAATTTAGACACCAAAACAGTAATTTAAGTAAACATTTAAGAAAATGTCCTATATTAGCCTAGTCCCTTTCGAGAGCAAATTCACAATTTTGACATGTATAAAAGTTAGTTGGTCCATGGGTACATAATCCATGAATCCATTTTTCCTTAGGTTTATATGTGACAACCATCTCCGGAATTTTTGAGTCAACCAACCCCGAATAGACATTTCAGACAAAAATCTAGCTAGAAAAACAGACATTGAACCTAACCTTAATATGTTGATACAGAATAACATTCTGCAACTGTTATAAATTAATAGAAAATACTTGAACTATAGAATACAGAATGAATAATGAGAATTAATATATCAATAAAAAAAATTACAGTTTCAAAAACACAAAAACACCAATAGAATTCAGAACTGTTGCCAGAACTAGAAAGTACTTATACACCCGTCTCAGAATTTTATGATCGTACTGTGGTTTGAGTTTAGACCACTAGGAAGCAACAGCGATCGAGAACTGAGACTTGGAACAACCAACCCATGTGACAACCAGCTCCGGTCTCCCCTAAATATATATAAGAAGAGGAACGATCCTCCGAATCGTTGTGTTTTTAAGAGGGTGAGTAGTAGCAGAATTGTTTATTCTATCTATTATTTTTAATTAAAATGACTGATGATAAAGGTCAAACTTGCGAAACTATGTTATATTAACTAACACAGTGGTACGCTTACTACCGGTCGTAGATATAATATTCCCAGGTGCTATTTATCAATTCTAAAAATTATTTACTATTTAATAAGTTCACAAAAAAGTTAGAAGGACAAAGAAAAGGTATGTCTGTTAACTATTAACTATTTGTAAAAGATAAAAGGTTAAGTAGCATATTTTTGCATTTTGTAGGGAATATTTTCTAGACAAAAACATAAACCATTTATAAAATGATACGTAATACCGTAAACCTGATATCCACTTCGAATCACCTGAAAATGTGTGACAGCCTATCCATGCTGGGCGTCTCTATCGCATCTGACCTGTCTTGGAATGAACACATCACCTCTGTGGCGAAATCTGCAGTAAGGAAGATTGGCTACTATTCAGGTCCAAGCGATTTTTCAAGCACCCACATATTCTCACCATCTACAAGGCCCAAATCCGCCCCTGTCTCGAATACGGTTCTCATCTATGGAGGAGCTCTAAATATTCCTCTTGCTACCCTGGATGCAATTCAGAAACGAGCCGTCAAGCTAACTGACGATTCTAATCACTGACACCCTCGACTCGCTAGCTCATCGAAGAAATGTCTCTGCCCCTTTCTCTTTCTATAGATACTATCACGGCAGGTGCTCTGATGAGATAAAATCAATAATCCTCTCAAAGCATAAAGCTTTGTGCGTAGCACGCGTTTTGCCGACTCCCAACACTCTTTCGCGGTCAAATTAGAAAAGTGCTTCGAACAACTTCATTCGCCAATACGTATATCCCCATGACTTCAAAGAACTGGAACTCTCTCCCAGCATCCATCTTTCCCAGCACTTATAATCTTCAAACCTTCAAAACCCGAGTGCATAAACATCTACGTCTCTACCCCTCACTTAGTCAACTTTTCCTTCTCTTCAGCAAGCAAGGGTCTTTCGAGATCCATAGGGGCTGCTTCTTTACTGGTGCGCCCCTTCTTGCATTCGATTGCATTAAAAAAACAAAAATAAACGTAACATGATGATTAGATATTGTTTGAGTCGTGAGCGGATAAAATGCTTTGAGAACCGCTGCTCTAATCCACTGATTTTCAACGAAATCTTTAGAGCCGTTTTCGAGAAATCTATAGATATTCAAGAATTTATAATTTAGTAGTATAATATCATTCAGGGTGATAATTGTATGCTTGACAGATGCGATCCAGAGAGGACCAAACTTGAATACAGCTTTGCTTTGCTGCTTAATTCTTGATAGAATTTGAACGATACATACATTACTATTTTGAAATAAATCTTGTAGTTTAATTTTCTTTTCGTATTTTAATAACAAGATAAAGTTTTTTGTCAAAAGAGAATAAAAAAAAAAATGAAAAATATAAAACCAGAGGCTGTGTTCTTCATCCTCGTTTTTAATTTCCTTGTTTGTCTGATCGTTTACCATTGAAGGTTATCTGATCTCGTTTTCTTTGTTATTCACGGGTAATAAATTATCTTTTTCTTTCTCTCTGAGAAAATGACACTTTTACTTTATCCACCATTTGCAAAAGAAACATAATGAAAAAGTAAAAACTAAAAACTGCAAATGATTCATTTGTGGAATTCAAACTTGTTTAGATGTTTGTTGAACTCGTAAACAAAAGACTCGTTGAATTACTCCGTCTATAATTACATCAAAAAAACATGTGATATATGATCTAAAAATTGTGTTTTTAGCTGATGGCGGGTCTCTTTGATTCATTAGAGCAGAAAATTCGTGTTAGAAGTAAAACGCAATTTCACATTCTACAAAATTTGGTAATTTCAGTATCAATATGTCAATTGGTGTATTGCATTCCTCTCGTGAGGTATTATTATAATGAGGGCTTTTATCTGCAAGGATATAAAAGTTAGTTCCACTTTTTCATTAATAAGTGAAAATTAAAAGATGCCCCTAAAAGATGGTGGTCGGATTTAGAACAAAATATGTGTTTTCTGGTCCCTGGAGACCAAAAAATTACCAAAAATCGAATGCTGCTGCCAAGTAATTTAAACTAGATATTCGTTAGAAGGAATACAGAAAGCTTTTCAGTCAACAAACGAATATTTGTAATTCATTTTAATTTTAAGTAGATAATATTTAAAAATATGCGAAAACAAGAGGAAAAAAAATTTCTTCAAAAGTTTGTTAAAAAGAATAAAATATTTTTTTTTTGTAGTCGAATAAATAAAACGTGACGGCAAATGTCTTCTTGGACTATTTTCTCCCATTTGAAATGTTCAAAGGAATTATTAAATGAACAATGAAATTTGAAATAGTGTTTTGTTTTTGCTTTTTCTTAATCCGGGTAATTTTTTTTAATTTAATATTTAAAATTTTATAAATATCATTAATATGATATGTTTAAAATAAATTGTATATAGTAATAACAACTGTATGGTAATTTTTTACTTTTGTTTCAGCCACACATCAACCATTTGAAAATATTTTTCTTGCCGAGACTTGCAGCTTTGTCGATTTCTCTGATTTGGTTCTTTCCTTCTACTTTGTTCTTTATCACGATGGAGAGGCCATCCCACACAGGCCTTTAGGGATACACTTCTGGTGTATCTCCTTCTCACATCAATATCATTAAAAAAAAAAAAAAAAAGTAATTTGGTAAAATTTACTATAGACTAGCTGCAAGGCCCACCGAAGGCGGTCTTAACTTGACTTAACACTGGGTGAAACTAATTTTTTCTCTACTGGCTTTCTTTGATAAGATCTGCTAATTATTTTTCGGTTAAATGATTTGTTCAGCTATATCTATGGTCTGTGACTACACTTTGAGCAAAAAAATCAGGGCATTAACAAATCAAACGCTATCTTGAATCGGGCATTACATATTTTGAAAATTATAAAGAAATATCAAAAATTATATTTAGACCATGTGATTAGCTACAACCCTTCTAATATATATATATATATATATATATATATATATATATATATATATATTCTTGCAGATGAAAGAAAACATACGTTCACGGATTTTATTTTATCACAGTTTATTTATTATTCTTGTAATGGATTCTATTTCTATTCCTTTGGGTTTTATGGCACACATTCTAGCCGATAATGGGCAATAGGGCCCACGGAAGGTGTTCACCCTCGGATCATTCCATTAAACAGCTATTTATTAGGCATTAAATAGTACCACTAGAATACTCCTTCTCGAAACTTTCCCAATAGCTATTTGATAACAAACAATGTTGACTTCCTAAGAGAAACCATAGAATGTCCATTTTTATTTTATTACAAACTCGTTACGTGATTGAAACACATGAACTAAATTATATAAACTCTTTAGATGAATCCTACCGGAATCGCATCAGATTCATGCTTGATATTTTGTATCTCTCTGTGTTTATGTGTCTGTTTGGATTTCGATACCCTTGATAAATGGTGACAAAATGCTGCATTTATAAAACAAAGAAGTGATTAAATTTATGGCTAGCTAGCTTCTGATATGAAAAATGTAGAAGATCAGAAAAAATTCTATATCAGGGCTGTTCGCCTGTGGTCCACAGACTACATGCGATGCAAATGAGTGTGCCCCAACATAAAATCATAAACTTCCTTAAAACGTTGAGATTTATATGTAGAGATATATTTATTCCCTTTTTCGAAATATGAATGTACGTGAAGCTTTCTTCAAGAATAAAATTCACTAAAAGCAAAATGATAAGCTCAACTACGATATGATAGAAAAAATAATGAAGTTTCGAATATTTAAAAATTCTTCTTCTTCTCATATTTTCATTTTCTAAAATAATTATTATTTCATTAATTTATATCCTACGACACTAACCAAGTCTATAGTTATATCATTCTATAGTACAAGTAGACTAGGAATTGGGGTTTTCTAGAACAATCACAATTAATTGATAATTTCTCTCCTCAACTAAATCTTGTCAGGGCTTGTCTTTTAGATCTTTGCACGTTGTAACATGTCAATAGATAATGGATAGTCAGGGATTATTATATTCGTGATCCTTTTAAAAAATAAACAAGAACTAAAAGTAAAATTAGAAGCTCACTAAGAGCTAAAAAATAATTAAGTTCTTATTTCTACATTATTAACTATCTTTTTTGAATAACAAATATCAATAGAATTATAATATTTTATCCGCGGCTCTGAGACAATTTTTTCTTCAAATAAATGTTCTGTGCAAGCCAATTTTTTTTTCTTCTTTCTCAGCCTGTAAGCTAGTCATAATTAAAAAAAACTGATGATGAGGGCCAAGCCTTCGAAACTATAGTCTCAAACAAATAAATAAAATATATATGTGTATAAGTGTATTTGTAATCCAGCAGAGAACAACCTTGTTTCTCTTTATGATAACAGGCTGAAATTTGGCACGCATACTTGTATTTATAAATGCAACTGCAGGGTCAAATGTTAATTTTCTAGCTCAAACCGTTCAATGACAAACATATTGACTGAATCACACAAAATTTTCAGAGAGCCTACCAAGTGCTGAAAAATTTCCACTTTATTCTCCAGTATGATTTATGTATTAGAAATATCCGATTAGGGGAGTTAGATGCGGAATATTGGAAATTCGCTTGATATGATGATGGTACCCAGCGAGCCAAGGGACTCTGCTTTGCCTTTCAATAAAAGTTTCAAAGGCACCCAAATAATTAATCATCTAAATGGAAATCCGGGGAAGCTGCTCCCCCAAAAGATAACGTTGATCGGCCAGTAAATTTTGTTTTCATTTCATTTACATTACGGAGGTTAATTCAAGTTCATAAATCTGGTTTCCCTACAAGAGATAAAATAAAATATTTATAAGATTTTATTTTTGAGAAAGTTTGAAAAAACTATACTAATAAACTACGCTTAATTTTATATTAAATCAAGGACTTTAGCATCTTCACTGAGACTGGTTTGACCTTCCGAACTTTATGATTTTAGTAAAGATCATTATATTTGAAATTATATAATTAGTGACTGTTCCAATGGTCTTGAAAAAGTAGTGACATAAATATATACCAATTAGAAGAAATTTTCTCTTCAGAGAGAGACAGACTGTAGAAATTTTAATGAAGAAGGAGGGAAAATCCTCCGAAACGTTGATTTTTGAGTGAGAAAAAAATGACTGTCCCAATAAATCTATTTTATTCAAGGGAATTTCTTTCACTATCCTTGGACTGCCTTCCATTACTTCTCAATTAAAATATACCAATATTTATTAAAAACAAAGCTGAAACGTTTATTGAAATAACAGTTTCGGGAATATTTCGCCCTTTAACAATGAAATTGAAATAAATATGTATAAACAACTATCTTCCAACGTTTATTAAAATCCTATCCTTTACGGCAGAATTTCTCCATTTATCACTGGAATTTAAATACATTTGTAGAAAAAAAATTACTTGACCATACCCATGTATGGTAAAATAAAAAAAAAAAAGTTGCTTTATGAAATTAATAGAAAATACATATTTTGAAAAGTAGATAATGATACAAATTGCCTTGGTGATGAAATTACCTTGAATAAAAATAAAAAATTTAATCGTTTATGAAAGATTATATATATATATATATACCTACACATTAATTACCACTTATAATTACTAATTGTTTGCAGCTAATTGGAATACAAGATACCATTATGATTGTATTTTGAAACTTATAACGGATGATCACAACAGAATAATATAATTAGTATTTTGTATTTCAATACTTGTTTTTTTAATTGGTCTCCAGAGCCCTATAAATGGTTCGAAAGCTAATGGTCTGTCTGCTTGTCTGCTATCACGATAAATTAAAAACAGTAAATCTCAGGGATATAAAATTTGAACCTTGAGTTAGTTTCGGTTCTAAATATCATAACAAAGTTTTGGTTCAAATCGGCCAGTCAGGAAAACTTTTTTGATTTTATTATTTTTAAATAAGAGTCTTTAGGAAAATAGATATAAGAAAAAATCAAAAACAACAATTAATTTGAAAACAGAAAGAAATTGAGAAAGTGGCGAAACACGTTACTTTCAAATTAATTGTTATTTTCGATTTTTCCTGAAATCCAAATCCCTATGCACTCTTATTTAACTACAAAATAACGGACGTGAATCATATAATAGAATTATGTTATTTGACATGTATAAATTTTAGAAAAATTATCTTATATCTATAAGTTAGTATATGGTAGTAGGCAGGACGTCCTAAGATATTTGGCGACCATGGGCTACTAACACTTATGCGGCCCTCTTTATAAGAAAATAGACACGGGAATTACAAGTGGTTGCGGCGTGATCGATGAAGTTTTACAAAAATTTCAGGAAAAAAAATACAAAACTCAAATAACCTATATGAACAAAAACAAACTATATAAACAAAATGAGTGAGCCTCATCCACATATGTTAAGCTCACAGGGGATGTGACCTCCAGAGGGTAGAAATGCAAAAACCGAGGGATGAACCGCGACCTAATATCGTGTACACCTACTTCTACTTCCACTTTCATTTCCAAGTAGATGACAATAGATGAAGGGGCATAGATAATGATCTAATGAATTCCAAAATAATTCCACATAATTCCAAAGACGTGTTCACCTAATTCCAATCGCAGTTCAACTCTCGGCAAAAATTAACCAAATTTTGTATACATAGTTTGGTAGATAATGTTTAAAACACATTAAAAAAAACTATGTTCTTTTCAAAGATATATTCAGTTAAATTTTTTCATTTTTTTCTACCTCTTCAAAAATGTGGTAGATCTTTATGCCCAACCCTGTACTTTTGATTTTATATTTTAAATTTGGTTTGTTATTAGTCCGACTTAAGCGAAAGTCATGTGATATGCGCTAAACACGCCACTATATTTTGTTGTTAGTAAAAGAAATGAAATTAGAAAATATACAGCGCCTAGTTGGAATAAGAACAAAACAGAAAACAGGGTGGCCTCGAGGGAACGAACAGGGTGGGCAGCAAGCTTTACCCGACAAATTTAATTGATAAATTAATAAATGAACTAGCAAGGCGTTAAGGGGCAGTTTAATCTTTAAATTTTTAATTAGCTCCCACTCCCTCGATTAAAAACTTCTCAAGTTGTTAGATTAATCACTACAGGAAGGAAATGAGGAAGAGAGATGGGGTGGGGTTTGAGTGGAAGGGTGAGGGAGGGGGGGGGGGTTGCGAGATCGAAAACTGGAAGCCAAGTACAGATTCAAAATCGACTCGGGATTGGATCGTGGATCTCCAATGCCCACGAGACAATAATCGAATTTGATTGGTTAAAGGCCCGCATGATAGACAACATGGCACAATGTCAGCCTCTATCGACGAGTAATTGCATTTAAATAGGAAATCACTTTCGTTTACTTTGTTTACGTTGTAAATCAATGTTTTAACGGGAAAAGTTACACGACTGTAAATTATTAATACGAAAAGTGGAAGAAAAAAAACAGCGAGTCATAAAGATTCATAGGATAAAGAGATATTTTATTCATCACTAAAATGATATGTATTCTCTTGTGGATTTTATACAGTGGATATTTTTCAATATTTTATAACATTTCATATTTTTAAAAGCAAAAGAAATTAACAGTCGAGGGGAAAATATGACAATTGCACAATTTAATTTCGAATTTTGATCAGAAGCGAAATTACAAAATAGTCAGTTTATTCACTTGAATAAAATTTACTGGCCGTCAAATAGGACTTAGATTCAAAGTCGCTGTCAGATTTCGAAAATTTTCATTGAAACTTTAGGTGACTGTCCACGTATCTGACGGTTAACTGATTTAGTCAAAGACGAGGGGTGATCCGATATTGCAAGTAGGTGTACACCTCTTTGGAAGTATTTTGGAAGTACTTGGAAATATTTGGAAGTACTTGGAAATATTTGGAAGTGCTTGGAAATATTTGGAAGTACTTGGAAATATTTGAAAGTACTTTGTGATTATTTAGGAATACTTGGAAATATTTGGAAGTACAAGTGGAAGTAGGTGTACAACATATTAGGTCGCCGTTCACCCCTCGGTCAAAGATATGCGGCAGTTGGTAAAATCTGCTCTAAAACTAAATACAGTACTATTCAATTGAAAATATTTTGCTGATAGTAGCTAAATTGTTGATTCATAA
This sequence comes from Forficula auricularia, assembly GCA_024734495.1. Taxonomy (NCBI): domain Eukaryota; kingdom Metazoa; phylum Arthropoda; class Insecta; order Dermaptera; family Forficulidae; genus Forficula; species Forficula auricularia. The sequence goes on from JALMQS010000117.1 coordinate 9,634,767, forward strand.
ATCAATCAAGTTGACTTCTACTTGATGCAAATACGAATAAACATACATATACAAATAAATACAATTTTTTTTTAAAAACTATCTTCAAAAGTTTATTAAAATCCAAACGTTTCGGAAGAATTTCTCCCTTATAATTGGAATTTGAATGTAGGTATGAATTAAAAAAGAATTTTATATTCATTACATAAAGTATTTTTTTATTTTTACAATTCATAAATTAATATTCGATTGATAAAGGGAGAAATTCTTCCCAAACGTTAGGATTTTCCCTCTGTCTCCTCTTGGATTTCCTCCACGGACTTTTTAAAACCCTGAAGGAGGGAATAGCCTCCGAAAGGTCGGTTTATGAATAAAAATATAGTATAAATTATCTTCTTCTTTTTTGGACTGTCTCATCAATACCCACTGATTTTTTTTTTTTTTTTTAATTGCATTTATTTATATAAAAACAATAAATTAATATAATTTTTTTCATATACCTACATAGATATTTGGTTTCTTGAATGACCAGGTTATTATTAGAACAAAATGAATGTAGGCACCTATATCCAATCGGGTATTTCAAACCATGATCGATTCTGAATTGAATCCATGGTGACAAGAAAATACTTGGATGCTCCCAGATGCGAATCAGGAGAGAATTTGATCCTTTTTAAGAGAAGATAAATTAGTGTCCAATCGTGAAAAGAAAGTCAAATTTGAAACCAGCACCTTTCGCTACAGAAGTAAGTAAGAATTTAGACCCCAGAGGAACACACAACATAATTGATCACGAAATTCCAAGGAGTTTGAATGTTTCTAATCGACACCTCTAGTTATAAAGGGGCCCATACACTCTCAGAAAAATTGCGCAATTGTTTGACAGTGTATGGCAGTGTTTGAAGTGTTGCGCAAATGCTTGAGAAGTTTCAAATATGTTTGAAATCTTTGCACAACGGGAGCGTTTGTGCAACGCGTTGTGTTGTGAATGGACTAGTTGCGCAATATTTTCAAGGGTATGATTATGAATGATGCGATTGTGCAACGCAGCGTTGTACATCGCTTTGTTTTTCAATATCTCTGGCAATGTATGGGCCCCGGCAAAAGATGCGCAACGCAACGTTGCACATCGTTTTGTTGCGCAATTTGTTTGCCAGTGTATGGGCCCCTTAAGACAGAATTGTGGCTTGCAGAGCTGGATCTAGGTCTTTTGTCAGGGGGGGCTTGAATTTGACGCTCCCCCTCTCCAAATTCTATATAAAACAAGTAAAATATGATAAAAAATAGTAATTGTTTATAATAAACAATCATATGATTAAACTGAAAGTTTTTTTTTTGCCGAGAGTAGGAGAATTTTTATAAATTAAAGGAGACAATAAAAGAGTGTGTCTTCTGCTGGAAAATAATTTTTTTAATTTTTTTATAAAGATACTATAGTTTCGAAGATTTTCCTTCTAATCAGTCTATTACAATTGATTCACAGAAATTGATGTGCGAAAGTGAAAGTGACTTTCACACATAAATACTTGTGAATCAATTGTAATAGACTGATTATAGAGAAAAAAGCCCTCGAAACTATAGTCTCGTTATAAATATATTAAAAAATGTATTTTTCCACCAGAAGAAACGATCTTTTATTGTATCCTTTAATTATATGATTTTATAGCGTCAAGAATAAATTATTAAAATTTTAACACCATTGTATTTTAAAATTATATTACAAAAATTCCCTGCTTCCCAAAATGTGCCGCCGAGGGCACAGCCCCTGGCCTAGATCCGTTCCAGAGGTGGCCTCTATTAGAGTTAACTAAGTTAGGATAATTATAATTTTTAATTATGTTGAATTGATCCAGTGTACCTATTTTTGGATTTATAATTTTCTTTCTTTTGTTAGATTTTATTTAAACAACTAAAAACGGGCCATTCAAAATCTGGTTCTTTAGTCCATTAGCTCCCCTTTGCCAAGGGATGATTTATCCCATTTTCTTCATATTTTATTTAATTTTCTACCCACCGTTTGGCGGCGGATGCTAATAAGGGTGTGCACAACAGACAATGTTCTACACTTGTATATTCAAATCCACACTACGGAGTAATAAAATATCCTACCTTTTTTTTGATTAAAAAATTCATTCTAAATTTTGTTCTGGATAATATAAATTCTCCCCTCACGAATTGCCAGGCAACGGGAAGCCACCGTTAGCTCCCCTCCGTTTAATAAATGGTAAACTTTTGAGGTTTACGCAGCCCCTAAATCGGAGTCTCTCCAACCAGAGGATAAAAAATTTGCATATTTAATCTTGATCATTCGTTAAATATTTAAGCTGATTGCCTTTCATACATAGCTTCATGAAAATTGAATTTTTCCTTGTTTTTTTTCTATGTTTATAAATCACCTCCTGTTTTTAAGATATTCTCCGATTTTATCCCCCAGAAGAAAATTACTTTTTTTAATTAGTAGTGTGTTTACCAAGAGTAACAGCAAAGTTTCTATAAATCTAGAGAGATAGGAGAAAAATCCCAAGTTTTATATGCGGTTAATAAATATTTACATGAATGTTTCGAAAGCTTGTATTTCATTCTCAGTCACGTTCCTGCAATGATAAAAGAGCTAAGCTGTTTTCTTTTCGATAGTCGAACAAAAATAATATCTCTTTATAGATCTATTTATAGGTCGTCGATACTCTCTTTGAGAAATTATATAAAGGTTGCAGCCTGATCCATCGAAAATTGTCACACCCTTCTATTATTAACTTTAAATTCAATAAATTTCAGTCAATTTCAAAATGAAATAAATAAATTTTGAATTGAAAATACAGTAAAACCTCGCTTATCCGGCTCTCTTTTATCCGGACCTCCGGATTATCCGGATCGGATTTCTAAACATTTTTATTTTATTAAATGTTCACATAAATAATAATTTTTAACACGGATAGCAAGAATGTAATTAATTTCTAAAACAAAAGACAGTGGACCAATTCTTTGAAATATAGTGATGTGAAAAGTTAATCTATCTTTTTTAACGTATGTTTTTTTTAAACAATTATATATAATTTTGATATTGATTTTTTTTATCGAAATAAATTAAAATTCGCTTATTTGAGGATTTGTTTTGTTTTTATTACCACATATATCCGGATTTTCGATTATTCGGTTTACCTTTGGTCCCAGTTAGTCCGGATAAACGAGGTTCTACTTTATATATTTCACCTAGAACCAATACCTATCTCCTTAAAAGTTTTCAATATAGGATATTTAGAAATGGCAGATAGGCAGGAGAGACGCCAGGTTGCTGAAATATAGCTGGAAACAAATTTTTCTTCTTTATATATATAACAGGTCATTCAATAAGTCCTTAGGATAAGTAAGAAAAAAAACAAAATTTCGACAAAACTCGATTTTATTATTCAAAATAGTTGACTTCGAGGGCGATACAACGAGTATAGCGATTTTCCAACTTTTTGATACCACTTTTATAGTACGATTTCTCTTTCTCTTCAAAATAGGCATCAGTTTCAGCGATTACTTCATCATTGGACTTAAATTTCTTTCCAGCAAGCATTCTCTTGAGATCTGAAAACAGGAAACAGTCGCTGGGGGCTAAATCTGGAGAATATGGTGGGTGGGTAAGTAATTTGAAGCCCAATTCATTCAATTTTGCCATCGTTTTCATCGATCTGTGACACGGTGCATTGTCTTGGTGAAACAACACTTTTTCTTTTTCAAATGTGGCCGTTTCTTTGTGATTTCAGCCTTCAATCAATCCAAAAGTGCACAGTAATAGTCGCTGTTGATGGTGGTTCCTTTTTGGAGATAGTCAATGAATATTATTCCGTTCGCATCCCAAAATACAGACGCCATCACCTTACCGACATCTCCATCTCCCGTGACAGCGTCTCCGGGTCTTTGCTCGCTTTGGATTCGGTTCGTCGACTACTGTTCACTCAGCTGACTGACTTTTGGATTCTGGTGTGTAATAGTGAAGCCATGTCTCATCCATTGTCACATATCGACGATAGAATTCAATTTTATTGCGGTTTAACAGCGCCAAACACTCCTCTGAAGCATCGATCCGTTGTTGTTTTTGGTCGACTGTGAGCTCACGCGGCACCCACTTTGCACAGAGCTTTCGCACACCCATATGTTCGTGTAAAATGGTAAAAACACTACCATCTGATATCTTTACAATGTCAGCTAGCTCGTTCATCTTCAATTTGCCATCGTTCATAACCAATTTGTGGATTTTTTATGTTTTCTGGAATAACAACCTCATTTGGGCGTCCATTGCGCTCTGTATCATTTGTGCTGGTACGACCACGTTTAAATTCACCAATCCACTTCTCACCATTTGTTCTCGATAGAGCATTGTTTGGTTTCCACTGTATTTTTTTTCATCAAAAAGCAATACTTTATTAAAACTCGAAATTCACTTTTTTCCATTTTTTTTTCAATAACAAAAGTTGTTTAACACAAAATGCTGATAACTCACGAATCAATAGTCATATTGCTGTCAAATTTATACACGTATCGTTTGAAGGTTAGTACTAAATAAAAATCGTATGAAAAATTATAGTAACGCCATCTATGTGTCATCCTACGGACTTATTGAATGACCTAGTATATAGATTTTATTCGGTACGTTTAATTTATTAGCTTAATCTTATTGATTCATTAAGGCGTTTCACCAAGAAGGTGGACATCATATAGGCCAGAATAGACTGTACCCGTGAAAACAAATGGGAGAAGAGAGAGAAATTCCTGGAGTGTCGGAGATAAAGGGGCAAATGCGCGTCAGAGATATTTGAAGGTTGTATATTCCGGGAAAGATGAAGGTTTGATTAAAGTTCCGGTTTCTTAAGTCATAGGGATAAACAATATGTTGGGTAATGCTCTTGTTCAATTCGTATCGAATTCGATAGTCGATATGTCGTATTATTATAATAAAAATATCCGCCTTCTTTTATTTATTTTTGTAAATTTGATGCTTTGGCGGTTGATCTGTTTATCGAAAGAGACGTTTCGTTTAACTTTCAAAAATTCGCTTACTATCATTAGTAAACAGAGCTTGATTAAATTATTTATACCCATGTGGACCGGGGTTAGAATTGGTCCTCATTATCCCTGCTTGTCGTAAGAGGCAACTAAAGGGGCTGATAGCGATGTTGGCTCCCTCACCTCGTAATAAATACATATGTAAGAGATCCCAAGAAAATGTAGCCGGGAAAAGACCCCGCCTAGATTTGATGCTTCGGAGGTAGAATTGCTATTCGAGCGAAAGCATTTCATTAGAATGCATTCAGTTTCGACACCTATTTCTAGACTCATTTTCAAGTGTTCTGTGAAAGAAGTCAGTCGATGGACTGAAGGATTTTTCCTGTTTGCATGTTCACTTGCACTTGATGATATCACAAACAGGTAGGGGATGATTTTAAATATTTTATCAAGAGTAAAAAATGCGTTTATATATATATATATATTAGAGTGGTCTTTATTTTGGGTATTTTCGAGTTTTTACGCGGACAAGGGCTCATATGGTTCGAAATAAATAAAAAAATATCCCCTAAGTTTCAAGTCTCTATCTCAATTATAACCTGTGCCCCCAGCGATGTAAGTTTCTCATCTAAATAACATTGGGTTTTTGGCATTAAAATATCAATTTTTTATTCCGGCCAAAGTAATGGTTCAAAAAATTTGAAACTCTGTAGACTTTATCCTTATAATACTAACTATCCATCAGAATTATTACAGATTTTTAGCTATTTTGATTTTGGAGTTACAGCTAGATATAATACTGCTATATCTTAGTGTTACTAAATTATAGACTCCAAAATTATAATAGCTAAAAATCTGTACAAATTCTGAGGGATAGCTACTATTATAAGGATAAAGTCTACAGAATTTCAAATTTTTTGAACCATTACTTTGGAATAAAAAATTGATCTTTCTAAGGCAAAAACCCCATGTTATTTAGATGAGAAACTTACATCGCTGGGGGCACAGATTATAATTGAGAGCGTAAAAATATCCAAAATAAGGACCACCCTAAAAAAGAAAAAACATTTATTGATTGTTTTGTAATTAAAGTATTCTCTGATCTTTGGATAGCTCTTAAGAACTATGAATTTTCGACTCTGCAGCCGCTAGAAGAGCGCTGATAATATACGGTAGCCTTTCACTCTATATTACTCTATGGTATATTTATTTAGGTAATCAGGGATGATTCGATCTACGAATAGCATTCAAAATATTGTATAGCTATCGGTTATATTTTAAACCTTCTTGAGTATACAACATTTAAGAAATTTGCAGCTTTAATTTGTTTAAAGAAACATATATGGAGAGAGCATTTCGCTAAGCTTTTCTTCTAGAAGACTGAATCCTCGAAAGGAGGGATGGCAAGAAGTTTACTGCAGCCATCTTGGAATGCAGTAAGAATGGGCCAGAATATTTAGATTATTGAGTTTTCGATTTTCTGGAGCTTCTTTTATTGAATCAACACAATGTGGCATTTGACAAAAAGAAAAAATAAAAAAAAATAAACTGATTTAGATTGACTTTTTGATGAATGAGCTCTATATAAGCAATTAGCAACCAATTCCCCGAGTCAAGACGGTGTTCTAGATTTTCAATCTCTCCAAATAGGCTTAACTTTTTTGTTCAAGCTTCCTCCATCTACACTAGTTCAATGGGTAAGTCAAAATTCGATTACAAGTTCTTACCGAGAGAGTTAAACCTGAACCACCCCTACTAATAAAATGAACTTAGTATATCTATAAAAGCAAAACTACGGTATAAAATAGTGCTACAAATCTCCTTTCCATAGTAGTTCACCACGCCTCAGTAATTTAAACAAAATGACTGACAATAAACATTTTGTTGTGCAAATGGAAATTTACCATTTGGGCATTTAATTTGTGTTTAATTAAAATTTTCATGATTGGTTCGCCAAACTCTAATCCAATTCTATAAATTGAATTTATTTACAAATAGTAATGATTATCACTTGAATTATTGGGAATCAATTAAGTATTTATTGACTAAACTAGTTGATTGATTCATTCATTAGATTTAAAAGGAAAAATATATATACACCACTTAATAAAATGCGGTCAAAGTATTAGAGTTGCTTTATATTTACCTTTTTTTAAACCAACTAATTTTCCAAATTCTATTGATAAAGGGACAATTTCTCACGAAACGTTTGGATTTCTAATAAACGTTTTGAGATTGATTTATACAAGAATTTGAATTTATTTTATACAAAAAACAATGAATAATTTAATTGAAAAGATTTTGTTTTGCCAAGAGTAGCGGAGTTGTTGGCTCATAAAAAAAATCAATGAGACTGTGTCCTCTGGTTGATGCAAATAAACATATAAATTTATTTGAAAAGTTTTTGTTTTGCCGCGAGTAGCAGACTTGTTGATTCACAAAGAGAAACAATGAGGTTGTCCTCTGCTTGATGCAAATAAACATACACACATATATATATCGAAATTATATATCTGTATATATATATTAAAAATAATATATATATATACAAATATATAATTTCGATACATATGTGTGTATGTTTATTTGCATCAAGCAGAGAACAACCTCTTTGTTTCTCTTTGTATATAAACTTATATATGTTGCAGTAAAAACCGTTTTTTAGTAAAAACGCGTTTCACTGAATACCTTTGTAGCTACTAGTTTTTACTGATGGCAAAAATGAATTTCAGTAAAAATGCATTTTGGCAAAACGACTCAGTAAAAACCCTCGTCAATGTTCATTCAGATTATATGTGACGAATTCGAATCAAATAACCCCTAAACTGTTTACTCTAGGTCAAATTCCATTAAAAGCAAAGTTGTAGAGGATGTAATTTTTGAAATTTTCATTTAAAATTTTTTTGAAAATAAACACCCAAAATGAGGGGGGGGCAAAAATGAAGATTCTAGCCATTTGGGCCAAACTCAAAGAAATTTTGTATAGATATTCTGTGGGTCCCTGGAAAGTTAGAAATTCAAAAATAACAACCCAAAATGGGGGGGGGGTCAATAATGAAAATTTTATCTATTTGGATCAAATTCAACAGGGGTTATTTGATTCGAATTCGTCACATATAATCTAAATGAACATTGATGAGGGTTTTTACTGAGTCGTTTTGCCAAAACGCGTTTTTACTGAATTTCATTTTTGACATCATTAAAAACTAGTTGCTACAAAGGTATTCACTTTTTACTATTAAGAACGCGTTCTTAGTAAAACACGGTTTTTACTCCAATATATATATATAATTATTTCAAATATAAATATGTATTAATATAATTTATTTGTTTGAGACTATAATTTCGAAAGTTCGACGTTCATCATCAGTATTTTTAATTAGGAATACTTTATATCTATTATTTCATGAAATATAAAATATTTCTAATTAATTAAGACTGATGATGAACGTCGAACACTTAGTCAGAAACTATAGTTTCAATACAAATAAATTATTATATACCTATATATATATATATATATATATATTTATATGAGGCGTTCAAAAACCTTTTTTTTTTTTTTTTTTGAAAAATTACCATTGACAAAGACAATAAAAGAGTGTGTCTTCTGCTGGAATTATAAATTTTATTTATTTATAACGAGACTATAGTTTAATGCAAATAAACATATTATACATTATACATATATATAGAAAAGAAAACATTTTTATTGATTGTTTATATATTAAAAAAAATACAAATCTTTAATAAAACAATCCAGAAAACTGAAAGTATTTTTGCCTAGAGTAGCAGAATTTTTATATATTGAAGGAGACAATAAATGAGTGTGTCTTCTGCTGGAATTATAAATTTTATTTACTTATAACGAGACTTTAGTTTCGAGGGCTTTGCCCTCTTCATCTGTCTATTACAATGGATTCACAGGAATTAATTTATGAATTAATTTTTCATAAATTAATTCCTGTGAATCCATTGTAATAGACAGATGAAGAGGGCAAAGCCCTCGAAACTATAGTCTCGTTATAAGTAAATAAAATTTATAATTCCAGCAGAAGACACACTCATTTATTGTCTCCTTCAATATATAAAAATTCTGCTAGTCTAGGCAAAAATACTTTCAGTTTTCTGGATTGTTTTTATTAAAGATTTGTATTTTTTTAATATATAAACAATCAATAAAAATGTTTTCTTTTCTATATATATGTATAATGTATAATATGTTTATTTGCATTAAGCAGAGGACAGTCCCATCGATTTCTCTTTATGAATGAATAAATTGTTTAAACATAATATATAGATTAGATGTAAATAAATTCCTAGCTGATTTGTGATTCTTTTAAAGCAATGCGTTCTTGGTAGCTTTCGCTCTCAACCACGTATCAGGTTTTGTTCGTTTTCCCTCGGAAATAATTTCTGTTCAAGTTTACTATCAAGCCCAGCTCGATCCGCCTTCGAGTTGTTGATCCACGCCCGGGTCTCTTGTGGCGAACCTTAAGCCCAATCCTTATTTTTCAGTGTTTATCATGAAATAACATTTCTATTTTTATATAAATTTCCCGTGGCTCCCAAGAAAGCTCTGCCCGCCCCCAAGGGAATATCACTGCTCTATTTCTTACTTTGAATACAAAAATGTAGCCTGACTTTAATGGTTACCAATAAATAAATTATAGGGAGGGCTACAATTGAACCAAAAGAACTATCATATAATATAAACAGCCCAGATCTCTATACTTAAACAGAAAATTATTGCCAGAGGATTTCTCAGAGCGGAAATTATTTTCGTTTTTCTGTGATTTATATTAAAGAACAGGGGAAAATAACAATAAATACCTAATCCAATTAAATTGTTAAGATAAATCTCTCGAAAAAAGAAATAAACATTATAATAAAAGAAACCAGTTCAAGACGATATAATGAGTATCGATTCTATAAAATACAAAAATGAAATTTATTAGCGAATATTTGACAGATATGTGAACCACGCCTCGGTATCTCAAATATGTGATAAATGTTTATCGGTAGCTTTGAGGAAAAAAATATTTTTCTTCTTATTACAATAGGCAACTTTTCTGCACTAAAGCATTTTCAAAAAAAAAAAAATTCAGTTTTTTCGACCCACCCTAGTGTCCAACCTTTTGGCTTACACGGGCCACATATGAAGAAAAAAAATTGTCTCGGGCCGCGGATAAAATATAATTCTATTGATATTTGTTATTCAAAAAAGATAGTTAATAATGTAGAAATAATAGACTTTATGATTTTTTTAGCTCATAATGAGCTTCTAATTTTTACTTTTCGTAAATTTTATACTTGAAAATAACTTTTCGTATATGATAAATTCATACTTACAAAAAGAGATATTATGTAATATAGTGTTTGTTTATATTTATCCTGGATAAATAATTAATATAAGAATTCTAATAAAGAGACAATATTCAACTTTTATTTCAAATCGATATCTCCAAGTAATTTTGTTGTTCTAGAACATTTATCAGAAAGTTTGCAAGTAGAAAATTAATTACTAATTAAATCCTGAAATCTAGTCCCAGATTCAAAATTTAAAATTAGCACTTTTATTTTTTTAAAACTTCACAGTAGAGTTTTCTAAATTTATTATTTTAGAGAAAAAAATATCAGGTCAAATTGTTCGGTGTTTTTCATTATTTACATATAAATTTCAATGTTTTAAGGGATTTTATAACTTTATATTGGGCTACGGGTTGGACAGCCCTGGTTTAAATAGAATGGGATTAAAGAAGGATATGAGGATTGATAATTTATTTTTTAAAAGGGTCACGAATATAATAATCCCTGACTATCCATTATCTATTGACATGTAAAACGTGCAAAGATCCAAAAGACAAGTCGTGACAAGCTTTAGTCGAGGAGAGAAATTATCCACTTAATTGTGATTGTTCTAGAAAAACCCCAATTCCTTGTCTCCTTGTACTAGAATGATATAACTATAGACTTGGTTAGTGTCGTAGCATATAAATTACTGAAATAATAAATATTTTAGAAAATGAAAATATGAGAAGAAGAATTTTTAAATATTCGAAACTTCATTATTTTTTTATCTTATATAGTTGAGCTTATAATTTTGCTTTTAGTGAATTTTATTCTTGAAAAAAGCTTCACGTATTGTACAAATGTACATTCATATTTCGAAAAAGGGAATAAATATATCTCTACATATAAATCTCAATGTTTTAAGGAAGTTTATGATTTTATGTTGGGCCACACTCATTGCAGTGCTGGGCCGCATGCGGTCCCGCGAGCCACGGATTGGACAGCCCTGATCTAAAAAGCCAAGCTGTCTAGTATAATTTTTATTACATGTTAGAAAAATTTATTCACCCACTTGGGAATTGCTAAATAAAGCAATTCGGGCTATTGAAGCAATTCAAAATTCGAAAAACTCATCAGTCTTTGTTTACATTACACAATGACATAGCTATGTATTTAAATTTAGAGTCCCTAGACTGTGAATTTTTGTAAATGAAGATCAAATCTTTAGTGAAATATGATATTAGCATCGCTCGGTGCTCCGTGCACTATATATATTATGTCAGATGAGTTCACTTCGAAAGAGAGCCAATAGCCCGGATTGTTTTTTGAAACTCAGTTTCAATTGCCAAGGGGCCGAATACAAACCTTCTGACATGTAACAACATTTTTTTGATGCGGATGAACGAGTAGACTTGACATGGTAAAATTAAGAAAAAAGTGAAAATTATTCCAAGACTTGTACCAAATTTCAGCAATTCCTCAATTTTGATCACAGATCATAGATAGTTGAAGCATGCCATAAAATGGTTTATTAATACAAAAAACTTCTAAACCAAATTTCAGCTTACAGTCTATAACTCTTCATAAGCTCTTACTGAAAAAAAAATGTCCTGACAGTATTTATCACGATTTTTTAACACTGCCATTTTTAAATTTTCTTTCTTGCACCATTTGCCCTGTTTAAATAAAAATAAGTATTAAATTCTCAGAAATTAATAAATTTATTATTTTGACAGTCCCGATTTTTTCTTGCTTATTACGATATTTTTAGATGAAATGCCGAAAAACTGATTTTGAACCATTTGCGAATGTGGGCATCTGAATGACTCAATTCATTGGATGAACTTCCTATCAAGAAATATTTCTGTGTCATACGAGACATTTATGAGGCCAATAACAAGGCAAATTTCCGGAACAAGGTTTGATTCCCGCCTGAGAAAATAAATAAAATAGAAATTATTTAAAAACAAATCCTACTAAACCCTATTAACTTTTAGTAATTCATTTGGGAATCCCTGGATTTAAACATGTCAAAGTGGTTAACAAGATTTATTTATTTAAATATACTTATTTATTTAAATAGTTACCTAACTTCAGGCAAAATCGACCAGCAAATTACAACAATATCCTCTATCAAAATAAATAAATAATTTCTCCTGGCTAACAATTTTTTTAATTATAAACAAATCATGGTGTATGCTTTTTTTAGTTTATAAATACTTTTAATGAGTCTGTAATTTTGAGGGGGATTCTGAGCTATTTTTAATATTTTTAAATAAAAAGTAAACAGATATTCGTTTTGTTTATCTATTAATTCTCTCTCTCTCTCTCTCTCTCTCTCTATATATATATATATATATATATATATATATATATATATATATATATAGCAGCGTCGTTTGGTCCATGGATGCTGTAGATGCGGCGCATCCCTACAATTTCGAACATTTGAGTATTTTCATAAATATATAAGGTGGACTTCAAAATTTCAGGAGGTTCTTTAATACAACATTTTGGAGTACATTTTTGGAACTACAACAATCAGAAGATTTTTCATAAACATTTTGGGAATTCATAACAACTTTTTTATACCTTTCAGTTCTATGAAACACCACAAAAACTCACTTTAATTTTAATTTACACTATGTCTCACTATAAACCAACCAACACCGAACTCTAAAAAATATTTATTATTAAAAAAACTGACAAACCTTCGAAACTATAGTCTCTAACAAATAAATATATCTGTTTATTGGAGACAACCTCTTTGATTTCTCCTGCCAAAAAAAAAAGATAATTCAGAAATAGATATTTTCCTGGTACCCCCGGTTGAGAACCACTAATCCAGTGTGTTTGTTGTTCGCCTTCCAGTTGAGTTTTTGTATCTGTGTAATCTTCTACTTACTGATCATAAATATAAATTTGCCTGATCATTTGAAACAAGAAATCCATACCTGATTAATATTGCATTTTAATGGTAGTACTAATAAATCTAAAACAATATTCAGATTAACTAATTCGACAAATAAATAATATCAGAATATGTTAATAATATAGGAACAAATAGATAATTTATAGGACAAAGAATAAACAAACCATAAATATATCAATAAATAATATATTGAGTAAGATTAATAAATTATAAATAAATAAATAATGTGAAAATAATCAATGAAGGAATTAACTATATATATAATATATTC